>VWZV01006900.1:56171-135419 GCA_013397155.1 Irena cyanogastra | reverse complement strand
CGATCCGCCAGGGGCTCGCCTGGCGGCGCCAGAGCGCTACGGCCGGGCTGGGGGGCGGGGCCAAATGACAGCTGGGCTGATCGGGGCGGGGACAAGGCCCGGGGGCGGGTCCAGGGCTGTCCCCGCCGTTCCCGGGGAGCTCGGAGCCTCGCGGCTTTGGCTGATTTTTTTGGGGTGTTTGGGGGCGTTTTGGGGCGAGGGGACACCGCGCTCCCCGGGGCACGGCGTCCCAAAGCCGCCCGCCCCGGTTGGATGTGAGCCGCCCGCCCCGCGAGTCCGAGCCCCCCGTGCCCCGAGAGCCCCGGGCTCGGCCGCAGCGGCCCGGCCCCGGCGCGCTCGGGGGAGCCCGGGACAAGGCCGGCTCCGAGAGGCCGCTGCTCGACATGGGCTGTTTGCGGAGGGCCGGCGGCCCTGACCCCGGGTCCCGCTTATCTCTGCGGCTGCTCCCTCCCAGCGCGATCAATCCCGGCTGAGATCTGCGGGGCTCCCGTCTTATCTGATCCTGCTGTTTGTCCCTTCCAACAGTAAACATCCGCCACTCAAAATAACAAGCTGTGCAATGCTGCCTCGCTGCTTTGATTCTTATTTGCTAACTGAAGCTACTGTTGGTGATCCGGGGTGTCCTTGAGGCTTTGTGTCACAAAATGTTGTTCAATAGCACGGACTTCATTAACAATGTTTTCAACAATAATATTTTAGCAGGACTGCCTTTGATTTTAATCATCTTTTGAATTTAAATCCCTATTCACACAGACACATGAGAAAACTCCAGGATGCTTTATCAGATGAAGGTTCTTTATGATCCCAGAGATAATCAAGCCTGGTGCAGAAGTGCTGAACGAGGTAATTTTATAAAAGCAACAATCTCAAAACATGCACGCAATGCAAAAGAGAACAGGGCAAGCAGCTGCAGTTGGAATATTTCATCAGAATCAGATTAATTAGTAAAGTATGAGAGCTATTCTGCAAATTTGGGAAATGTAATCATTCCGCTAGTTTGGCAATAAAAGTCCAGACCATGATTATAGCATATTTCACCTTCTGGTCCTTCCCTATTTTTCATCTTATTAGAGAATACTAGAAAGTTAGGACAGTTTATCGGAATTCCTTTTTCCTAATGGGCAAGTCATGAACACTTGGAAAACTGACAAATATTGCTGTGTGGACCATCCTGGTTATGGAATTAGTTGGGTAAAGATTGTCCTGTCCCAAAATGGACCCATCATCCCTAAGCCATGGCCAGTGCTGCTTTCCCCTGTCCCCTCTCCCATCCTCACACGACCCCTCGTGTGCAGTTCAGCACCTGCTGCTGCCTCCCTCTGCTCCTATTCCCAGCTCCCTGCCTGCCTCTAAACCCTCTCCCAGAGCATCCATTTCCACAGATTCTCTGGGCAGGCTCCCCCAGCAGGCCTGACACAGCTCCATGGAACGAGCTCTGTGTGCCAGAGCCATCATTCCCTTTTTCACTTTATCCAACACAGGGATTTCTGTGAAACCAAGCTTGCGGTCACTGAGGTTCCACTTAATTCAGGCACTCAGGGAGCCATTCAGAGATGTGGCACTGGGCACTCCAGTTCACATCCACAGGATATCAGCTGGAGGAACCCACGGTCTAGGCAGTGTGAAGGATCATTTCATCCCCACAGGGCTGCACCAGGATGTGTCTGAGCTGCCTGTTCTGCTCTCGTGTTTGTAATTCTGATTTAACACCCACTTCTCCCTGGTGTCAGAGGTGCCATCCTGGCCTTCCCTGCCCACAGGGACAAACAGGGGTAGGTGAGGGCCAACACTGCGGTACCAGACTGTCATTTCAGAATCAGTTTAATTTCTGTGGCATTCTGGCTTCTAGGAATAAAATTCCAGGATGAGGGAGATGAGAGTCTACAACCACTGCTCCCGCTCGGGGCTGGGGCTCAGCCCCTCTCCAGCAGATCTGGATGTGGAATCATTTGTCCAGCTCCAAGGGACAGCAGAGAGAGCTCCTGTGGCGCCAGGACACAGAGCGGATCCCAGCAGGACAAAGCTCCTCGGTTTAAATGCTGGGAATGCTGGTCACCAAAACTTGAGTGTGTAGCAACAGAGCTTAAACAAATCAACAGATGAGCATTTCTGAGTAGGGGTGCCTTGTAATTCCTTTGGCTTATCACATCAATTCTGTGTAAACTAAATAGAATGTATAAATTTGGCCTCTCAAACTTTTTAGTGTTTAACTTCAATTCTATTAAACACTTATGTGTGTGTACAAAGTGAAAAATGGGGTTACAAGAGGTTAATGTTTTAATGCTTTTAATAACTCTTAACCACATGGCTGTATTTTGTCAAACAGAGCACGGGGTTGTTGTAGCAGGAGAAGTGAAGGCTGGATAGCAGAGTACTGGGACACTCAGAACAACAATGCTGCTGCAGAGCCCAAACTGCTTCCAAGCCATCTTTAGAAAATTTAGAAATGGTATTTCTGTGGTGGGATAAATACATAACAGTTCTGAGTACAGCTGAGGAGGCTCTTGCTAACAGTAGGAAAATCACAAAGAAATCTAGATGGACAAAAAGTGGACCAAAGTGCTCAGGGCACAGGAGCAGCTTCCCTATGGATACAGGCTGAGAGCTGGGGCTGTTCAGTCTGGAGAAGAGAAAGTTGTGTGGGGACTCCACAGCCCTTTCCAGAGTCTGAAGGAGCTCCAGGAAAGCTGGAGAGGGACCCTTCATGAGGAACTGGAGGGACAGGACAAGGGGAAATGGGTTCAAGCTGAAAGAGCAGAAATTCAAGTTATATATATGGAAGGAATTGTTCCCTGTGATGGGGGTGAGGCCCTGCACAGGGTGCCCAGAGAAACTGTGGCTGCCCCATCCCTGGAAGTGTCCAAGGCCAGGCTGGACAGGGCTTGGAGGAACCTGGGATAGTGGAAGGTCCCTTCTGGTGGCAGGGGTGGAACAAGATGGGATTTAAGGTCCCCTACACCCAAACCATTCTGGGATTCTATGAACGGACAGGTATCAAATGGCAACGTCTGTGACAGATGGAGTGATATCTAGATTCTGGAAGTAGAGAATAGCATAAAGGGCAAATTTCTAGGATACTTCTTGGATTTTCAGTAAAACTATATTAATTGTAAGTGTGGTCAGCACAGGTAGAAACATTGTGGCTAGGTGTCTGAAAGCACAAATCTCCCATGGTGATGCAGCTCAGCACAAGCTTTTTAAAAATGGAATGTGACAATTCTCGTTTCCATTACAAGTCCTTCCTTCAAAACCCAACTATTTCAGCAGCTACAGCTGTTTAAAAAGCAAACCAGCCCCCTCTCACACCACACACCCCAACACTTTTTGACTGCTTGCTGTTAAAATTAAGCGGTAGTGTTAAGACAGCTCTCAGCTACTGTCACAATTTCACTGGTATCTCCTTCAACAAAAGCCAACAAAAGTCTCAAAAAGAGACTCATGGTCCAGGAGCCCAAAGGAATCCTCCTCTTGCACTTCCCAGCCCATACTTCAAGGTAGATTAACGTGGCATAACACAGAGTTGTCCAGTGACAAAAGTTATTACCAAGGAAGTCAGTCTTATTGTTCATCCTCATTATCTTGCTTTGATAAATCTTGAGGAGTCACCCACTGCACCACAGCACTGACACTTATGAGTCTAATATTCCTTCTACTGTTAAAACAAATGTCCTCAAGATGGAATCCAGGCTGGAAAAAAGGGAAAACATTATCATTGATAAATGGATACATCCAGTTCAGTCTCTCAGCAGCAAGACCAGTGCTGATAAAATGCTGAGCAAGGCATTCCACAATAATTATTTTGTAATGCTTAACACAGAGTGTCAAGATCTGCTTTATGGGAATGAGGTCTTGGCTTCCTTTGCTGTACCTACAAAGCACTGCAGTGCCTGTAGTTGTGAGTATTCTCTATGAACTACCACCTCTTGAGATTGTAATCAAACTGAATTGATAGCTTTGCTTTCTTCCACTTTGTGCCTTGCTGGAGCATTTCATTAACAAATCTTCGTCTCCCAGCTAAGGGGAAACAGATTTGGCAGAGGGTACCCAGGAACTTTGTGAAGGTTGAATGGATGGGCTTATTGTACCTATTCAGCCTTCAGCCACTGCAGATTAAGTTTCAGAGAATAAACAGGCGAAACAGTAACATTTTGTGGGCCATCCTGAGATTTTCAGGTGAGTTTAAAGTAGTCTGGCTCTTGGACTGAAATTTGACATAATATTTAGTTCTTCAAGATTGGCCTTACAAGCCTGTAAGAAAAGGCTGAAACTATCCAACAACTTCATGATTTAAAAAAAAATCAGTCTTAAAAAGATCAAAATTTTTCTTCCTCTCTGGTCTGATATTTCATCATTTAATCCCATGAAAGCATTTAAGAATTTAACAAGAACTTCCATCTTCTGAGTTACAATTTGATTGTGAGGATTTGTCTGGTACATTCGATGCAAAACAAAGAGTGTTTCTATTATCTCACGCTAAAGAACACTTCTCTGCAGTGCTAAATGGGAGCTGTTCACTGTGCAAGGTAACACCAACAGGCAAAAGCAGCACTCACAAGGCTTTGTGCTGCTTCTCACCCAGGACTGAGAGGTTCATCCACACCCATGAAGAACAATCCCACCAGTATCAGCATTCCTGAACCTTTGGAAGATCTATAAATAATAGAAGAGAGGGGAGACAGAAAACTTGTGGTTTTTTCATGAGTTTCTCAACAAATTGGAAAGGAAATCCAAGGTCTCAGATCACAAAACTTTTGGCATGGATGTGTCTGCCAGTGTATTTTATGCCTCTGAACCGTTTTATTTCTCTGACACAAAAATAGGTAAAGATTAGGTTAGATCATTTTGATATGTGAGGTGTTTTGTTAATACTCAGCTTTCTGTAATACTGCTCAAAACAGTTTACCAACAGGAAAGATTTAATTATGTAATGAAATAATCATTGTTTTAATATAACCTTTAACTCACATAGAACAACAATTACTGTAATTAGCAATTAGTTTTCTGAGGGCTTTAGTCATTTAGTATTTGACTCTTGCTTTCATCATTTAATGATTTACAGTAACGAGCTGGAACATCAGTATTTTGTACTGAAATGGCCAAAATAGTTGTCCAGGCATCCTTGCCCTCATGTGACAGATCTCAGATGGCTTGGGGAGAAGTTAGCCAAGAGCAATAGACCATGCCATCACTTCTGCTTCAGTTCTACTGAAAAACAACAACCAAGTGGCTGCTGTGCCTTGCAGTCAGGGCTCAGTAGCTCTTGGAGGGCTGTTACTTCGCTGAGATTCTGCCCTTTGTTTGAGTTTTGTTTGACAAATGCTTTATAAATGAGCAGAAGAGGTGGTTTATGTTTCATTAATGAGGCTGATAGTGGTTAATTACTGAAGTTACGTAAACAATCCAATACCAGATCAAGCCAAACGGGTCATTTATGCAGAGAAGATCCAGCTGGAGTAGATGCGATTTCCTTTAACTATTCGGTTCCCAAATGAGTCACAGACATATGGAATCCCCAGTCCAGATGAACATGGAATTGTACTGACCTTGAAAACAGATTCTCTCTGCAGGTATGGATGCAGGGAAGCTCTTCCTTCACCTCCAGCTCCCTCACCCAGCAGACCCCTGGAGCCAGCTGCCCAGTCTCCATGGGGATTTGGCTGCCCAGAGCTCCCAGTTTGCAGTGGTGGCAGTGAGGCTGCACAAGTGCTGCAGCAGTGTCCAGGTCAGGCTGCTGTCACCAGATCTGCTTGTTTTCTATGGAAAACATGTGTGTCCCTTATTCCCCACTTCAGTGCCACTTCTGGATGTTGGCTCATGGCATGAACTCCTTCAGCTCCTATTTTCAGGCCGTGTCCATGAGTGACACTTTGTTTACTTACTGCTAGTAAAGCAAGCTCGGAGTCTGGTATAATTTCCTTTGCCACTGAAGTGGCTCTGGGCATGTTACTGACCAGAGACTTCAGCAGTGTTTTATAGAATTGATGTACGTATGGAAAAATAACAGAAAACAGAGCTGGAAGAGAGCTTAAAGGTCCTTTACAAAAAGTCCTCTTTACAAACCAAAGCAGCTCAGAGAAAACAATTCTTGAGTTCAGTCTGGTTGCCCAAACTGATCTTCAAAACAGCCAGTGGAGAAGATTGTACAAGGAACTCACTCCAGTGCTATTTTTACCACAGTAATTGCTTTCTCTAGTTTGTAATTTAAATCTCTCTTACTCCTAAATAACCTTTCTGTTTTTTGATTATTTACAAGCATGGAAAAAAGTTTATTTTCCTGTTCTCTGCAGCAGTATTTTAGGTGACTCAAGTGTGCCCTCAAGTCTCCCATTTTTGTCATGCTAAGCTTTGAATAGGAGCAGTGATTTATTAAAATAATGTAAATATCTGTGTTTACATAAATATATGTATTTAGCCAGTCATCTGGTCTGTATCACTTCATGATTATGCAAAATAGTTTCATTACTACAATGTGGGAGTTAATTAACCTTGGGCTAATACTTAATTACTGCAATTCATTTCTGCGACAACCAAGTTTTATATAGTTATTTTATAAACTTATTTATATACTGATTTTAGAAACTGAATTTACCCTGAATCCAGCAGGCTTTATAAACTGAGTAGAATGGGGATTTGATGCCTTTTAAAAAGCTGGGCTTCAGGCTTAAGTCCTCTGGAGTCAACAGGCTCTAAATACCCACATCCTGCAGCTAATTTGAACAGCTTATCAGTAAGGTGCCTTCTATCAGAAGAAATGCTAAAAATGAAAGTGAGTAGCGTTTAAAAGCTAACCACAATATTTCACAAACCTCTGCTTGTTTTTCCAACTTTCATGAGAAAGGCTGGATGAAAAAGTCAATGGGATATTGTGAAAGAGATACTTCTGTGAAAAAAATATTTGTTATATCAATTGTAAAAGCTTCAGTTTCACTATTGAAGTTTTTTTGACAACTTGGCAGGTTTCTGTATGAGGCTGCTTTTACCAGACAGACAAGTGCTGAGCATAATTAAGCTTAGAACATCATTATCTTAATCTCTGCTGCATAATCATTGTGTTCCATCACCACACGTGATCAATGCAGGACATCTGAAAACTTAGAAAACCCCATAATATGCTCAAATAATATTTATCAGTCAATGCTGTTTGTTCTTGAAAGACTCAACCATTCCACTCCACAGACAGAGTCATAAATGGCACATGGAAATAAGCAGCCTTAGGGCTGCTCTTCTCTGGAGCCCATGGAACAGAAATATGTCCCTCCTTTAAAGGGTGATGGCTGTTTATCCATGAAAACCTGTCCCAAAGAGTATTTTAAGTGACTTTGCTGTAAGCTACCCAAAAGGAAATCATATTTTCCTTTTCTGATCTAGTTCCATGCAATATCCAACAGAAGCAGTTTTCCCTGAGGTGAATGGAGAACTGATCTTACACAGAAGGCAGGTGAGCTCCTCCTGGAGTGAGGAGATTTGCACACTGCGGGGAGCACTGGAACAGCATGATACCTAAGAAGAAAATCCCTATCCAAAAAATCACATCTACCTAGGAAACAATGAAAACATCAAATTGCAATATTAATTTATTAGAAGTTACTAATAATGGAAATACTTGGGGGTTTTAGAATGAAATTTTGCTGAGTTAATGGCAAGGTGAACTTAAGTTCACTGAGGTTGCCAATGAACCGAGTGTGAGCCTGATGTGTGGCACAGGGGTGTCTGGATCAGAACACAGAGGACAAGGTAAGCGTTTGGTGTTTGGAGGTCCTGGCCTGATCCAGCTTTCCAAATTAAATTATTATGTCTTGTAAAAATCCCCAAATAATACTCCTGCAATATTTTCCCCACTTGGGAATGGAACATTTTCCATCACCACCCTGACATGTCAACATGAAGCAACCGAAATGGGAGAATTTTGAATTCTAGCAAGAAAGCAGAATCTTTGTGCTGGGCAGGGAGGACTCTGGGAAGCAGTGACGTGAGGGTCCCCATGGCCTCTGTCCCTGATGACCCAGTTCTGATGTGATTTATGTGGGCTCGCAGCTGCCCTTGCTCCGACCCCAGAGGAGCTGTGTGGGAAGTTGGTGTCTCGGAGCCGCGGCGTGGCTCTGCCGAGTGTCTGGAGCCCGGGCTGTGCACACAAACTGATAAATAGGGAAAGGCCTGCTGGGCTGCAGCTGGAGCGGAGCTGGGACCGGCGCTGCAGCCCCACGGAGCCGCGCCGGGACAGGAGCTCCTGCAGTCACCGTGAGTATTTCATTCCCTTCTCTGCATGCTCGGAGCTTAGAAATTGCTGCTCAAGCCATTCATCAATTTGCCATGTGAAAATATTCCCGGTGCTGGGCTTTTTTCTTCTTTACCTCCTTTTTTCTTTCTTTTTAAACAGCTGACTAAATGAAAACAGCAAACATGCACTTTTAAATCTGGTATTCTACTGCCAAGGGTTTGTTCCAACAGTACTTCATTTGACACACAGAGTGAAGAAAAACAACTTTTAAATTCAGTTATTTGTTTCCCTTCCCAAAACGAAAAATGTGAGTTTCAAACAACCTCTAACCTCTTATTTTAGAATATATAAAAATTATGCTTTTGAAATAATTATTCATGGAATAACTATTCCAAAGGAAAATTTCAAGATAATTGCAATGCAGTCCATTGGTGAAATAAGCCAGTTCCTATTATAGTTATTATATGGAATATAATAACCAGGAAGGAACACATTTCATAAGAAGAAAAGTGGAATTTCTTCAAAGAGCAGTTTTGGAGAGCTCCTTGGCACATTAAACCAGGAGGAACAGAAAAACCTTTAATAATGCATGTAAACTGCATACAGGATCAATCAAGTGATCCTACAATTTCCCCTGCAAAATCATTCTTTAATTAGGCAGTGATCACTGAATTGCTGGCATCACACCTACTTGGCACTGATTATGATCAGTTACTTTTTTTTTCAGTTTTTCATTTAAATTTTCACAAATTTAAAAAAAAAGCTTTGCCTTCCAGCTGCAAGCAAAGTACAGTGAGTAAACCCGAGCCTGAAACGTGCTCTGAGTTCCACTACGTGACCACTAACGTGCCCCAAGGTGTGCTAGATAGATGGTGAAACCTTCAGCTCAAGTTCCTAAAATTCCCTGTAAACAAGAAATTTCCCCATGACTCAACTGTCAAAATATTTACGATAGCAGCTAAAGCACTGTCAGTGCCGACCTCTGAAAGGGCTCCCTGTGGCCCTGCTCCATGAAGGATGTTTTGTATCCCAATAAATTTGATAAGTTGATGATATGTTGCTTTATGATATGGGGTTTTATAGCAATAAAAATGATAAACCCCACATCTTTCACCATAAATAGAAATAAATAGATGTACAGTTCAGATTCTAGTCTGAACGTGTACATTCTATTTATGGTTCTACTTTACTTTTATCAATCAATGGCTATTTTTTTTCTTTAGTGGATCCCATTTTTGATAAATTGTCAAGTCTTTCAGTTGGGACTAAGAACTAAATTTCTGCACGAGATGGATAACCAAGCCCTTGAATCAACACGTTCTGGTTTGTACTGAACGTTTGTAGTTCAGAAGAAGAGCGCTGGCAAAACTAATCCTGTAAAAGCACACATTTTCACACGTGTTTAAACCACTTTGAGTGTAGGTCACCTCTTCCAAAAACCACCATTCCCCTCACCTGCAGGACTTCACATGTGAAAATGCCCAGTAGCAGAAGGAAAAGCAGGAACCGCGTGTGCTTTATGCAGATGACATTTTCTGTCAGCTCAGTCTGTGTCACTCAAGGCTGAAGGCTCCCACCCTATCTGTGTTAGTGCTTGGGATGCTGCAAAATAAGTAATTAAAAATTCATCTTTTGTACCCAGTTATTTCCACTTTTTAGGCTAAAGACCTTTATGCATCCTCTCTGGGAACATATTTAGATTTTTGCTTCCTTTTAAAGCACTCATGCACAAGCATGTGGTTATATTGGGAATACACAGAAAAGAGAAAAATTGAAAAGAGAAAAATTCATTTTGTTTTGGGAATGAGGTGGCTGCAACTGCCCCAGACATCCAAACCTGTTGCTTTATTCTTATTTCAACTTTGTTCCAGTTACTGTTTTGGACATTACACCTGGGCATGTCTGGTACCTTCTGTCAGGAGCTTCACCGTGCTGAGCACGTGCAGAATTCCCTTGCCTGGATAAGGTTAATGAGTGTCTGTGTGGGCTAGGGAAGTGTCCCACGAGGTGTGAGGAGTTTGGGGTGGCACAGAGCCTTGGGGAGAGCAGCACATGGATCATGGAGCCCCAGGGACTGCTGCAGTTTGGAGGAGGCCTCCCTGCTGCTGCCTCACTCACCAGGGGGGAGGCAAAGGTTGGAAAACACGACTCTCACAGTCATTCTTAAATAATCTAAGCCTAGGAAATGAAGTTCTTTCCTTATATATCTTATTTCTTTTTTTTTTCCTTTTTTGCTTTAAAAAATCCCAATGCTTTGTTTGATCAGAAGAACAAGCTTGTCAACACTAAATTCTCAAATGTCAGAAAATGAAACTCTTCATGTTTACACATGTCTCATTCTAAGACAGTAGAGCTTTCTTCTGATAATCATTGGATTTACTATTCCCACTGTTCCAACATCCTCTTAATTATCTTAAGATTTCAGCTCACAAAATCTCAGTCTAAGCTGGAAATTTTGTAGGTGCAACTGGTTAGTGTTATTAGCCATAAAAATAAGTAAGAGGGGCTGAATCCTTTCTCATATAATACCTAAGCTGAGGAAACTTTGCCTAAGGAAAATCTGCTTCCAAACTTTAGAATGTTTAAGCAATCGACCACCTTATATTTCGTACTTCATACTCCCAATATACTGCTTTTATTAGACTGGATCAGTGTAATTTTTTATCTACTAGTCAATTATGACTTTTATTTAAAGGAACCACTGGAATTCAGAAACACATTTCTTCAGCAAACACACATTTTTGGGAAAAAATGTAGACTTTGCCCAGGCCAAATTGATCTAACTGATAAGACCTCATGATTCAGTGACTTATTTTGCTCTCAAACAAATATTTACTAGCAGAGATAACAAACCCCCAGCATTCCAGCCTCACTGCATCCTTTCACCTTCTGCTGACAACACAAAGTGAAAGTGGTCAGCCCCTAAGCTCTGTCCAGTTTGGGGGAAGGGATGTGTGCTTTTCCAGCCAGAACTTCAGATTCCCTGGGGTGATTCATTCATTGTCTCAGCTGCAGCAAGGTACAGGTATAGCACAAACCCCTTCCTTCAGGGAGATCTTTAAACCCAACTTGCTGTAAATTCTGCAGAGAATCCTGTTGGAGGAGTTGGGTTTGCTGTATTTTCCAAATCTTTCCATGCCTTTTCTATCTTTTCTGTCCTTCCTGTCTGCTCAGGGAAAGTCTGTGAGTGGTTCATGGGCAAATTGTCTCTTACAGCCCTTGCTCACTGGGCATCAGGCTCAGCAAAGGTTTAAGCTGTGGCCACATCCCACTCATGCAGAGGGACAAGGGGGCAAGGAAAATATTCCTACTTACTCCTCTAATGGTTACTCTGTTAGTTCTCAGTTCTAAGCAACACCAGAGGTCTGCTGTAGGTATGTAAACTAAAACCCAGCTTGTGCCACTATCCATACAGACTTTTTTTCCCCTCTAAAACTCTTTTAAGAGTTTTTAGAGGACATTTTTTCAGAACTTCTCTAAATTTTAATTTACAAGTCAAATTACTGAAAAATGAGGTAAGTTTAGAACTCCAAGCACAGCAGCTCTTCTCACCATGTCACTGTGAGCTCTCAGTGCACTCTGTTATTGGGAATGTCAGTGAATCCATCCAGGAGCCCAAGCTCCTTCAGTGACCAAGGGGCAGTGGAAGGCTCTTTAGAGGCAGCACATCCTATAGGAAATCAGTATTTTGGTCTTCACTGAAAACTTTACACTACTAAAAGAACACAGAAAGTGTAATTCAGGCAGTGATTAAGCACAGGAAAGTTGAGTTTTACTGCATAAATGAGTACTAACGTGATGAAGAACAGGTTTTCCATTCTATTTTCCTTGCTTCAACTCTGCATAGAAAGTGAATGAAATAAACTCATTAAAAGCCCATCTTTATGCACAAACAGGACAGCCTCACATCTACACTACAGCAAATGCTCCAATTCATGCCCAAAGCAAGTTTATTGTATCCAGTTAAGCTCCTTTTAACCTTCTCTGAATTAGAGAATTTACCAGTGATTAGTCCAATCCCCCCATATGGTTTTGTGTAAAACTCAGAGCAAAGCATTTCTAATTATAATTTGAAAACTTAGGAAAGAATTTTACCCTGAATCTATAATACCCGGACACTCAAACATTTTGAGTGTCCTGATATTACAGGACAGTCTATTACAGTCTCGTTGAGGGTGCTATGTGAATTCACACAGACATCTGATTTTCTTATGATCTGAAAACTCTGCCATATTCTGGAGTTTTCTGGCTCTGAATCTGACCCTACCCAGCAATTGTCTCCCATGGGGTGTTTCTCCTCCTTTCCCCTCTCCCCAGGTTGCTGTTTAAAGGCTGGTCTCACGGCAGAGTGGATGAAGCAGTGCAGCTGGGAGCAGAGCATGGCCAACACGTTTGTCACCGTCCCTGACGGGTACGGCCTTCCCGAGCCCATCCAGTACTATGGTGAGTGAAGCAAGTTTTGTACTCTGGAAATACAGCAAAAGGAACTCCTGTGGGAATTTCTTTTTTCCTTCATTTTAATTTATCTTTAATGCACTTGAAAGCTCTTACCAAGCTCGTACTGAAAGTGTATGGAAATCTATTAGTGTGTGCTCATACAGACTTTTGAGCACAATGTGATTATTCTGACTGAGCATTCCATATAAACATCCCCAGTGCTGTCTCCCTTTGACCTGCATGGAGAAGACACAGGTTTCATTACAATATTCCAGACACATTATAAATAGATAATGCCTGTTCTATATTTTAAGTAACTATAATTGCAATAACTAATTTGATTCTGGAAGACTAAAGGCAGGACCCAAAGCCCACTAAAAGGAAAAAAAACCTCTCCAAATTGTTTTAAAAAATCTTTCCAATTTTCTTTCATAGAGATTTTAATAATCCCAAAGGAAGAATGAAACATGATGCATGTTGCACAGGCTTTCTTTGGTATAGCTGTGTGTATTTAAGGGAGGGTGGATAAAATTAAAACTCAACAGGCAGAAAAGCAAGAAGAAACTCTCTTTGTAATTCTGTACCTACATATTACTGAACTAAAATCTCATAACTGTAAAGACATGTGGGAAAATACTAAATAAAACAAGTCTCTGCTTTTTACTCCTCTGAAGTTCAGCTTTAAGACTCCTGTAATTTTTAGTACTCCCTGATTTCTACACAATTTTTCTCAGACCCTTGTGCAACATTTTCAAAACGATGTCTGAGTATGTATCAGTAACAAACACTTCATTCATTAAGAAATTCACTTGTGGAACATATTTGACTGTAGTGTTGGCAACTAATAAAAACAACCTTTAAGTGTAAGATCTGAAGGCATCTGTGCCATTCAATTATCTACTAACACTAATCCAGTGGCACCCCTATGATATTGCCCAAATGGTTACTGAGCCATTTTTGCTATATTTAAGATTTCACTTAAGAACATTACAGGTTTAAATTTAAATAGAATGTGCCCGATTGCCCCTCTGAAAATGTGTTCCTCTAATATTTATGCTACTAAATCTATTAAACATTTTAAACTTTGGAGCAGCTGATGTCGAGATATTCTCCAGGTTTTCACTCCACTTTCCATTTCCCCCGGAACAGATGTTTTACCAGAGCACCCCAACTACCAGCTGCAGGACGTGGATTTCCAGGCTGGCCCGTACTGCCAGTACTCAGCAGTGCCGGTGCCAGCCCTGCAGCCCCAGCCTGCCCCGTCCCCGTACAGCTCCTACAGCCTGGACCCCCCGTACGGCGACGGGCCCTGCGGCGGCGGCAGCTGCGAGCTCAGCAAGGGCCCCTTCCTGGCTCCCCACGGGGACGACGCGGGGTACCAGGGGCTCAAGAGGCCCAGGTTAAACCACTCGGTGAGGCTGAAGGGGCAGGAGGAGCTGTGCGTGGTGTGCGGGGACAAGGCCTCGGGGTACCACTACAACGCGCTGACCTGCGAGGGCTGCAAAGGTGAGCGAGGGCACGGGGCCTCCGGGCAACCTTCCAAACAGATTTGGCTAGGCCATGGGCTGGTGTTACTGCAGTGGCTCTTAATTTATCTAATGAACCCCCTATCTAACACGCTTACTCCAAATGCACATTTTTGTAACATTCTTTGAAGAAAGATTTTCACAGTCTGTATTTAATACGACCACTTTAAGCATCTCATTTTTGCATTGATGACTCGCTAGAATGGTGTCAGTGTAAGCAGGTGCTGGTTTTCTCATGAACATTTCTTTGAGATTTATTTCAGCGTTATTAATTTCACTTACTATTAAAATGGAATAAAAGGAAGTAGTAATTACTTGTTAATCATATTTAACTTGTTGGTATGGGAGCTGTCTCATGAGGGGCAGCTCTGATCTCTGCTCCCTGTGACCAGGCACAGGACTTGAGGGAAGGGCTGGAGCTGTGCCAGGGGAGTTTAGGTTGGATATCAGAGAAGTTTCTTCCCCCAGAGGGTGCTGGGCACTGCCCAGGCTCCCCAGGGAATGGGCACAGCCCCGAGACTGCCAGAGCTTCAGGAGCATTGGAACACTGCTCTCAGGGATGCACAGGGTGGGATTTGGGGGTGTCTGTGCAGGGCCAGGGGATGGACTTGGTGTGGGTGCCTTCCAAATTAGCATATTCTATGATTCTATGTATGGAAAATGCCAAGTAATATCAGTCAGAAAGAACCAGACATAACCATGTTTTTAAAAAGCAGATTTAAAATCAAGGCAATGTTTCCATTTAAAAAACCCAACCATTCAAATCTGGAGGACACTTTTTTAAATCCCTGTGAGCTAAAGCTCCTTCGATTGCTCCAGCCACCACCCGGTCCTCGTTCCCAGGCTTCTTCCGGCGCAGCATCACCAAGAACGCCGTGTACCGCTGCAAGAGCGGCGGGCACTGCGAGATGGACATGTACATGAGGAGGAAGTGCCAGGAGTGCCGCCTCAAGAAGTGCAGAGCTGTGGGAATGCTGGCAGAATGTAAGTGCTCCTTCATGCTGGATTCTTTACTAATCCCTGCAGATAAAACCTTCTCCAAAGTCAATCCCTTCCTGATGATCCTGGTCTAAGCTTCATTTGGCTCTAGGAAAATTAACTTTTGGGATGGTGGCACCTGTGGCAGCTTGGTGTGCAGAAGCCAGCAATGCTTGGGAAGTATCCCCTCACCTTAAGAGAACTGTTGTTCAAAGAGTACAAGAAAAAGAAATGAAGTACTAATAAGCTAAATATCTCGAGTCTTGTCAGCACAGCAGTGAGCAGATAAGATGAACTTTAGGGTTTGAGGGAAAAAAATTAAACAAAAATGGCATGATGGGCTTTGATAAAAAACTCTGATGCCTGTGTGTCACAGAGCCACAAGGACAAAGATGATTGCAAACCCTCAGGCCTTTGGTGGCTACTGAAAATCAGCTCACCAGATAAGTAACACATGGCCACATTCTCTAGGAAACATACTTCATTATAGGTGACAGCTTCCGTGATAACACTGGAGTTATCTCTAATAAAAGTGATGACTTCAGACTGTAATTAATTGAAAATGCAAGCACTGATGGCCACTTCACACCTCACAGGTTTGCTGACTGAAGTCCAGTGCAAGTCAAAGCGACTCAGGAAGAATTTCAAGCAGAAGAGCAGTTTCCTTTGCAACATAAAGCTGGAAGATGAGGGACTGAATAGTAAGCAAGTATCATCTACAACAAGATCTGGAAAAGTGGGATATTTTTCTATCTAAAATATCTCTTTTTATCACTTATTCTTACTCCAAGTCGTTGTGACTTGATTGGTTTATTTTTTCAGCAGGTCCCAGAGAAGATGGAACTTACTCCAGGAGAACATCAGCTTCTTGACCACATTGTAGCAGCACACCAAAAATACACAATTCCCCTTGAGGAAGCCAAGAAGTTTGTAGGTATCCAGCACACCCAGCCTGCATTGCTGAGTCACTGTTATCCTGTATCTTGGCTATATCCAATATGCAAACGTTGTTTTTGCAGCTACTGGAAACTGCAAGTCCTGAGGAAAGTTTCCTCCACCTGTCTGAGACAGCCGTTGTCCATGTCCAAGTGTTGGTGGATTTCACAAAAAGACTCCCAGGTGAGTTCCTTCCTCTGGGCAACATTAGAGGAACCAAATCAAACTGATGGCCTGAGCCAGAGAAAAATACAGGCTTTAAGAAAAGGCTTTGAACTGATTGTTTGTACTTCTAACTTGCCATTTACGTGTCATGAGGACGACCTAGAATCTTTCAGTTGAAAACTTTGCTATGATTAGATTTCTTCTCCATTTCTGACATGGAGTAGAGACATTTTCTGGAAGCACGTGGACCTCAAAATGCCACCTTGAGGGAATTACTATCTCACCACATTCTCTGAAATCCAGTAGAGTCTACAATTTATCATAATCACCAAAGGAAAAAACAGATGTTCCTTCAAAGGAAAAGGCAGCACAGAAGGGACTAACCAGGTGTTCTTATTCATATTTTCCTTTCATAAAGAACAAGGGAACATGCAACTAAATTCACTCCATTTCAGTGTAAAGTTGACAAAGTAACATTTGACAGGGTGGGTGATATCTTTTCTTTGTAAAACTCACTGACAAAGGTCAATCACCATATCTAAAGCAAGTATTTGATGTAATTTAGCATCTCTGTGGAGCAGAGCTGAAGGAAGGGGTGAGCTGTCTGTTTTCTTGTGTTACATATCCTGCTTTGATCAAGTTTAAGAAAAAAAATCACCAAAATTCTTTTGCTCTTAAACTACAAGTGCAGACAATGAGCTTGTCAAAAGACGAACACAATTTCTAAAAAGAAAATAATACAACAATGAATGGAGTATCCACACTCACCAAACAATGTAGCAAATATTTCAGGTGTTAGGCCTATATTTATCAGATATTAGGAAGAATGTTTTGATAATACCTTGCTTGTCCAAAAAATTGTACTTGTATCTTCCTGTGAATCTTTTAACACTGAAATCTGCCCTCTCCTTTTTTTCCCCCCCTTTTTAATTGTCTAACCTGCAAACTAGCAAGAAAGATCCCAAGTCTTTGGCACACACATCAATCAACTATGGCTCCCCCTTTCCAGTGAAGATATTTATTTTTTAAAAAAATAATCTTTTTCACGTGATGTTGGGGGCTTAAAGGCAACCCCAGCCTTCTCTGATCCTGAACATGCACCTTTATCTGCAGGGTTTGAGAGTTTAGCCAGTGAGGACCAGATTGCTCTGCTGAAAGGGTCCACAGTGGAGGCGATGTTCTTGAGATCAGCCCAAATTTACAACCAAAGAATGAGCGAGTGCCAGCCATCAACAAGTGAAAGTAGGTCTGAAATACTTGACTTGCATCATCGTGGGGGGAGTGGATGATATCAGCTGTATTAATTACATCTCATACATTGTGTCAAATTTAACACAAGAGACCTCGACCAATAAAAATGCAAGCAAAGAACTTGGATCCAGATGCCAAAAAGGATTTTATACCTTCATGGATCTGGGAAAAATTCACACATTTTCAGCCATGATACAGACAAATATTTAAGATGACTTTAAGCTTGACTGGGAACTGTCATCTGCCTTGTTCCAGGTCATGTAAGACTTTCTGATCACGGGACATGTTGTCATGTTCAAAACCTTGATAAAAACAATATTTATTCCATGGAAATGTGTCATCATAAAGAGAGGCCAACTTCTACTACTACCACAGGTAATGGAGGTCTCAGAATCTAAATACTGTGAATCTTTTGCTTTACTGGCCCTATTTTTCTTTCACCAAGCTACACTGTCCCTGTGGCCACTGTTGCAGCTCCCTGCCTCTCTTCTTCCTCTCCTCTCCCTTTCCTTTTCCTCCCCCTCTCCCTTGAGCTGCTCTGGCATCACCTCCTCAGGCATTACACACTGGCATTACACCCTCATGGCAGGAAGAGGTGTGTTCAAGCTTGCTTATATCCCTTGAGTAATATATAAATTCAAAGCTCCACAGTAAAACTGCCATACAACTTTTGTTATTATTTTAGCAATTAACATTGTTTTCACAAAGTTAGTTAACAATTTCATGCACTGGAACAGCGCCGAGCCTTAAAAGATTCACAGAATCACAGAGTCACAGAATCATGGAATGGGTGAGGTTGGAAGGGATCACAGTGGGTCACCTGGTGCCACCTCTCTGTTCCAGCAGGGTCATCCCAGAGCACATGACACCGCTCATGTCCAGATGGGTCTGGAATATCTCCAATTAGGGAGACTCCACACCCTTTCTGGGCAATCTGTTCCCTCACAGGAAAGAAGCTTTTCCTCATGTTCAGGTGGAACTTCCTGAACATCAGTTCCTGCCCGTTCCTCTGGTGCCATTGCTGGTCCCTGCTCGGAGCCCTTGCTGCAGACAGGGACACCCAGGGCTGAGGGCCCCTCGAGGCTGGGGCCCCTATCGAGGCTGAACTGCCCCAGCTCCCTAAGCCTTTCACAGAACCATGGAATCACTTAGATTGGAAAAGACCTATAAAATCACAGAGTCCAACCATTCACCATTTCCTCGTAAGAGAGATGCCCCAGTCCCCTCGTGACCTCCACAGCCTCGGCTGGACCTGCTCCGCGAGCTCCATGTCCCTTGTCCTGGGGAGCCCAGAGCCACAGCCCAGACACAGGGATCCAGATGGATCCAGGGAGGGTCACCTCGCACCCTGCAGGCAAAGATGATTTGCAACTGCTTCTGCACAGAAATAATATCCTCATTATTCTGCACGTTTGTTGGTTTTTTGGTGGGTTTTTTTTTTGTTGTTTTGGTGTTTTGGTTTTTTTTTTTGGTTTTGTGGGGTTTTTTTCTTTTTTTTTTTTAACCAAAAAATATTGGTTTTTTTTCTATTTTCAAGGCATAACTGAGGAGTTCATCACCGCCCTGTTCTACTTCTACAGAACCATGGGGGAGCTCAAAGTAACTGAGACCGAATACGCTCTGCTCGTAGCAACAACAGTGTTCTTTTCAGGTAAATTGGGAAGGTGACAACGAGCTGTCACTTGCCCCGGGGGAAGCTCCCATTTGTCCCCTCAGGGCGGGCGGCGCCGACCGGACCCTGAGGGACGGCGGCGCCCGGAGCATCCCGCTCACCGCTCTCTCCGTGCCGCCGCTCTCCCGCAGACCGCCCGCTGCTGAGGGACAAGCGCCATGTGGAGGAGCTGCAGGAGCCGCTGCTGGGGATCCTGTACAAGCACTCGAAGCTGCAGCACCCGCGGGACCCGCAGCGCTTCGCGCGGCTGCTGGGGCGCCTCACGGAGCTGCGCTCGCTCCGCCACGCCCACGCGGGGGCGCTGCGCGCGCGGGACCCGCGCCTGGCCGCCCCGCTGCGCGACCTCTGGGACCTCCACTAGGCGGCGCCAACACCGCCGACCCGCGCGCCCCTTCCCGTCTCTGGCGCGCGCCGTCGTTTCCCGCCCTTTTTGCCCTCCCTCAGCGGCTGTCGTGAGGTGCCGGTGACGGTGTCAGTGTCGCTGCTGGTGCCGGTGTCGCTGCCGGTGTTGGTGGTGATGTCGCTGTCGGTACACGTGTTGGTGTCGGTACCAGTGCCGGTGCTGGTATTGGTTTGGGTGCCATGCTCAGTGCCGGTGTCAGTGCTGGTGTCGGTGTTGGTGTCGCTGCCGGTGTAGGTGGTGGCGGCGATGTCAGTGTCGGTACAAGTGCTGATGTCGGTGTACCAGTGTTGGTGCTGGTGCTGGTATCGGTTTGGGTGCCACGCTCAGTGCCAGTGTCAGTGCTGGCGTCGATGTCGGTGCCAGTGCCGGTTGTCGCTGCTGGTGTTAGTGTCGGTGTCAGTACCAGTGCTGGTGCCGGTGTTGGTCTCAGTGCTGGTATCGGTACCAGCAGCGATGGTGGTGCCAGTGTCGGTGCCGAGTGCCAGTGTCACCGCTTTTGTCTAGGCCCACGAGAAAAAGCGCGTTCAAACTGAGCCCTGGGCAGGGCCTGTGGCCAAAGCCCAGCGAACGCTCGGGCCGTGGGGCTGTGTCAGGTCAATGGTGACACCGGCTGCCCCTGGGCTGTGGGGCTGTGTCAGGTCTATGGTGACACCAGCTGCCCCTGGGCTGTGGGGCTGTCTCAGGTCTATGGTGACACCGGCTGCCCCTGGGCTGTGGGGCTGTCTCAGGTCTATGGTGACACCGGCTGCCCCTGGGCCGTGCTGCAACGGGCAGGGGGACACCGACAGGGACACAGGGACACTGCTGGGAGCCCTGGACAGAGTCCTGACCTGAGCACACATATCCCGCCCTGTCCTGGTAAGTGTTCAAGGCCAGGTTGGACCAGAGTTGGAGCAAGCTGGGATAATGGAAGGTGTCCCTGCCCGTGGCAGGGAGTGGCACTGGATGAGCTTCAAGGTCCCTTCCAACACAACCCATTCCATGGTTCTGTGTGTGTGTGAAATTCGCTGAACTCATTTCTCTGCAGACTGCCAAGATTGGTGCTGGAAGGAACATCTTTGACTTCAATTTCAAAGACTTCTGCTGTTATTCTCTATCAAGACTGAAGGAAATCATCTTCTTGATCATCTGCTCTGTGTTGTAACTGCACATCACCGATGGTAAATCCACGTTTGATGTGGGTGATCCAGCAGTGAGCAGTGCCCCCACTTGGATGCTTGCACTGGCTTTGAAGTCCTGCCTACACCAGACCAAATGTGCAGTGAAAACATTCTGTCACCACACTGAGTTATGTGAATTAAACAAATTATTGTTTCATGTTGAGGTTCCTTACGGAATATGTTTAGATTCAAATGTGATATTCTGACAGGAGATGAGTTACACTATTTATCCTAGTTTTTGTGACTTGAAAACCTTGTAAAATGGCATTTTCATACTAAAACATAGTCAGATGTGGTGTTTAAAACTACCCATGGGAGTAAAGAAAAAAATAAATATCAACTACTGGACTTTAAAGAAATCATTTTGCTTCATGAATCCTTTATCATGCACCTGTGTACAGATAGGCAGCAGCAGATGAGTTCTCCTCATCAAAATCTTCCCTCTGGCCACAGTCTATAAAGCAAACTACAAAACACCAGTGGTTTGAAAAGCCACTGTGAAGAACAAAGCAAGCGAGTTCCAAAGCCATTGCCAATTTTGGTAATTTTGAAAAATGCAGGCAGTTGATTTATTAATTAAAAATCATATGTTCACATTAGCTGTAATTTTTTTTTCTTCTGGATTTTATAATCCTTTACAAATCTTCCCATAGGAAAACTAAATCTTAAGTTTGTGCAGGGGCTTAACAAACGCCCAGATGATGATTTTAATTTGCCATTCAGTCTCTGTACTGTGGCAAAATCACTGATCCAGGTAAAACTAAAATTTGACCTTGCACATTCTTTAACATTTTTTAATATTGTCAAGTTTTAATATTCATGAGTAGTCTAACAGTTTAGTAGCTGTAAATGTTAAATACCGTTTCAATGTTAGGTTTTTTTTAATATGTTGATCAAAATCACCTCATAGTTCAGATATGATTTCACAGCAAGTAAAACTTTGCTCCGAAGCAGATGAAGAAGTCTGCTACACATCAACTCTGCTTATCTAAATTCTTAGGGCCTCTTAACTTGTTCACAAGCAGATCCTAAAGTATTATTCAGTGGATATTTCAAGACTAAATAAGAAGGCAAAGGGGAATAGTAATTCTCTGTTTCCTGTTTACAGCTGAATCACTTAGAGGAGATATTTGTAGTTCAGTGAACATGCTTAGAGACAAACCTTTAAAAATTATAGTGATTCCATGTTTGTTAGTTGGTTTCCTGGTTGGGAAACCCAACCCCCTTGGTTGGGTTTTTTTTTGTTTCGTTTTTCTTTTCAAGTGCCTGGAAAGTCTAAGTTTTAATCAGAGTAAGATTTAGGCACATAAATATCTTTGTGAAACTGGTTCTGAATAATCTGTTGAAAGTTAGAAGGATTGAAGTCAAAGTATTCTTTGGAAAAATGAAATAGATTATCCCAATTGCACTGTCTGGCTTTATTGTATCTATATACAATGAATTTAGTGGAGTGGTTTCCTCAAGAATTTAATTCTTCTCACAGTGTCTCCGCCAACATTTTTCTGCTTCACTATAACTCAGCAAAGCTCATTTTTTAGTAGCTTCTGTGCTTCCCAAATACGAAATGCTGTTTGCTGCCACAGAATGGAACTTATTTCTTGCCATTCTCCTCCTGATTTTCATATCCCTGAGGACTAAACTCCTTTTAGTCCTGGCAGCTCCCGAAGTCCACAGAGGACTACAGCAATGCTGTGCTGCAGCCAGGCCAAGGCAAGTGCTGGGGACATCACAGGTGAACCAAAGTGCTGCCCTGACCTGCCCCAGCCCTGCCTGTACCACACCCCGGGATGCTGATTTTGGCGCAGAGCAGTGATCTGTATCTCTGGTGATGGATTTTGGTGCAGAGCAGTGATCTCTATCTCTGGTGATAGATTTTGGGGCAGAGCAGTGATCTGTATCTCTGGTGATAGATTTTGGTGCAGAGCAGTGATCTGTATTTCTGGTGATGGATTTTGGTGCAGAGCAGTGATCTGTATTTCTGGTGATGGATTTTGGTGCAGAGCAGTGATCTCTATCTCTGGTGATGGCTGAAGGCACTGGGGGATTTTTCACCTGTGTTTGTCTCCTCCTTGTCCTGCAGTGTCTGTTAGTGCAGACACAGCGGGTGCACCAAGATTCAAACTTGGGTTCCTAATCATGTACACAAGCTTCTGCCACCCTCTGTGGAAAAGAATTTACTCTTGTGATGTTTTGAAGAGATAAGTAGGTATTGATAACATTATTAACTAAATAGCATTTGAGATTAAATTGTTTTAGTAGAGTATAGAAACAATGAATGAATCATACTCAAAACTCTACAGAGACTGAGAAGATCAAGCAGTGGGAACTGACTGTGGAATCAGAACTAACCCAGAAAGAAAGTGCAAGGAAATAGAAAGGTTATTGAAGCACAGCATAAAGCCATTCAAGAACTGCAGGCCTGCACAGTACAATATACATTGGATAGGTGAAGCAAAGAGAAAATTATTCTTGATTTAGCATGACAATATTACTAATACAATTAAATATTAAAGAATGTTGCATGTTGATTTTTGCATTGAGAAAATGATTATTCTGAGCAGGCGTGTGCACCTGTCCTGTGTGAATGTGTGGATGAAGAACCTGCAAGTGTTTCAGCTGTTGGCAAATTATTATTTATTATTCTGCTTTTCCTGCACAAGATGACTCAGCATGGAGTACCAGATAAAACAGACTTCTGTCTTCTGATGAACAAAAATATTTTTCCATGCAAAATCTGAGAAACAAAAGTGTATTTCTAGGATATTTTTCAATAGTGGTGTAGTTTCCTATTTATTCCCTTTGAAATTAGTTTGAAAATGAAAAACTCCATTTGAAACTGGAAGATGAGATATGTGAAAATAGAGATCTCTTAAGTAATACAGACAACTTTCATTTTGGGAAACATTTTTTTTGTGCTGTGGACATCAAGGCTCAGCTGCAGGACTCACAAAATCAGTTTACTGACTTAATAGAATCAAAAAGTGAGTTCACTTTGCTATAGTAAAATGTAATTGCTTATAGGGGTATAGAAAACAGGATCATGATCATTTTACTCCATTACTAGTCAGCAGTAGAATTTTGGGGCATTGCAGGCCCTATTTTTGTATGGAACAGACAAATTATGTGGCATCTGGACTGGCAGGGTAGTTTTTAGGACAACTCAACCAGTGAGAACTTTTGAAGATTACAAGAGGAAAAGACATTACTTGAGTTTTGCACACTTACAGTCAGGTTCCACTGAGGAAATCTACTTTTCAGAACCTGCTTTTCAATATTTTAAGCAATTTATACTAAAAATATTTATAGGATATAATGCAAGTACATTTGATCTTTGTTAAAATCTATAAATATACGTAATATTACATTTTAGCAGCATTTTTTAGTAAATATCCTATTTTTCTTAAATATAACAAACTGAAAATCCAGTTCAGAAAAGACAAATACTGAGCATTTACCTCTTCTATTCTGTCACAGCTGGGGCAGAGTTTTACCTTTAGCATTATTATGATGCTGGGTTGGTACTGTTCATCCTTGACAATACTGCAGGAGGCTCTAGATTGCCTTTGGTGCTGATTTGTTGTTTGTTTTTTTGTTTAGCTTTGCCCTCAGCGCTGTGATTGTGTATCTCAGACTAACAGAAATATCTAGCACTTTCCAAAGAAATGAAACCAAATCCAAAGGGCTCTATCGTCTGAGCCAAAGAGCAAATAGGATTATGAAGTATTCTCAGACCATAAATGGAGATTGCTGGCATATGATATGCAACAAAGAGATTTGCTGTTTTAATCTGTGGTTGATAGGAAATGCTGCAGCTAATCCTAGGAAAGAAAGAGAAGAGCAGACTGTGAATCTATAAATTAGAGAGATGAGAGCTGTGTTTTGGGTTGTTACAGAAACTGGCAATAGGCAGATTAGCTTTGAAAATTCAGCAGCCACAGGCTGTTTAAATGCAAAACCTGGCAAAACCACTTGTTTCTATGGCAGCATATCAGGATCTTATTTCCTTTTATCAGTGGAGGGCTGCAACTGGATGGAGTTGGAAATAATTCCTCTACCAGAATACTCATCTTTCAGAATCTGATTGGTTTTGTCTGTTTTTCATCAGCAGAGCTTCCAATTATTGGTTGTTTGCAAGTGTGGACATGTTTTCACTTTACTATCTACAGTTGCATATTTCATGGAAATAAGAGTGGCCCTACGCTGTAAGTAACCTGCTCATGAGATCACAGAGTTTTCTTTGTGTTGTACCACTACCAGGGGCAGAGTGAGTTGGAATAATGTCTAGTAACTTCTCATTGTTCCTCCTTTTATTTTAGGCATTGGTCAGTGACAGAGAATCCTATTAAATTACTGTTACATATGAGCTTCTGGTATGCACTGAATTTTTGTAGCCCGTTACAGACTCCTGGGGAATGAACCCAATGTTTTAATAATTACTAAATTCTATTTACAGATATCACTTGAAGCACTTCCTGTAGAACATCAGCACACCATCATTCACTTAATGGAAGAGTAAAATCAGTGATGTCAGGGAATTGATTGGTTTGGTTAACAGAAAGGTTAAAGATAAATAATTAACAGTGTAACTGGCTGTTCTAGAACAGGGCTGCAAAGCTGGGCTATAAAAGTACATTAAAAATTTCTATCACTGAGTCTCTGCAGGTCAGCAGGAGGGCAACCAAAGAAACAGATCCATAGGCACCAGACTGTGGATGATGGATTTTAGGAAACTGTATGGAAGAAACATCAGGCACTCACAAGTTGTGACACTGGGCTTCGTTGTCCTGCCACAGTCTTTTGTCTTGCTGCTCGTGGGATCTCACTCCCATCAGAGAGGTCAGTAGTGAAGGAGCTCCATTTGCCAGCTTGAGAGTTTGTGTAAATTATTGAAGATAGGTGAATACCACCCTTTCCATGGGCAGGAATAACAGTGCCAGTGAGGGAAAGGCAGCATCCAAGAGGTTCTGTGGCCGTATCAGCATGGGGCTGAGCTGATAAGCAGCAGTCACATTGGTCCCAAGCTCCACTCAGAGTAATTTACTGCCCTTCCAGATAAATGCATTTTCATTCTTAATAACTGGTCAGGTATTTCTCCAGTGCACTGCAGAGTGTTCAGAGGCTGGGTAGAAACATTGCAGTGAATAAAGGCACCACTGAGATTAAACCAACTGCTCCAGTGGTTGATAATTGCCAGCATTCAGTATCTCCACACTGGGCTCTGCCTGACAGCTCTAAACCTTCCTGACACGGGGGCTCTCCACAGATGGAACCAAAGACATTGCATCTGTGCAACTGCCTTAACAACTAAATTTGTAATCACTACAAACAACGAAATTGGGTTTGTGTGGCATGACCTATTTTATGTAACATCTGTAATTAGGATTTTATCCATTAATTCTTTATTGCTCAAATCCTGTATCAATTTTCTGTTATTTTACCTGGCTGGTGGAGTTACCTGGGTCAACACTCTTTCCTTAAATACTGCCAGAGTATTAGCACTTTCTTTTAATGTTTTAAATTTCCTCAGTATTCCAGACTTCTTGTAATGAGCATTAGCTAGCTAATCATGTTGAGTTTAAAATATTTATTCCTTATATGATTTATTTAATAATTTTTGTTGCCAGTATGTGTGTAGTTGTTCAGTCACTATGTTTTCAAAAGCACGAGTACTTGCTGAAGCCTTTGCACTTACTCTGCATCAACAGCTTGTCTTCATCTTGTACTCTTCCCTGACTTTATTATTGGCCTCTGGCCTGGCAAAAGTTTATTTCCTACTCTTCAGCTTCCTGTGCTAGTTTTCTGCGTTTTCTCACCTCTAACAGTTATTGTTGTTGGTTTTCCTCTATTTTTGCTGCTTTAGTTTTTATTTTTGCACTCTTTTTCATCTTTATTATCACTTTCAAGCCTTGTTACAAATTGCTACTGAGGTTTGCAGACATTTCCCTGAATCTTGTTAAGGCAAATTCTTAAACTTCTTTCTTTTTTCCCCCTAATCTCCCCTTGCACCTTACACCCAGTTTTCTCAGCTCAGAGAAACTGGCACTTTGAGGCAGAAAAGAGTACATGTCCTCACACTCTGACCTGCTCTCTGCCTATGTCCTTATAGGGGGTGTTGAGACACTTTAAACCTGGCTCTGATGGTCTCCAGAGTGCAAAAATCCAGCTCCAAATGCCTAAAGCTGTGAATCTTTAGAGGAAAGAATCAGCTGTGCATGCAAGGGCCACATGTAATATTTTTGCTTTAAGAATGCTGGTTTTTAATTCTCACTTTGAGCATTTTTTGTCCTCTCCAGGTTTTAGTTTTATGAATTTTTCAGGTTCTTTGTGTCCTTTGAAGTACTCTGTATTTCCCAGGAACAAACATTCTTTTCTGTTAAAGCTTCAAATGACCAAGCCCAATCATGTAGTGTGTGTGTACATACATTGTAAATATACACATTTACATTATCTATGTATGGGTTGTGTAGTGTACACTGAGAGAACCTGTTTGTATTCCAAATATATCAGAAAAATACAGAGCCAAATAACATACTGCAGTAGAAGCAAAGTGAGTGTTACTCTCCTGTTGCTAAGTGAGATGGACAGATGTTACAAAGAGTACAATTAATACTGTGCTGATGTCCCTAAGCCAGAAAGAGGTTTAAATATAATTAAATTATATTTAATTCCTGAGAAATTATATGGTAGAAATTAACCCAGAATTAAAGACTCCATGAAAACAGAAAGCATTTGGCTAGTCTTAACTGAACAAAACCTCTATTATGTTATCCAAAAAATGCTTGAAAAATTAGCCCAGGACACAGACCTGTGTGCAGCAGTCTGAAACCACAGGAAAAGGAGACACTATTGAGCAGGAATTAGCTGAACACCAATTGGGACCAACCGGATCACTTCTCCAACAGCTCAAAGTAACCACACTTACCACCTCAAACTCCTGTTTTCCATGTCTCTTACGGCTGTGTAAATCAGGAATGTGGTTGACCTGCATAAGACATCCATCAGCTCAGATTCCAAATGGGAGTTAGGTGATGGCCTGGAAGGGCACGTGTTCCCAGAGCTGCAGGGAGGGGCTGACACAGAATAGTGGCTTTGTCAACCTCTTCTCCCTCTTGCTCCCCCAAATGTGTTTTCCCCCATCTGGGGACACTGTTTCATTGCTATTGATGCAATATTTTGTTTCTTACTGTGCTGTGAGGAGTGGTTTTGTAATTTTTTCCCTGTAAATCAGTACACAATTAATTGCTTGTTGCTTCAGTATCTGCTGAGTAGGTTCCAGGCCAGGCAGTTTCTGAGTGTGTTTTGCTTGAGCAGGTAAGTCAGGCTGTGCCTGAGCAGGCCGCAGAGCAGTGGGTTTGATTTCATATTTGTTGCTTTATGGGCACTGCACAGACTTAGAGAATGGTTTGGGTTGGAAGGAACCTTAAAGCTCATCCCATCCCACCCCCTGCCATGGGCAGGGAGGCCTTCACTACCCCAGGCTGCTCCAATCTGGAACACTTCCAGGGATGGGACAGCCACAGGTCCCCTGGGCACCCTGTGCCAGCATGTCCCAGCTGTGCCTGGTAAGGAGCAAGCAGAGTGAGCCAGATCTCGTTAAACCTTAGCAAAACACAGGTGTAAAACTCATCAGCTGTGATTCTGGAGGCCTCCATATCCATGTCAGCCTTCCTGCCATGGTATTGCTGTCCTATGGAGCTATTAAATTAATCAATAATAACAACTTTTTAAAAGCACTGGTTAGTTTAAAAGCCTGAGGAGAGAATGACTGTTAATATAATTAGATTTCCAGCTCCAGTTTCCAGGTTAGGATATTATGGACGTGTTTGTTCCTATCACATTTGCTTTGTTGTTCAGTATGAATTTTCAATAGATGACTTTGTGATAAGAAAGCAGCAGTTGAGATGCAATTATATAAACAGTAAGATCAGCCTGGAATTAGCCTGGAGAGTATAAAGCACACACAGAGCTTGTGCTGGGTCACTGCCTCTCCCAGCTCAAGGCAGAATCAGGTTCCTGTAATAGGGAAGAATTCTGCTGACAAGAGGTTGGTTCTTCCAGACTGGTGTTGCAGCTACAGGGTAAACCAGCCTGTGTAATGAATGGCTTTGCTATGGGAAACTGGCAGCTGGAAGAGACTAGAGGGCGATGTCCAGATGTTGGTAGACACTGTCATTTAAAGTTTATCATTTAGAGGCTCTAGAGTAGTTCCTGAAATTGTCTTGGAGCTAATCAAGGCTTTGTTCTCAGGATCCTCCCCAGATCTGAGAAATGAGGTCAGCACAACAGACAGATAAAGCCGGATTCATTGAGTTGAACTCTTTGCTGATGTTCTTTATTGTAATTTGCTTGAATCTATTATTTAATTCTTGGCTGTGTTCCCATCTCATCACGCCTCTAAGCCACTGGAAATTGAAAAATCCAGTTTTTGGCCTGATATGTCAAAGCCTTGTCTTTTTGTCTCTTTAACATTTTATAAGATGCTTTCTTTAGAAAATTGTTTTAAAGCAGTGAGATTATTTTATTATCACTGCTTAATTCTAGAGCTTATGTTCTCTTACATGTCACACTTTCAAATCTTTCAGCTCCTCTTATTTGTTCTGTGTCAGGATTTTATCACTCAGTAGTCAGAAATTCCATGTAATACGCTTTGGTGGGGGAAAGTGAATTTGTTCTATGTTGTTAAAGGCCTCTTTGCCCTTGTTCTCTGCTTAATGGTCAGTATAATTTCAGTAAGGACTGAGATTGGAAAGAATTTGTCAGGCTGTACCTAGAAACATAAAGATTACTCCAGGTCTGTGACTATCCTGGCTGCTCCTGTCACATGCCAAGGACATGGCTGGAAGGCACATCCCATTTTACCTGTGCTTTGCTCTGTTTGTTTGTTCTTCCCCATCCAGCATGAGTCCCTTCTTTGTGATGTCTCTCCTCTTTGGCCTGATTTTCGGACAGACAGCATCACTCTGTGCTCCTTCTGAGTACACAATCCACGTGGAGAAACAGGAATGTGCCTATTGCCTGGCCATCAACACCACCATCTGCGCTGGATTCTGCATGACTCGGGTACGAGGTACAGCTGTTTCTGTAACAGCCACCACTGCAAACCAAGGCTCTGTTCTCCCAGAAAACAGTGTGCAAATGATTTAATTGTAATAGAGTTTACCACAGGCAGAAAAACTGCACTGTCACCCTGTTTTCAAGTTACCTTTTTGCAAAGGTGTGGGTGAAAAATGCCAAGCTTCTGGAACTATGGAGTTGATAACACCAGTGGCACAACAGAGACCTGACTGCTGCTGCCACTGCAGAGCATCTGTGGGCAGTTTGTGAGGGCAGGATGGGACAGGTGAGGGGCAGATTATATTGGGTCACTCTTAATTAATGTAAATAACTTAGGTAACTTCTGCTCCCATGGCTGCTATCTCAGCTGGCTGTGGGGACAGCTCTGCAGCAGCCACACCACTCCACACAACTTCACTGTTCAACACAGCGTTTTGAGTTCCAGCTTGGGCAGCAGGGAGCCAGAAGAGATCACAAAGCACAGGGAACACCCTGAGCCACGTGGATTAGTTAAACCATAAAAACAAGGGGAATGTGCCTGTGTGGAGAGGGAGCCCAGTCACAATTAGAGCTCTGAACTCAGTAGTACCAGAGCTGGGCTCAGGTGTGAGTTTTGGTCTCCGCACCTCACAGGACGCTTCTGACACACGCGTGCTTCAGTGAAACAACACATTTCTCTTCTCTCTGCAGGACAGCAATGGCAAGAAGCTGCTCCTCAAGAGTGCTCTGTCCCAGAACGTGTGCACATACAAAGAGATGCTGTACCGGACAGCGCTGATCCCGGGCTGCCCTCACCACACCGTCCCCTACTACTCCTACCCCGTGGCCCTGAGCTGCAAGTGTGGCAAGTGCAACACTGACTACAGTGACTGTGTCCGTGAGAGGGTCAGGACAAACTACTGCACTAAGCCACAGAAGCTCTGTAACCTGTAAAGCTTTCAAGGGGATGTGGGTGAAATGTACTGCTCTGCTCACACCTGAACAGAAATAAACTCTTTCATATTCGGTTTGCAAACTGCTGTGCACAAAGGTTTATTCTGAAGGTGTATCATTAGTTGTTTCAATTGGTTGGGTATTCTGAGACAGGCAGAGAAGGATCATAAAGGCTGTATGTTTGTATTGAGAACCCACATGAATTTACTTTGGGGAAGAAGGAGACAGGACTGAGAGGATGTATCAGCCTTGGCTCACAAGTCCCAGATAATTTGTGAGAGATGCTCAGAGATTTGTTATATTGACATATTTCAGAATTTGATATTGATTTATTTCAGAGTTCACCTATTTCACTTGATATATTTCACAGTTTAAAAAGAGGCCATACACACTCTTGGTATTGAACTTTTAAAATAAATTTTGACACATGCTTACAGCCTTCAAATTAGCAGCAGTATTTTTCCATCTATGAATTATTAGTTTAGACACTGTAGAGCTGTGTCCTCCTCGCTGTTGTCCAGACTTGTGTTTATTGGGAATGCTTCTCTACATTAATGTCTCTACATGAATGGGATAACCCCCCCTTCCCTGCTGAAACACAGTTTGAAATACACCTGTCTCTGTGAGCACTGAGGAATCACTGCAGCTTCAAAGGGGAAGTGTGCTGCCATCAAATGGAAAGCAAAACTCAAAAAATCCCATTTTTCCCCACAGGTGAACGACCCCTCTGGGAGTGGAAGGAGAGCTGAGCCCACCCTGTGTGCTGAACATGCACAGGTGAGAGTGCAGAGCCAGGAATAAAGAAAAGTAATGCATATAATTAATGTAAACTAACAACTGTCTCCTTTCCGCTGAGATTGTAGCTCCCAAGAAATTACAGATGCTCCATTCACACACTGCTTGAAAAAGGAAATAAAGGAACCAGAATTCCCAGGATACAAATATGAAATTAAACATTCTTAGAAAAATCCTGCTTTCAGGACTGCAGTTTTCATGACTGCTCCTAGAATCTGATTCTCTGTTCCAAACACCTTCATTTTATTTCATCTCCAGCAAAACCTGTGAGAAAGCCCAAGGGAAACTGCTGGTGCCCCCCTGGAGCAGGGGGTTGGACTGGATGAGCTCCAGAGGTCCCTTCCAACCTCAACCAATCCATGGCAATTTGAACATCTGTCACAGATTCTACACAAGGTATGAACTGCAATTATCACGTGCATTATTTGGTGATAAAGAAATACCTTCACAGGCAAAGTTTGAAAGTTTAAATTCTCCAAAAACAAGTTTGAAATTTACAGAAAATCCAGAGCACCTGCAGGAGCAGCCCTACTTCTGTAAAATGGATCCCTTACATTCATGGTTTAAACAACCCAGTTATAGCTAAATTTGTACAAGACCATTTCTAAAACTCTTAGGAGCAGGAGAGGTTAGTTACAATTAAGTTACAAATATTTTCTGGTGGTGAGAATCTGGTATTCCCAGCCCCTTTTGGGAGGAGCTGTGGGCTCCCAAGCTCTCCAAGGAAGAGCTGCAACATGAACTGCTGCTCTCTAGCTGGTGAAGAGCACAGGAATGGTAGAAAAAACTTGGGAAATAGGTATTTATTGAACAAAGCAGCCCTTACGGTATCTGGTAAATGCCAAAGAAACAAAGTGTTCAGCTTTAAGATCAGCCAGAGCTTTCTTAAGGTGTCTGGACTGTTAAAAATGTTATTTAGCATAGGAAAATACAATTCTGTTTACTATTATGCAGCACTCCTACTTAGCAAAACAAAAAAAAATGGTACTTGGCCTATTTACAGAATCAGCAGCACTGCTAAGTTATTGTAATGTCCTTTATGGCCTGACAGATTTGTCTTCACTACAAACAAAAAACAAGTCTGCTTTTATGGTTAGTACCTATGGAAAATCACTGAGAGAAAAATAACTAATATGCCTTCTTTTATACTTCAGAAAACCCCAAACTCAGACGTATGCGTTGTGCTAACATATCCATTTAACCATACATTTCCATGACCTGCAAGGACTGTGTCCCTCTGACCTATAAGCAGGTTTCATTTTCAAGACCCCCAGGCCCAGTGATAAATCCCTGTTGAGGTGATGATTTCTTACAGACATGTTTGTTACCTTCCATTTATCCTAACACCCTTTCCACATAACTCAGCGATGGATTTGCAGGCAATCCAAACATCCTCACCTTGTGTCCGTACCTCAGTCCAGCAGGGGAGAGCACAGAACGGGCTGAGGGGGCCCGGGGCTGGAGCCGCGTCTGCTCCCGCCGCCCCGCGCCCGCGGCAGGTGCTCAGAGAAGCACAAACCTGAACGCATGCACATGTAGAGAACGGAGAAGGAAAAGCAGGAGAAGGAGCCCGCGCTACCCCCGGTTCCCCGCGGCGGAAGGAGCGGCCCGCGCCCCTCACCCGCGGGGGCTGCGGCGACACCCCCAGCCCACAGGGGGCGCTGTGGCGAGGGATCTGAGGGGCGGCCCCGCTGTACCGGCCCCGCGCCCGCCGGAGTCGCCGCCGCTCGCCCGCGCGACAGCGCCGCCGGTAAAGCGGCGTGGGCAGCGTTTGATGGGGGGATTCTGCCCCTCTGCGCGGATCAGGTGAGACCCCACCTGCAGAGCTGCCTCCAGCCCTGGGGCCCAGCACAGGCAGGAGCTGGAGCTGCTGGAGCCAGTCCAGAGGAGGTGCCAGGATGATCAGAGGGATGGAGCAGCTCTGATGGGAGGAAAGGCTGGGAAACTGGAATTGTCCAGCCTGGAGAAGAGAAACTTAGGGGTGACATTATTGTGGCCTTCCAGTATCAGAAGGGATACTACAAGGGGGAATGGCTTCACACAGATAGTAGGTTTAGACTGGATATTAGGAAGAAATTGTTCCCTGTGAGGGTGGTGAGGCCCTGGCACAGGGTCAGAGCAGCTGTGGCTAGTCCTCGATCCCTGGAAGTGACCAAGGCCAGGCTGGACAGGGCTTGGAGCAGCCTGGGGCAGTGGGAAGAGCTTTAAGGTCCCTTCCCGCTCAAACCATTCTGGGATTGTGGCACCGCCCCGCGCAGCGCGAGCAGCCAATGGGGAACGAGCACAGCCTTGTCCCGCCCACAGTGGGCGGGGCCTCACCGCCACGCGGGTGCGTGAGGGGAGCTCCGGCGGTGCCGGGTTTGGATCCCGGCGGGTCCCGATCCTGATCCTGATCCTGATCCTGATCCTGATCCTGATCCTGATCCTGGTCCCAGTCCCGGTCCTCGGTCCGGGGCCCTGCCTGCCTCGCTGGCCGAGGGCTGCTCCGGCACCTGGAGCCCACCTGGTGTCCCGAATGCAGCAGGTGAGGCGGAGGCAACCCCGGGGTGCCCTCAGGGCCTGGGCGGGGGGGGGCGTTCTGGCCGCGCGGATCGAGTTCTCTCCGGGAGTCGTTTATTCCAGGTTATTTTTATTAGGAAGTTGTTTCAAATTCAAGACACAAAGTCGGTAAAACGCCACTTCGGAACACATCATAGGAAAGTGAAAGCTAATTTCAGCGACGGAGTTAAGTTTGTTTTCTTTCAAAGCAAGAGGTAATTCTGCCACAGACTTGGCAGCATGAACCGAAACGCCAGTTCTGTCCAAAATCGGAATTTATGCTGTACCATACACATTATCCTGGAAGTGGTTTGTGTTTTGGAGAACCTCGTGGCTGGAGCACCAATAGAGAGGAAAAAGATTGAAAATCTTTATTTATGTACATTTTCTATGAACAGTATCTGATGCTATTAATCCATAGCCTGCAAAGACTGTACAATACAGCATTTGAGGGCTTAAGACAACGCAATTTCTTTTTCAAGACGCATGAAACATGTTTTGTTATAAAACTATCAGTATCAAGACAAGTGAAATATTACTCTTCATTGTAGGGATGTCACAGAGCTGAGCTTCATCAGCTGCTGTGTGATTTCTAAGGGGTACCAAAACTGGCTGAGGTTTCCCTGTGACAAAGGGAGCTCCCACTGAAATCAGTTACTTAGAAAAATTAGACAAGGGAAATGTGAATGAGGATGTTTAGAGACACAATTAAGGGCATCAACAACTTACATGTTTATGCTTTAGAACAAACTGACAAGAGAACAAGAAAATGTGTGTGATGTGCTTTCAGAATTATATCACCTGGAGGGATCTGATCTTTTGTCACTTTCCTCTGACACAGGTGCAAGGGACAGGATAAATGGGTATTTTTTGCTGCCTTATGTGGCAGTAACTCTCTCAAAAATACCTTCAGTTACTAAGATGCAGAGAAAACTGCAATTATATTAAGCACCTCACAACAGCAGGAAACGACAAACGAACTTTATCCCTGGATTCTGTTAAAGGCACTAGTATATGAATAGCATGTTGATTTCCAGCTTTATACCAATAACTTAGAGAACTAAACCAGTAACAGGTATTGTCCTGTTCCTGGTATGCAGTGCAAGTATCCCCTAGACCTAAATAACTGCAACCCTAGAGCTTATGCAGGAATGCTCAGAAAATTAATGCCCTCTTTAGAGGAAGAAAAAAACAAATCACAAACCCAGAACACTTCAGCAGAAAGTTTGGTGGCTCAAGTCTGAATTTATAGAAGGTTTTTTTTACCACTTTTTCCCATTTTCCTAAGGCACTGGGGTGGTTTTGTACTTCTGGGGGAGTGGAGGGCTGGGGAAGCAACAGCAGGTTCTGCAAGCTGCCTTGGCATTCAGTGCATCTCAAAGCAGGAGTGGGCATCTTCCAACTTACTCAAGAAATAATAAATAGAAAGATAAACTCTGGTCTTGTCATTACATTCTGGTGCTACGAATTTGAGGAATAAAACCCAATTATGTGTAGACATGTTTAAAATTAATAGAATACTGTCGTGAAGGGGAATGTAACACAAGGAAATTGCTTTATTGCAATCAGTTTGTATCCCTATAGGGCAACAGTCTTGGAACCTGAACCACTGGCTGTGGTGCTATTTTTACTGATTTTCCTGGAAAACTGGCTTGTCCTGAGTGGCAAAAACTACACTCTTCTTTGTGCCAGTACTGCTTTGGGACAACACACCCCAGCTGGGCACTGCCCCATCATCTCTTTAGAGCACAACCACTGTAAGGACAGTCTCAGGTACACCTGGGAGCCAGGAAATTGCTTTGCTGGCTCCTGTGCTAAAGTGATCTCTAAGGTTCAGCTTGAGACCCTCGTGGATTTGCTGCCACTGCCATTCTCCCAGCTGAGCCTGTCTTAGGAGCAAGCAGCAGATTGGGGCCCTGTTTCCTCGCTGGTTCTTGCAGAGTGAGGTCCCAGGCCCTGTTTTTAATTAACATCCGTTGCTGATCAGCTGTGACAGAGTGACACAAGCCTGACTCTTTCCTGGTGTGTGATCTCGTGGGTCCCTGGCAGCCTAAAGCTCAGCCTGGACATGGCTCAGTCAGCAGTGCCTGCGGTGCCCAGCTGGTGCAGTGCCACAGCTCGTGGTTGGACGACTGGGAAAGAGAAATCCATGTAAAAGACAGCAAGATGTGTCAACTGAACCAGAGACTTGGAGCAGCAGCACTAGCCCAAGTCCTGAAGTGACAGAAAACTGATTAGAGTTTGAGTTTCTTTGGGGAATAAGAGATAAATAAGTAACAGATAAAGGGTGACATATCCCACGCAAACATGTGCATAGAATACACATATTTCCTGAAATCCCATTTTGTTCCACTATGTTTCAATGGAACAAGGACCCCATGACTTGTAAATTCCAAGGCCTCTTAGACAGTGGAATGTGTAGTTCCTCTATTGGAATGTGTAGTTTTACTGAACTTCTCCCCGTCATGTATGGAACAACTTCATCAGCAATCTGAACTGGTGATCACCAGATCTGCTGCTATGGGGGCATAGTTAGCAAAAAGCTGTTCTCTGAAACTGTGAATGATCTTGAGTAAGCCAAAAATTAAGACATCCTCAGCCTTTGATGCAATTTACTTTTCTGGGGACAATCTTTCTCCCTTCTAGGCTGGTTCAAAAGGAACATTCTCTTATGAATAAATATGACAAATAGAAAAAATATAGAAAAAAACTATGTAAACGCAAGCCCTGAGGTATTTCAAGCATACAGTGTAATTTTTATACCTGACAAGCAATCTGAAGGTGCCAGTAAGAAAACTTACTTCATGGCTCTGTAAAAATGTCCCATCTTTCTTTCCTGCCTTCTGCCCCCAGGAAGGGGCGAGAGGTTGAGGTAAGAGCCCCGTGGAAGCTGTGATAGTCACAGAAGCAGAAACTGAGGATATTAAAGTGCTGTGTGTCTTTTTCTGACTGCTTTCACTCTTTGTTTGGCTTCCACAGGCCAGTTAGATTCTCCAGAGATCTCACAAAGGGGCTGCTTTCCTGGACCTAGGCTCCACTCCTGCACCAGTTTGTAGCCACAGTGAGGCTTTTGGGACAAAGGGGGTGCTGAATGTGAATTTTAGTGGCCCCTTGAACTCACAGTTGGGTTTTTTGGTGTATCTCAGCCTAGCTTGGGAAGCTTAAGCACACTTTGCACTGCAGTTGGTCCCAAATGACTGCCTGGTCTTGCCAGCTGCCCACCTCTTTCCCCCTCTTCCTTTAGCCTGGATCTCCTTGGATGTGTTTTCTCCCCCAGAGCTTTCTGCATTTGCGTGAAGGGTCCAGTCCTACAAAAAATAAATACCCAGTCTCTGCATGACAGTGAAGTCAGTGGGTCTGCTCTTCAAGTTTGCTGGAGCAGGCCCTTAGGCATTAATTTTTTTAAAATAAAGTACAGTTTTATTAGTTCTACTCTGTTTGGGCTTTGGAAAATAAAGTCACAAAATGGATCATAGGTCTTACTTTTTACAATGGCATTTGTCCCTCTGCTAATCCTTGGCAAACAGGGGCTCAGTGTGAGAGAGTTCCAAGCACTGTGTCCCTGTGGGATGAGCACACACAGTGTGTTCCATCTGCAGATATTCACCTGCACAGGTACTGCACATCGAGGGACCTGCTCACATCCAGATGTGTTTGTAAGGGGAGACATGCATGTGCTTACACAAATCTAAACTCTTAATTGCACATACACAAACATTAAAAGTCAAATTAGTCTTAAGTGCAACTTTGCTTTTTTTTTTCATTAAAAAGGACATTTTAAACCCCTTTTTTTGTTCACTTCAGTTTTACTGTAACTAATACAATTCACCTGATCACCTAATGGGATATTTTCCTTTCAGAATGTTAAAACACTGATTAAAATGCATTACAATTATTAAATTGGGTAGAAGAGCACTTCTTGTAAGCTTAGTCTGGAACTCCTGGGGCATAGTTGTGCAGTGACAGTTTTAGATCATTTCTCTCATGTTACGGATCGTACAGCACAGAACCATGCTGAATATCATGCCAAAGATCTAGAAGAGAAGGGATGTGATTTAGGGATCCACATACAAAACAATTATAAAACAATTTGCATATCAGACAATCTGAAGGTCCCTACAACACAGTAGTGACTACTTCCATCTACAAACCCCAAAACATCAGACAATAAACTGATTTATCAGCTCACTCTGGTTTCACTGTTCTTTGTTCTAAATGTCCAGCCAAGCACAACTGCCCCAAATATTAATGTTATTGAGATCAATTTAAGTCACATAATAACTGTGACTATTGGTGGTATCCTGGTATTGCACCGGAGCATTTGGAGTTTCAGAATGCTTCTAGATGGAATATGACACACATTTGATTAAGAGCAGAGGGTGATTCCAGAGTCCCCAGAGCTGGTGCTGAGCCTGAATAGTTCCTGTGCTCAAGAGCAAGGCTATACATTAAATCTAAACCCCACTTGTGTCAGGGAACTATTCACTAGAGGGAATGATAAAAGCAGAGAACAGTGGGTGTTCCCAGAGGCTCTGCTTTCTTGTCAGTTCTCCAAAGCAGCTGCCTCCTGAGGCTGCACTGCTTAGGGTGGGAGATGGGCAGTTAAAGCACTGGGTTCATGTCCCCTCCCCACATATCTCCCTAAGGACGAGCGCAGCTGAGCTCTCACAGCCCAGCAAGTGGCAGAAACAAGCACAAAAAAAGGTGCAGGTGCATTTCTGCTGCTGAAGAGGTTGTGGTCACTTCAGGACCTTCACTGTGTCTGAGGTGGGGATCCAAGGGGAGATGATCCCAATTCTGGTGTGTCCTTGATGTTACTGATCTCTGTCCCACCCCTGCTGTACTTTTGAGTCCCTTCATGTTTCATGCAAACCCCAGGATTGTTTAATAGCACACCATGGTTTCTGTTACCTTCAGCTGCTTTTCAGTGTCCACATAAATCTGTGAACATCCTGCTCTTCCCAGCAGCTAAAGCAGTGTTTCTTTACTAATACTGTGGCTCCTCATGCTGCTGGTATCTGAGTCTGAAAAAGTCATGGCACAGACATGCTGGAAAAAGCTTTGTGCTAAAGCCTGGTGAGCCCCAGCCTGCCAGTCCTGCTCTGTCCTTGGGACAGGGTGACATCTATTGGTCACAGCTCCAGTGGGTACTCTCTATTCCTCATGAAAACTAAGGAATGTGCCCTAAAGGATTGAAAGCATCAGACTGCAGTTGTTTTGGAATACAGTTAATGCTGCTACAGCCTTTTGCTTTTCAGTTTGGTAGATGTGCACTCGGCTCCCCTACTTACAACAAAAGAAGATTACCATTACTTTGGACCCTGTCTAAGGACACAAAATGAACGTGAAAAGCACAGACACACAGCTCTGCTTGCACTGATGGGGATAATTCCCAGGGAGAAGACACACTGGAAGTGATAAGAATTGAGGAAGCTCATCAGATGCTGCAAAATACCTTCCACAAAGCTCTGAGTAAAGGACAGGGTACTGGACTCGAGAGATTGGGAAACATGGATTTACTCACTGTGATGCTAGCAATTGCAATTCCAACAATTCCAACTAAGCGCAGATGAGTATCAATTACATTCTGAATTTCAACCAGGCAGTTCTGTTAAAAACAAAATTAAAATATTTTTTATGCTTGGAAATCTGTATTTCAATCAATTCTATCAGCTGTTCTCACTGAGCAACAGATAAACACAAAAATATGATTGCAGTCACTGTCCTAATTCCTGGATCTAAACCTTGGGTTTTGCTGGATAATTTTCCAAGCATCCTCCCTTTTCTGGTGAGGCATGTCTACCTCTTGCCTGGAGAGGCTGACACATGCAAGTCATTTTCTTACACTCTGTTTTCTCCCTAAATTTAAACTTCTTTATATAACAGGCCATGCTAAATCAGGAGGTTTGGTGCTTCATTTTGACATTGAACTCACAAGCAGATTCCAGAAAAGACAGACATTACAGAAATATCTTAAAATCAATGAAGTTTCTAGTCAGGAGGCTCCATGTATAATTAAGGTGGGCACTTGCCAAAATTCAGCCTCCATGGGGAATCTGGGATCCTGTTCTGTTCCCTCCTTCTCCCTTTTCCTTTCAGATGGTGCAATATTGTCTCAGCTACCATGGGATGCCACAAACAGGTGTCACAACTGAGGGCAATATGACCTCCAGCTTAATTCTGCCTCCACTCTGCTCCATTCCATAAGGAATTTCATGCTGGAATTTGCAAGGTAAAAATAACTTCCTTCTTTTACTTACAGAATGTCTCCAATTTTGCTGATGAACTGACATGAAAAAGTGATTGGAACAAGCAGGACAGAGGACACTTGCCTTTGGCAGCTGGATGTTCTCTGGACAGGGTAATCCTGTTTGTTGTTCCACATTACCTTTACCACAGCACTGGAGCTGAATGAGAGAGAGATGAAAGATCAAAGAGGGGGAAAACACAGACTATTTCATACTGAAAGTCAGTTATTATTTTGTCCTGGTTTAGGGACATACTTTCATACTGAAAGTGAGACAATAAATAACTAAAAAAAAGAATCTGTACAGATCAAATAATAGCCTTATTCTCTATATTTAAACTGCTGCTTCTGGTAGAGTTCCAACTGCGTGGGACAAAATTCTCAGAAATTAGTTTCAATTGTCTGAGGCCAGAGCAAACAGCCACATTTGTATTAACAACAATGACCAGAAGAGATTTTTATTACAGTATTGCATAACAAAGCAAACAAGTGGATTTGGGAAAAGCAGAGCCCTGACTTACAAGAAAACAGGAGTTGTTAAAGGGAGAATGCAGAAAGTTCAAATATCACATACAGAATTATGGGCAATGCACAAAACTACAGCAGAGAATGCTGGAATTTCTTTTCTGACACAACATTGTGCTGGGTTTGGAAGCAGTAATAAATCAGAGTTTCAGAGGGTTTGTTTTTCCTGTTTGCCTATCTCCCACAAAATGCTTGGAATTCCTCTTTGGGTCAGAAATAAGAGCTATGGGAGAAGGACAAAAGGGTCTGAGGTTGTGAAATGTTTGTTCTAAAGAACGTGGGAATTGCTGTAAGGAACAACAAAGCTTGGGCTTGCTCTCCATGGGAGGCAGTGTAGATCTAGGATGGACACAAACAGGATTAAAGAAGTCACAGGTTGTAACTCTGATTCAGACATGCACTTTCTGGGTGGCCTGAACTTTGTCACACATGTGCTTTTGGTCTTTCACCGACTTGGTTCAGCCACACTGTAGGTCCTGGGACACAGGTCACTGTTTTCTCTGACAGATGCAGAGGGATGCAGACATTTCTCTCTCTCTCTGCATGTACCAGTATTTGTCTGTGGATTTCAATATCCAGAAGGGCCATAACAGTCATTTCTGCACACAAAGAAATACCAGAAATTTCAAAGCCTGGCTAATCGCACTTTCAAACATAAGAGATCCAAAAACCAGAATTCTGACAGAGCCCTCAGGAAACTCTCAGGGTTGTGAGCCTATGACTGGATTTTAAGTACCTTCAGTTCTATTTTGCCATACCTCAGAGGGAGGAATTCTGGATTCTAATGGGCAGTGTGACAGTGGAGTGAGGTGTTAAGGTGGAGGAGTACTCACAGCCACGTGGTAGCGATAGATGGTACTGTTGACCTTCCCCACTGGGTTTTTCATGTAGTCCTCATAAGCATCTTCATAGATTTTCTGGGCTTCCTGTATTGCCTGCAGAAATCAGAGTTTCTAAGTGAGTTGCAAATCAGTCTTACCCCTGATCCAAGACTTTCACCTTGTGTCCTCAACCTCCAGGGCAAGAAGTGGTGCCTGGTAAACAGGTATGGTGACTCAAAAGCCAGGAGGGTTTGTGCCCTGGTGGCATTCAGAGGGTCAGAGTGTTCATAGGCTCTATTCTGTGCTTTGGTTACACACTCTGAGTTGAGGAAGTTCAGTGCCTGAATTTGTTTGCCCTTCTCCCAGGCAATACCCTCTTTTCATACAGTTCCCCTTGATGTTCCTTCAAGGCTGAACCACACTTCCACTTTTTCTTGAACAGAGGAGGCAAAAACTTCATCCTATTGCAAACTTGTGATAACACAAGCTGTCATTGGCTCCAGATAAGAATGTCCTTGCAGGGAAAAGTCTCCTGCAAAGTTTTCCTATGGAAGAGCCATGTCAGTGGGCACTGGAATCTGTAATGACCCCATTATTATATCAGAGGCTTTTTGCTACTTACCACTTTCTTGCCTATGAAGGCAAATACTCCAGCAGTGACCTCACCTGCAAATATCACCAACAGGCAAGCAAAGAACTGCAGAGGAAGGAGAGAATCTCACATGAGTGTAGCTTGTTCATGGGGGGCTGCCAGCCAACCCTTCCTCCTCCCCAGGTCTCAACAGCCCACCCTGAACCAAAGCTCCTGAGGAAGCTCTGCACAGGGCTGCCAAGGCAGATTCCTTGTCACATTCAAACAAAGGGGAAATGGCACAGATGTGGCTCAGAGGGAGCTTCAGGAAAATCAGAGAATAATTCCAGGGAATACATCACAAAGGATAAGCAAGGGCACCTCTGCATGTATGCCAGCTCTGCAATAGCATGGTGGCTGCTGAGTTCAGAGAAACTAGATTAGCCAATAAAAGGACATAAGACCTTTCAGGTGTTGGACTGTAAAGATTTTTCCATTAATGACACCAAGCATTGAATGCTTTGGATGGTTTCCCTGCAGAGCCCAGGCCCTGGAAACCTTTACTCACTGTTCCAATTAAGCACTGGGACTCCCGCGCTGCTCCACAGCACCCGAAAAATCCAACTGCTGACATGATGGCCCCTGCTCCCACCAGTACATAAAGTCCTGTGGAAATCAGAGCCAGTCAACAATTTCAGAAGGTTTACCCAAAGCCTGCTACCTATTTCATCAGTCCCAACCAATTGCAGGCATAACAAGGTCTCTGGCACTCACAAAACTGGTTACACAGAAAAGGTTCTCTGACCACAGGAGGAAAGCAATGCTTTCTTCAGAATTCTTGGAGAATTAAATAAGACAATTTGAGATTAGCTCAGTTGGTTAGAGCATGGTGCTAAAACCACTAACTTTGCACGTTTGATTCTTGGATGGGCCATTCACTTAGGGGTTGGACCTGATGATCCTTGTTGGTCTGTCCCTTCCAAGTGAGAATATTCTGTGATAAGAATCTGTGACTTCCACCTTCCTAGTTTCAGGGACAGCTCAGTGCAGAAAGAACAAGCCCCATACCATCCAGAACCCCCTTGCACTTCTGCAATAAGCAATGTAAGGCAAAAAAAGCCCAGCTTTGCTAGAGGGCTTATTTCTGGGAAACCTGGGGCTGGAAATGTGCTGTACTGCTCTGCAGGGGGGAACTGAAAGGAACATGGGAGATGGGAGCATAGCCCCATACAGATCCAGGACCCCAGCTGTAACCTGACACCTAGAAATACTCTTACTCAACAGGTGTTTTGCTTTTAGGGTTTTTTTTTTGGTTTTTTTTTTTTGGTATGGGCTCTATCTAGGACAAAACGAAATCAGACTACAGAGTTTTTCTTTCCTCACTTGTGATTGTACATATTTTGATCTGTGCTTAGGCAACACTCGGGTTCCTGTGGGGGTCAGCTCCCACCAGACCACAACCACGGGGCTCTGCCTTGGCTCTGGTACCGTGTTGGTGTAATTCTAGACATTGCCCTGTGCAGGATGTGCAGAAATGTACCGTGCCAAGCCACTGCTGGGGAAAAGAGCTTCATCTTCCTTCTCGTGTCCTTCTGGGGAGGGACAGTGGAGCTGCAGGCAGAGTGCACTAGAGGGCACAGTGAGCCTTGCTCCAGCCTGGACTACCCAAGCTTCCAATGAGAGCCTTTAGTGTGCTCAGTTACCAGTGTAAACATTATTATAAAATCCGACCCAAGGGTTAGCAGAGCTGCTGGCATTTGCTGTTAGCAGGCCTTGTGCAACCCGGACAAGAAAATCCTACAGATGACAGTTTGCAATTGCTAGGAAAATGTAAAACCAATCAATGTTTGAGTGCAGAGCTTCCATCCAGCTGCTCTGCCTCACTGGTGCAGCCTCCTCAGGGAAGGCAAACTCCTGCCTGCTGCCCATCTTTTAGGGTTTTTTTCTTCAGTCTCTGTGTCTAGCCCAGTTATTGTGATCCTTGTCCTCCCCTCCCTCCCTCCTTCTGCCCCAGTTCCTGCTGAGAGATACATTCTGATAAATAGCAATAAAACAATTACAAGTGATATGGCTTTGCCCTTCTAATTGTGATATACTCGGTGCTGGGGGGATGCTGTTTGCTGTCTGTGTTGGCAGTTCTTATTCCATGTTTTCTGGGTTTTTAATACTCAGCCACCTGTGACTTACTGGGACTGACGTTCTTCAGGCTGGTACTTGTACACATATTCACAGCACTGTTTTTTACTGGTGTACAAAGATATTTATGGCTCAGGGGAGAAAGGTCAGCCAGCCCTGGTGGAAGATGAATTGGAAAAGACAAAAAACCCTCGCTCAGGTGCAGAACCTGGTGCTCACTAGCCAAACACCAACACTGCCATTTCCTGGGATCTCCATGGTAACAAACAGTGTAATTACAAAGATGTTTCCTGGACGTATTCAGTGTGTCACTCCCTACTCGGTCCCTGTATTTATCAGGCCACTTAGCAAAGATAAATTTGAGTAAAGAGACAGGAAAGGAGTCTTCCCATTTCTTTTTGTTATTTGCAGTTAGGAAAGACAAAGCTCAGTGAGTCTCGGGGGTGAGACCACTTTCAGGAATTTGGATTTGCATTTGTCAGAGAAACAGCCTGAGTATTTCACTGCATGACTCAGAGCTAAAGCACTACCTCAATGAGAACTTCCCTTTTAAGGCGTGTTACAGGAAGAACTCACACCACTCACTAAACAAAGCTGAGCCTCACAGCTGAGCCAGCCAGGAGTTAAAATCCACCTTCTTCAATCTTCTGCTCAGGAGAGTTATCCCAGTTTGTCCTTTATCAGCCTGGGACTACCACTTGCTTATATCCAGCTATTTCTAGATGGAAAATAATGTTGACATTTAAAATTTCCACAAAAATAATTATATTTTTACTTTTCTACTATATATACACACATGTAATCTTTCACACAGGAATGAAACTTGTGATTTTAGGGTTGTCCTGAGGCCAGGACTTGGCCTCGATGATCCTTGTGGATCCCTTCCAATTCTGAATATTCCATGAGATACATGAAGAGAAGCTTGAAAAAAATTCAAAGGGGCCAAGTTACTTCTCAGCTTGTACTGAGAGGCTTCCCAGCACCCCCATCCAGGGATGCTCAGTGGAAGATGACTTCCAGGAAGGATGTCTGTCGGAGACAGAAATGTTATCATTTAAGGCTTAAACAGCTTCATGAAAGACTTTTGCCTGTTGTAGCACAAGTGTATTACAAAGCTGCAGAGAAGACCGCCACATCCTGAGCAAGGCCCTGCTGACTACTCGAGACAAGATAACGTGGCTCAGCTCAGCTCTGGGGGTACATTCACACAGGGATCGAGCTTGGCACCTTCTCGGTGGAGACCGCAGCCCCGGGGCTATCAGCAGCCAGGCTCGCACCACAGGGTGGGAGGGAGAGAGGTTTTGGTGTGTGGTGAAAAAACCCCTCTGCTCAGAGGCAGTGAACGGCCATCCTCCACTGGGCACAGGGGCCCAAGGGTGCTAGGGAAAAGCTGCATCCTCGCAGGGGACAGCAGAGTCATGGCCTGGCCAAGGCCCCCAGAGGTGTCCCCAGACCCTGCACCGGAGCACTCACATGATGTGGCAGATCCGGAGCCTTGCAAGGGACAGTGGCAAACCCACTCAAGGGGCACGGGGCGCTCCCACCTGCCCAAAACGTTTATTAACCCACTGGATTCGAGACTTTGCAGCGGAGGAGGGCACTCACCACCCAGAGGAGCAGATGGAAAAGAGCAACAGACATCGTTGGGACCCTCGGATGGGTGAGATGCTACCACCTAACCCTCCCCCCCCTTTATTTTTCTATTTCTTTCTTTTCTTTCTCTTTGCCTCTTTTACTATTAAATAAAATATATCAATTTTTTGGCACCAATATCTAACCTCGTTTGGTTTTAATTATGCTTTTTGGATAGATTTTGAACATTTCTGGGTTTGATCCCTTTTATTCACAGACTTAGTTTTCTTTGCTCTTCTGTGTTTAAACTGGTTTGTAACAATATCAAAGCTGTAGATGCAGAAATATCCTGGATGGTGTAAGTATGTAAGAAGAATCTGTATTTCTTTTCCTAGTTGGCTATACACAGAAATGTAGACATGTTCACCTCAAATTCTTGATATGAGAATTTAAAGTGAGACTCTCCAGAGGAAAAAAAGCAAAGGGTGGCAATGTCTGGCACACAGCCCTTGGAATCCCAGCCTTACCTAAAGTCATCAAGCACTGAGAGCTGTCAGGGTCAGCAGTGCAAATCCAGACATTTGGTGGTTAATATCACACCTTTCCTTGCAATAGTATCCAGTGTCAGAAGTACCTCAGCTTCACTAAAACCCATTCTTTCCTAAAAAGCAGGATGGAAAGCCTTAATCAGCTTGTATTCATCAGCACTTCCATTGTAAAATACAAAGCCTTGGCATGGCCTCCAACTTGGCATTTACAGCAGAGCGGGGAAACAAAAAAAAAGTCAGTTTATAGCCACAAAATGGAACAGGTTTGAGAGCTACAAACTGACAGAAAAAATTAACCACAAAGCTCAACATGGCGAAAAGAAGTGTGTGAGTCAAGTCAGGGTAGAGAGCTTGTTTTGGTGAGTGGAAAATGATGAGAAGAATGTCCAGCTGCAGCTTTTTGTGCAGCAGAAGGAAAAAAGTACAAGGTGGAGAGGAAGCAAAGGTTTGTGGCCTTTGTGAATTTTTTCCTCTCACCTCTTGTTGCCTCTGTTCATTTCCTGCAATTCTGCTCTTTGGTCTGTGTGTGCTCATGAAGAGAGAGAAGGTTGGCACCTAAAGTGAGAGCAGGGAATGCAGAGAGCAGGAGCTGCTGTGGCATTGAGGAGGCCCAAACTGGCCCCAGTGACAGAGCTCTGCCATCTGTGATTGCCCACACCTGGAATATTTATTCCACCTGCATTTAGGACCCACAAAAAAGTCACTTGCAGCCCCTGAACATGAAGGGATGAAGAGGCACATTCCAAAGATTAAAATCCATGTGCAAATCTGATAGAACATCAGTTGATTTAGGCAGACACAGCCAGTGCACTGATTACTGAGGGGGTTCTGGAGGAAATAGGGGCTTCTTTATAACCACAAGAGGATGAAAAACGTGTCACAGGACTGGGGATTTTTGAACAGAGCCTATTCTCTTAATTTTATTTTTTTTTTTTTTGGTGAGGAAATATTGAGGTTTTGGGGTGTGGTTTGCTTGTTTTGCTGTGCTGACACACCCCCCCCCACACACAGTTTTTTTATAGATGTGAAAAGAAATGAAGACTTCTCCTTTGAGCAGTGAGTCAAGTGAGAGAACACCTGATAATAAATTGATTTCCCTTCTGGCTGTAATGTAGTGAGTGTAAGAGGGGAAGCCCCTTCTTCTGCCATTGTTTTATTTTGCAAAGACACATTTGGAAAGCCATAAAGCAACAGCTTTTCTGTATATGTGATTTTTTTGATTCATCCCATGGGGAAAATCATTCTTTCCTGAAAGGAAATTGTCAAATGGGGGTATTCCCTGTGAAAATTCCAACAGGAGGGATTCCCGTTTTCTAGCAGACTCTGCTTTGCAATTACAAGGGGAATTGAATGTTATCTGGCAGTCTCAGAGCATCCTGTGGCTCCCAGTAGTGAAGAATGGCAAATGCACAACTCAGCAGATCTCTGGATCAGCCTCAGTGCTCGTGGCACAGGGTTCTTCCCTAAGATACTGTCTCCTCTGGATAGAAGGACACATCCCTTCTTGGGCTGCACTTGGAGACAGGAGATCTGCAAGTCTGAAAAAGCACCTTAAAAAGGATCAAGGGATTCTGTGTGTTGTTTCTGAGTGAAGAAAACCTCTGTGATTAGCAATGATACAGAATTCCATCTCTTTAGATCAGATAGAGAGAAGGATGGAATTTTATAGCTACTGGCTGCAATATATTTTTATGTATATCAAGAATGAGGGAAGGATCAGTCTGGGCTGGAAGAGGTCTAATTTCAGACTCTGGAAGAGAACCCACTTCCACAGCTACTTTTGTTTGTTTGTTTGTTTGTTCCCCAAGTCTTACTGAAGGTTTGAGGCACAAATCCCTGCCTGGAGCCTACTGCAAAGAGCAGGAGCAGACAAACACACCCTGTCTCTGTCTGGCTTTATTTCACATGGGTTTCTTGTTTACCTGGCTGCTATGGGCACTTTCCATTTGAAATAATTCTCCTTTTTTTTCCTCTCTTTTGGGCTGAGTAAATAACACTGAACAAACCCTCAACTGTTCGTACTCCACAGAGAGAACAAGCAGCTCTGTTCTGGGGGTGAGGGATCCAGCAGCAGCAAGGGCAGAGCCCAGGACCCAGACAGGGTTTGAAGGGATTTTCCTGGGGTTGTGTGTTCCATCTGCCTTCTGGGAGGCAGATGTCCTCCTCCACAGAAGGACTGAGGCTCTCCTGCCCTTAGGAGAGCACCAAGGAACTTCTAGCACAGACACACTCCTGGAAAATATGAGAAACACATGTAGGAGTTGGAAAAAAAAAAACATCCAGACAGGGACGGTTGTGTGTGTGGCACTAAACTCAGCTCCTGAAACAGGCTTGTTACTAGAAATTTCCATTGTATATTTATTTATAAAATACATTTACAGAACTGGAGAAAAGCTGCAGAGGCCTCTAAAGTGACATGAATTTCTGGAGAAGTGGAACATACCTTTAATTTGAGCATAATGGATGTATCTGATTAAGTGTCTTGTGTGAATTCAGCAGAGATTTTGTGGTTAATCTTCCTGGAACCACAAAAGCATTACAGGCACCAGCCAGTTTGGAGGCTACTGCTGATGCACAAATACTGAATTTCAATTTTAAAGCAGCCTGACTGTAATGTAATTTCCCAGTCCAGTTCCTCCCTTTCCCATAGAACACCAGCCCTTGTTACATATTCTTCCTCAAATGCATCCCAGAACCCTAAATAATTATGGCCCAGATTCACTCGAGGCAGTGTGTTCCCAAAGCTGTTCCCAAAGGCTCTGGCAGTGTCTGCCACCCCCACAGACTGCTCTGAACTCAGGTGCCACCAGCACACCTGTGCCAGCTGGAGCTGTCCTACCCTGGCTGAACTTCACACTTCCCGTGGCAATGGATTCTGCCATTTAATGATGTGACTAGTGTGGGAAAAGTTCCTCACATGGGAGCTGTTCAGAGTGCACACTGTGCTCAGAACCACATGGTCAAATGTCTTGGTACTTTTTCTAGTTTCACTGCATCCTTTTTGACTAGAACCACAGAGCATTCAGGACACTGAGTGCACTGGAAATGTACACAATGACATTAAGATTTTTCAACTGGATTCCTATTTCCTTTCTTCATATTTCCTGACAGTTCTATGCCTGTTTGACTGCAGTAAGCAAAGCACTTTGTTGTCAAGAGCAACTGATAGTGAGTCTAAGATCATGTTCACGTGTGGTTGTAGCTAATTTAAAGTCTGTCAGTGTTTGTACTGCTTACATTATCTGTTACCACCTGCATCACTTTGCTGATACTGTATTTCTTGTGCCTTTGTAATACTCAGTCATTTGGTATTCTGAAATCCTCTCGTGTGTCTCTGCAATCCTCTCTAGATTAGGACACTCTGGATAATCCTGTGTGTGCCTGAGCCAGCTCAATCCAAACCCTCCTGAAGATGTTTTTGAACTGCCAAGCCCCTAAAAGGAGCCTGAAGGCTTTTTGGTTGTTTTTTTTTTTTTGTTTTTTTTTTTTTTTTCCCAGCAGACAAACCACTTTCCTCTTAATGGCTTCAAAGTGGACAGTGCAAATGTATTTACAGCTCTGTCAGAGTGAAACACAGCACAAGACATTTCCCTTACAGGAGTTATAATGGGTTATACTGGTTTGCTTGTTATAGAGAAACTGCTTCAGAGCATGTAGAGCTCCTTTTAAAGAGACTCTGTAGGGAAAAGGAACCTGAGCAACCCTGGAGTGTGGGTGCTGCTCCAGTGAGAGGAATCATGGAATCACAGAATGGTTTGGGTTGGAAGGGTCCTTAGAGATGATGTAGTTCCACCCTCTGTAATGGGACATCTTCCACTGTCTCAAGCTGCTCCAAGCCCTGTCCAGCCTGGCCTTGGACATTTCCAGGGATCCAGGGGCAGCCACAGCTGCTCTGGGCACCCTGTGCCAGGGCCTCAGCACCCTCTGAGGTTAATACCTTGATGTAACCAGCCACATCCTGGGGGCATGCAGGGATGGGAAGCACCTTGTGCCATTTTCCTTCCCACAGGACCAGTGTCAGGTTTATCCTGTCACCTCCTGCAGGTGGCTCTTTCCAGAGAGCTCCAAGTGTTGCTGTGGTGAGCTGGGCCTGGGCAGCCTGAGCAGAACAGGGACTCCTGGAGCCTGGGTGCTCCCCAAGAGGGCTCAGGGCACCCCGGGCACTCAGTGCTGGCAGGGCTCAGCAGTCACTCCAGTGCCACCAGGGAGCAGGAACCAGAGTGGCTTCCAGCAGCCTCGAGGGGGGAGAAGGAAATGGGGAAACTGGGTTTGGCTGCTGCTGTGGGGTGGGACTGGCTGACTTTTACACAGCTCCAGCAGGGAGAGAAGGGTGGGAGAAGTCACCCAGGAGGACAATTTAATGGCCAAAAAGCACAAAGTGCATTATCATGCTTAAGTGATTAAAGAAAAAAAAAAGCCTCCTGAACCTCAGCATCCTGCAAATACACACCAGTAACCCTGAGGCACATGGAGAGATTGTCACATTAGGCTAAATTAGCTCGTTTGGTCAGAATTGCCTTTATTCTTGCCTTTATCCTGTCACGGGAATGCTAGCTCTTAGGAACTGCTGCAAGGTTTTGTGATCCCCAACAGAGACTGAGGACTTTAGAACAACTTTCATTTTGAGTAGGGCTTTCTCAGGGGGTGGTAGTGGTGGTGTCATGTTTTGAAAGTTAATTTCCAGTGCAGCAGCTTCCATTTTCCACTCAGGGCCACTATCACCCTTTTCTAAACCACTCTTCCTGAGCAGCAGAAAAAGAGAGCTGCACACAGGATGATAACAAGAAAGACAATTTGACTGCTTAAGTCTTAAGTACAGACTAAAAGCCTCTCCAATACATGATGGCAGGATCATTTAATGCTCTTCTTGTGGTTGCATATCTCTACATGGGCTGCTTTGCCAACAGCTCTCATTTTAAAGGCTGGTAGAGTTTGAGAGGTGGTGGACTTAGCAGAGAAAATTCTGTTGACTAAGGGTATAGTGCTTGACTCCAAAATACATGAATAGAACTTGAACGAAGTGAGGCACAGGAGCAGAGAAGTGCAGTTCACATGGATGGAACTCCAGCCAACTCCTGTTTGTATGGGCATCCACTGCTATGGAGAAAAACTACTAATATCCTTCAGCTCCAGACATGACTTCATATCCTAAGGCACGCTCCATCCACGCACCTTTCAAAGCCAGCAGCATCACTCCTGCTCTCACTGACCCCAAGAAAAAGCCACAATCACCCTAAAACTTTTGCCCTCAGCTGTTTTGGCCCTGATGGATGCCTGGACCACAGACTGGATGATGGGATTGAAACAAAGAGAACAGAACAGAGCACAGGAGGGTTGTGAGCTCTGGCTCACAGAGGCCAGGAGAAGCAATATTTCAGGGCTGAGAAAGAGCCACCCAGACTGATTTGTTTGCATTCATCAGGTTTTGTTACCATTCCTGAGGGGCTTTGTTGAGTACACACACTTCACTTTTATGGGTGCTGGCAGGGATGGGACCTTCTGCACTTCATTTCTGAGGAATACAGAGTTTGTCCTGCCGGTTGCCCTTTGTCCACCAAAAGCAGAGATGGAAAAACAGAGATGCTTAAAACATCCCCATGTCAGTTTTTGCTTCACAAGTGCTTGGCTTGCACTCAGCAGCACTTGGTCTGTACTACTGTGCTTCAGTTATTCTTACAACTGAGAACAGCAGTACTACAAGGAATTAATTAAGGGCTAATTAATTGTGAGACAGCAATGCTGACACTCTGGGTTCCCACAAGCATCTTACTTCCTTCTCACTGTTGCAGACCTTCCTGCCCAGTAAAAATTTCCCAGTCTTGGTTACAGCAATCTCCATAAGGATGAGCAATCTGAGGGAATTCCTTTAATTCTGCAGATCTTTTCTCCATTTGATCAGTTCAGTGTCACAGACAACTCAGATAAAAAGGTATCTGCCAGCTATGGACCTTTGCTGAAATTATCCTTTTTTTCTTTCATTTTTTTCTCTCTCAATTGCAGCTAAGAGAGGGATCTATGAACTCTACCAGAGCTGAACTGCATCTGAACAGGGAAGCCACAGTTTTGCTTCACCACTTGAAGCACAGGCACAAGAACTGTACTGTGAGATGAAGTAACATAAAAATATCTCCCACTGTAGAGGGAACTCCAAAAGCTGGGGAGCTGCAAGAAGATGATGTCCAATTTTAGGAGCCTGCTCCAGTGTAAGATATGTCTGGTAAAATGGTTGGAGGCTGCGTAGGTCAAAGTGTTCCAATTCCAGCCTTTTCTGTTGTAGGTTTTTCACTGCAAACTGCAGTGGGGAATATGGATCACCAAACACAAAACCACAAGCAACAGAAAGCTGGGAACACATATGTGCCTGCCCACAGCACTGCTGCCTGTAAGCTGTTCTCCAACCAACAAAAACATCTCAGTGGCTGGAAAAGATGAACAGGCCTGGTTGCCAAGTCATGGCCCAAACTATTCCAGGGGCAGAAAAGACAGCTGGACTGCTGGTAAAGAACAGGGCTATTTAAGGAGACTCACTCTGGCCTAATGGAAAATGCAAGGATAGAATTATCAATTATTTTACACTAACCCAACATTTCAGATCCAGGAAAAAAACAATCACAAGGAAGCAGAAGAGAGAAGCTGGTTAGATTCAGCTGGCAGCTCAATCCAGGTACAGAAAGAGCAGAATGTGCTGCCCTTTAGAAGAAAGAAAATTCACAGTTTTTCAGAAGATGGTGATTCTGGAGTGTTTCAGCCTACAAAGCAAACTCCAAATGCACCTGCACTGTTGTTCCAAGCACTGTCAAAGTTGATGTGATCACACAGCCTTGGGTTATGACAAGGAGCCACAAAAGCCATCAATGGAACTGAGATAAAGAAATTATTTTTGGATGTATAGGTATAGGCTGATATTTTAAGTCATATTGCTGATCTGCTTTCTCTTCCAGCCCTCAGAGCAGCTGCTCCTGTGTGCTGCACAGTGTTCCATATTAAGAATTCCTATGCAAAATCCTGGCTGCCACCCAGAAAGCATGTTAGAGAGCAAACACACAGAGCCAAATAAACAACAGTCCCAGAGACTCTGAGAAAGGCCAATACACAACTGCCAAGGGGGACTCCGAGCTGAAATCTCCTCGAGAGGGAAACTCTTCAGCATGACCTTCAAATGCAGCTTTGTCTGCTGCAAACCCCACTGTAACTGATCTTCTCCCTGTCCTTTCAGCAAGGCCTCGGTCCCAGACTGTTGTCAGCCTCAGCACGGCTCTGCCATCAGATGCTGGAAGTCACAACAGCATTTAGCAGGGTTTGTAATGAGGGAGGGAGGGCAGCAGAAAACTCTTTGTGTTTCTTTCCCAGGAATGCTCTGTTCCGTGCCTATTACAAAAAAGGGCAAAACCTTCGCTTTAGAATTCAGTCCAAAGTGCAAGTTTAAAAGGATTCTGAACATCTCTGTGCCCTGTTCCTCAGCACTTCCTCTCACAGTTACATATTTCAACAGGCAGCTCTATAAATACGTGTGGCAGCCCAAGAACTGAATGTCATGGTGTCTGATGAAACTTTTACAAGAACATTCCTCAGGACTTCCCAAAATTAACAACTTTGAACAACTTTTGTAATTTCTGTTCAGGGCAGAAGCAGACTACATCTTTTGGAGATTTAAATACACATGCACCAAAGAATATCTTGTTTACACCATGTGTTCCAGGCTGTACTGAAGCTGTGGTGCTTACTCACAGCACAGGATGTAGCATTTTCTGCCTTCCAACAAACCAGCAGCACTTGCTTTTGAAGGCCAGAACATCCTTTTGTCTTGTTTGTTCTCCTGGGACAAACATAAGTGGATCAGGTAGGGAAGCATTCTAATCTACAGCACAGGGAATTCAGCAGGTATAAACTGAACCTGGAAATGAAGCTGGTGATCTAATATGCTGCTGTCATAGCAGCTCAGATGTAAGAGAAAAAGTAAATCATATTTCCTGGCTCTCTGTGTCAGTGGAGGTGCTGCAGCATGTTTTACAATAACCCTCAGGTCCCAAACAACATTTTCATCTGAATGGTTTTATTCAGCCTCACAAAATCCCAGGGAAACATTGCTGGACATAACATTCTCTCCATCTATTCCCACAGCTGCACAGCCAGTTCTGTGCCTCTAGCCTGGCTGCAGATGTTAAAGAAATCTGGGCCTGGGGCTGTGGTGGATCTGAGTCAAAGCTTCCACTGAGAGCATTGGGGTATTTAAGGTAACTGCACAACCTTGGAGTGATGGGTAACTGCTGGAGGACTCCTCTGGTCAACTCCCAGTCCTTCCACCCTGTCAGAGTGCCTTGATGGCCAGGGCAGGACCGGGTATTCATTCACACTTGGCACTTGTAGATGGCAAAAATGTTTGCACCAATGGGATTTGATTGGGTCCATCTCCAGGGGGGATGTATTAAACAGGAAAAAATCCAACTTTTCTGGTGTAAAGGTATGTTACAGTTGCCAGGGACAGAGAGCTGCAGTTGCTGGCAGTCCCAGAAAGCTGCTATTTCAGGGTATGTATAGGTATGAAACACAGGTCCCAAAAACCCACCTGGAAATCCCAGGGAGAAAAAAGTTATCTTAAATGCTAAAATTAGACATGACTAATCCCAGTTCTGTGGGCCCAGGAACTAGCTGATTCCTGCCCAGGATGGACAAACAGCTCCTGAGATGACTGAACACCAGGTAGTAGCCCTTTTCAGCTGTGGAAGGATTTGCTTTGGCATTTTGGTCCCACTGAGGCCTCCACAGGGAGAACTGCTGAGCCGAATTTTGCTGCTGTCCTGGTTCTGGGAACATTCTGAAAGAACACTTGTTTTGTTGGCTGGCAGGTGCACAGAAAACTCTGAAGAGATATACTGGTGAGCCCCACAAGTCTCTGACCTGTCTCACCTTCTATTCTGAGAGTATTAGCACAATTCACTTAGGATATGTGGGGACTGGATCAAATCCAGGAGAAGAGATTAGTTAGGTCTAAGGAAGTGGATGTCAAGCAGAGAAAGGTCAAAAGCCGTCACACACATGGCACAGAGCACCAGAATGTCCAGTTTTGTGTAGGTCAGCCCAGAAATTGTTGACCAAAGTGTGTCACCTGCCCCAGGATGCAACCAAAGCTGGAGGCTGCTGCCCTCCCAGCACTGTAACTTACCCATGAAGAAAAGTTCCGGGGACTTTTTGTCTGTAGCAAACTCTGCCATGGGCCCGCCAAACCGCAGCCATAGCCCGAAGGCAATGACAGCCAGTCCTGCCAGCTGCAACACAAACAGAGCAGTCAGGGCTGCAGTGACAAATGGCTGGAGAGCATCACAGCGGTGTCGTGGCACCTTGTGCTTTCTTGAAATCCCGCAGCTCAGAACTGCACCGTCAGAAAACTCATGCAGCACTTGCCAGGGTCTGATAACAAATTCCTATTACAGTGCAATGCTTTCAGCTCTTCAGTGTAGTGGTGCTTCTGAACTTACTAGTGACTCTCACTCTCTCTTGTCAGTCATTTAATCATCAAAACTGGGCCTGAATTGTCATGAGAAATGGATTGGGCAGGGGACCCTCACCAAAACTAGGCTGTAGAAGGATTGTTACTGAATAGATATCTTGGATCACAGAAATTATAAACCAGTGATAGATGCTGTCAAGTGCAAGGAAAAATTCCCTTTAATGTGAACAAGACCAGGTCACAAAGGAGTGTCACAGCATGTTGTCTGAGGGGAAAGATCTACAGTCAGAGGTCTCAGCCTCACCACATGCCAGACAGATCATCAGCCTGGCAGGCAGTGCTGTGTGACCTGGCAGAGAACTCCAGCATCCCTGAGGAGCAGAGCTGTGTGTCCTGCAGGCAGCTCCAGCATCCCTGAGGAGCAGAGCTGTGTGTCCTGCAGGCAGCTCCAGCATCCCTGAGGAGCAGGCACAGTGTCCTGCTGCTGTCTGTGCCCAGAGCCTCAGCCTGTGGCACCTGCACAACCTGGACAAGGCTCACAAACACCTGCTGCTTCCCATGTGAGTGCCAGCCTGGCACAGCACTCCCCTAACCTGTCCTGCATTCCCTGGCACTTGATCCATTGGCATAGCTCCACGAGCCAAGAGAGCAGGCAGTTGAACAGCTGGAGAGCTCGGGATCACGGCTTTCCTCACAGATGTGTCCTAGCAGAGGGTGAGGGTCCCCTGCCACCCTGTCACAGCATGGGGACCTCCCCGCTGGCAGTCTTGGGCTGCCAGGGCCTCCCCAGGCTGTGGAGTGCCCCTGGCAGTTCGGGATGAATGTCCCAGCCAGCTGAGGAGATGGTTTCAGCGAAAAGGCAGATAACAAAACACAGTACTTGTCACTTTTGAGAAACAAATAACACAAAGCTTTGTCCTTCTGCTGCCTTGCAGCTGCAGCTGGGCAGCATCACACTGCCCCTCCAGCTCGAGCACAGCAGCACTGTGTCCCCGGAGCACGCAGCGCTGTCACCACGAGGGAACAGCCTTTGGTTTAACTGTGCTTCAAGCATAAAGGAGACAAAAGCCCAAAACTGCTTGGTCCAGAGAGGCTGAACAGGATGACTTTGTGGCTTCTTTTAGAAAGACCCCAGTGAATCAGAAGGAAAGAAAAAGACATTTAAGAAGATAACATTGCTGATTGTTTTCTGGAAAGCTGAAGGGAGAAAAGAGCATGAGGGAAAGTGAGAGAACAGAAAGCGTGAATTCAGCAGCGTGGAACTGTGAGACTATTGAGAAGGTGCAATGAGGGCAGAATGGACACAGCATTCCCTAAATCTCTTGGGGTGATGCAAGGACTTTGTCTTAGGATGATCTTGTAGCAGCTGTTGGCTCCCTATTAGAAATGACATTAGTAAAAAGCACCGTGATGCTGTGAAATGTTCTGCTCACTGCACTGTACTAAGGGAACCTCTCTCAGCCTCCTCCTGCAGCCGCGTGGTTGCCGGGGAAATGATGGCTACTTTAAACGATCAGTTTAGACAGATGCTGTCTCTGCTCAGCAATGTCATCTTACACCGAGCCGGTGCTTTCCCCGGCAGAGCTGCATCTCCCTTAGGAGCGAGCGGAAGCCGGGAGCGCTGGCCGGGCGCTCCCGCAGCCTGAGCTCGGGCAGCCGATCCCGCGGGGCTGTCTGGAGGGAGCCGCGCCCGTGCCCGACCCCCGGCACCCCGGCACGCCCGGCAACCCCGGCACCCCGGCACCCCCGGCACCCCCGGCACTCCGGCATCCCCGGCACCCCCGGCAGCCCCGGNGGGGCGGACTTTGTGCCCGGCGCCGTGCCCGGGGGTTCCCGCGGCCGCCGCTGGCCGGGCGGGGCACAGGCGGGGCCGGGCCCCCCGCTGGCCCCGTGCGCTCGGTGAAATCCCTCTCGGCGTCCCGCGTGTCTCTAAAAGACGCTCAGATCTTGCAGATGCTGCCCACAAAATTACAGGCAGGATCAAGAATGTGATGTCGTTAAACTTGTCTTGCTTCATAGCCATTGCTAAGCGCCTCTCAAGTTCACTTTCCAATCATTAATTTGTTCTCTAATTTGACCCAAAATGCTGACTCTGCTGTCGAAATCTTAAAGCTTTCTCATCTTACGATTTTTTTTTTCAGCTGCTCCTTCTAGGTCTCCAGGAACTCTGAGTCCAAAGTTGCCTGTGGGGCTTTGACAGGGGAGCACGAGGTAAGGTTGTGTCTCTGGAAAAGTGAGATTTCTAAGTTAAACATTTCCTCTCCTTATTTAATGAATAAAACACTTATTTCCTATTTATTTTAGTTTATGCTGTAGTCATAACTGTAGACTTTTACCTATTCAGATTATTTTCAGGTTTTGAATAAATTTTCCCTGAAGTGTGTATGGAAACCATGCAAAAAATGCGTGGAAAAATATGTTTCGTGTTGTTATTTCAAATTACACTCATCTAATGACACAATAATACCAAAGGATGTTGGAGGCGGCTTCCTTTTTCACTTTGCTTTTCATTTCTAGTTGCATTAAAGCCTGGCCACATTTTGGTAAAATAATCCCAAACAGTTTATTTGAATTGCAATAATAGAGTTTAATTAATAATATCTTATTCCATTTGCAATGAAATACACTTTATTGGTTTAGTTGTTTGGGTTTTTTTAAAGAAACATTGCATCTACCTTATAACTCAGAGTAAAACCGCACAATTTCCCTTTTTTTTTTGCTTGCATGATGCTCTGCTAGATGGTGTTGACCTACCAGGTCCAGTGTATTCCTTCTAAAATAACAAAAGCATTAATGAATTTGAATAATCAAAATAGCTTCAAGACAATGAGATGCATCAAACAGCAGCAAAAGTCTTCATTATCCTCTGATACATTTGAAGCAGAGGAAAAACGAGGGAGCGGTTTTGCCTTGGATTGTGATGGCAAAATATTTTTTTAAAAAGTCTTTTATTAGGCTCCACTATTTCTCTAGTAATTTTCATGCTGATTTTCTCTAAAAGTGTAGGAATGAAGCATTCAGGCTTCATAAGTAGTAGGCCTCCTTCACACATAATTCTTGTTGAATTCTTAATGAATTAATCCCAAGGTGCTGCTTTTTAGCACATGGTTCTTGGCATCTCTTGGAGGCACCTCAGCTTCCTCCAGCACTGCCCAGGGCTCACACAGGTTGGGTACCCGGGGGTGGTTCAGGCAGGTTTGGGTGCCCAGGGGCACCGGCTTGGCAAAAAGTCACTGGTGGTCTTCTTCTGGGCTCGGTTTTAGGGTTTTAGCATCTTCATAAATGACTCAGATCAGGACTCGAAGAGCTACTGAGAAATTTTGCTGCCAACACAAAACTGTGAAGAGTTGTTGACTGCCTCGGAGGCAGAGACATCTTGATAAATGTGAGGGCTGGGCAATCGCCAACCATGTGGAGTTGAACAAGGGCAAGTGCTGAGTTCTGCACCTGAAGAGTTGCAGGACCTGGTAAGCCTGGGTGTACGGGCAGACCAGGGAGTGAGACTGTGCAAAGCAGTGCTGTGGAAAGGCACCTGGTGGTCCTGGCGATGGCAAGTGGGATCTGAGTCAGTGTGCCCTGGGGCCAGGAGGGACATCTCTGTCCTGAGGGCACCACAGGCCCGATGAGGGAGGGATTGTCCTGCTGTGCTCTGGGCTGGGGCAGCCTTGCCTGCAGTGCCGCGGTCAGTTTTGGGTGTCACAAAATGAGAAGGACATGAAATTGTTGGAGAGTGTCCAAAGGAGGGAGACGAGAATGGTGAAGGGTCTCGAGGGGCAGCTGAGGGCACTTGGTTTGTTCAGCATGAACGAGCCTGAGGTCAGAGCTCATCGAGAGCTGCAGCTCCTCCCGAGGGGCAGCGGAGGGACAGTTCCGACCTCTGAGAGCAGGGACAGGGCCCAGGGAAGGGCTGGAGCCGTGTGAGGGCAGGATCAGGCTGGATATCAGGGGAAGGTTCTTTCCCAGAGAGTGCTGGCACTGCCCAGTCTCCCCAGGGAATGGCCACAGCTCCGAGGCTGCCAGAGCTCCAGGAGCCTTTGGACACCGCTCCTAGAGATGCTCAGGGTGGGATTTAGAGGTGTCTGTCTAGAGCAGGGCTGACGATCCCTGCGGGTCCCAGGACATTGCTCAGCTCCATGGCGGTTCCGCGGTTCCCGCTCGGGCCCTCACGGCCCGGCCGTCCCGCGGGCGGCAGCGCCCCCTGGCGGTCGGAGCCTGGCCTCGCGTCCCTCACGGCCCGCGCTCCCGGGACAGCGGCTCCGGCCGCGGGGCTTCCGGCTCGGCCGCGGGGTCCTGGGGACAAACACGAACGCGGTCAGTGCTTGCACTTCCGAGCCTGTTTGCAACAAATCGATACCGTTAAGGGAAGAAGAGAGGCCTTGAATTTTTGTCAGTTCCTTTTCCTGTGAAGGAAGCATTTGCCTGTTGGATAATTCGCAGTATTATTCCATGAGCTGCTGTAGTTAGTCCTGTTTGTTCGGAAGAGTGACGTTTCCATCTTAAACACATCCAGCTTCAAAATCCATGGATTTTATTGCTTTTTATATTAAAGCTCTTCTGTTATCAAAGTGTCCTTTTCCCCTGAGGTTTTTAGATGAAACAAGCATGTGGATATTTATAACATGCTTCAAGTCTGGCAATTTCTTTGCAGTTAGATTTAAATTATGCAGATCCTGGGGCAAAGACTTTTTGGTTTTGGTTATTTTCTGATTGCTAGGAAACTTTTCAGCCAAGTGTTATCCAACTGTAGCACTAGGTGTTCAGATACTGCTAAACACATGGAATTACTTGTCCTTGTAGTGACAGATGGATAAGAAACTGTCCTTGCTAGAGCAAGTGCTGTTTAATTTCAATTACTAGAAGAAAGCCTGAGTTATTATTCCCATAAATATTATCCTGACTTGAGAATTAAAATATTTAAAAATGTATTTGGGTAAAAGGAGGAGGTGAATGTTACCATTTTCCTTCCAGATCTGACCTACCCTTCTCCTGTTTTTCAGTCTTCCAAATGGTTCTCTGGTAATCTATTAACCTTTCACATATCAGAAGAGCAAAATAGTCTTTTTCCTTTCCAGTGTTTTACTGTTTCCTAAGTGGTTTACAATTCCAGTGTTATGCTTTATGAACAGCAAAACTCCTATGAGTGTTTCTTAACTCTTCAGAGGATTGTTCAGATTTCATAGAATTAAAGAACAAAATTATAGAATGGTTTGGGTTGGAAGGGACCTTAAAGATCATTCAGTGCCACCCCTACCACAGGCAGGGACACTTTCCACTATCCCAGGTTGCTCCAAGCCCTGTCCAACCTGGTCTTGGACACTTCCAGGGATCCAGGGACACCCACAGCTGCTCTGGGCACCCTGTGCCAGGGCCTGCCCACCCTCACAGGGAAGGATTTATCCCCAATATCCCATCTAACCCTGCCCTCTGGCAGTTTAAAGCCATTCCCCCTTGTCCTATGTGCTTCCTGTTTCTCAGCTGCTTCTATGCATGATAAGCTCAAATTCCCTGTCCCAAAATAGCCCTTCAGAGAAACATCAGCCAGGGAGTGAGGAGGAGCTTCCTGAATAAAAATAATCTTATTCCCTGACTTAAATATTTTATCTACGTGGAACTACAACTGATTTTAAATTCCAAGCAAACAGCCCCAAACCCATACTGGACTCCCATTCTTGCAGGGACAATGAAACTTGCATCATACCTTTGGCATCTGTGGTGTTGTTTCCATTTCCACTGAGTAACTGCCGGAATTCTGGGCCTGGCAACTCTGTCTCTGTCTCTGAATGCAGCTCAGGAATTGCTCCCTGGAATACAAAGGAGGTCAGGAGGGACTGCACTTCTCCAAGTGTCTGGGCAAATCGTCTGCTTCTTTGTTTTCTTCCATGCTTTTAATTTTTTTTCAGTATATTTACTTGCTTTGCATCAGGCACTTGCATGCTGGGTCAGTCTGCAAAGCTCATATGGGGCTGTTGAGAACTGCTTGGATGCCCTGGCAAATGCACTGGCCTTGTTTTCTTTTTTCAGGAGTGTTCAGAATATGCTGTGCTTCAAAGCCCGGCCTGTCTCTGAAAGCTGCTTCTCAGAAGATTTATTGCAAGGGTGTAAAATCCCAGAGTCCTGTCATTTCTACAGCAAGCATCATCTGGATATTATTTCTAGCATCACCCCTTAAAGGCCAAAGTGGGAAGGAAGATAGAAGAACACCAGGTTTTCTTTTCTGTTGTGTTCCATCAAGCCTTTCCCTGTCCCAGCTGGTGTTTTGAGTCCCCTGGTGTTTTGAGTCCCCTCCCAGCTCTCCACAAATGAGAAAGGTTCATCCAATTACCAGTTATATTCTCTCTTTGCAGATTCCTTCTGCTCTTGAGCCTGGTTTCTCTCTACTCAGGTAGATGTGAGCTGCACAATCCCACTTGGATTCAGCAACTGTCTCTGCTGAGTTCCTCTGCAAGATGCAGGTGAGTGGTGCCTGACACTTCCCCAGATGATCATGGTGTGTGATTTTTGTGGGCAGGAACAGAGGATGCCCTGGTTTGCAGGCTCTTGCAACAGGCCCAGCCTGCACAGCCTCTAACATGTGGGTGTTCCAAAGGAACATTCCCACTAAATCTTCCCTTGCCAAGGGGAAGAAGCTTTCTAATCCTCTGCCCTGCTCAGGTGAGACCCCCACCTGCAGAGCTGCCTCCAGCCCTGGGGGCCCAGCACAGGAGGGACCTGAACTGCTGGAGCCAGTCCAGAGGAGGCACCAGGATGATCAGAGGGCTGGAGCAGCTCTGCTAGGAGGAAAGGCTGAGATTTGGGGTTGTTCAGCCTGAGGAAGAGAAGCTTTGGAGTGATCATTTTGTGGCCTTCCAGGAGCTGAAGGGCTGGACAAGAAAGAATGGAGAGAGACGAGGTCCTGGAGGGACAGGATAAGAGGGAATGGCTTCCCACTGCCAGGGGGCAGGGATGGATGGGATATTGGGAAGGAATTCTCCCTGGGAGGGTGGGGAGGCCCTGGCACAGAGTGCCCAGAGCAGCTGTGGCTGCTCCATCCCTGGAAGTGTCCAAGGCTGGGTAGGACAGGGCTTGGAGCAACCTGGGATAGGGGAAGGTGTCCCTGCACAGGGTTGAACGAGAGGGGCATTAAGCTCCTTTCCTGCCCAAATCCTTCTGGAATTCTGTGATGTGGTAAGAGCTGGAGGTGGTCCGTGGGAAGAGCCCCTTTCAAACATTTTTGCCATAGCAATATCCCATTCTCAGCAGTGGAGTTTCCTTGACCAAAACACAGAACTGCCAGAGAGGAACTTTTGTCCCTGGTTGATGTTGCCTCTGGACATGAAGTAGACTTTGAAAAAGCAAGTGTAGTTGTTTCTGTTCCCTGTTAATCAACAGCACGTTCTGGGTGGTTGACGTTGATTTATCCATGAACCATCTCTGACAAAATGCAATGAATGCTCATGAAATGTTTTAATTTGGCATAATTTCCCTGGAAGGATTAGAAAAGTAAGAAGATGCTTTGTTTCCCAGGAAACCTGGCCTGGAAGATAATAACATGATCTGTCAAACTGTGAAAAACACTAAGGAAAAACAGGTTATCAGAACTGTTGCTCAAGTTTAATTAGAAGGAATTCTGTTATGTGTGATGGCTGAGGTCTTTTTGAGCTAATCTGGCTGTTTGGGTCATCATGGAAAATGAGGTATGGAACTGATTCCATGGTGAGTCACAGGGGGTCTGGGACAGCTGGACAGGGATTAATTAATTTTGCCCAGGCCAAAGAGTCTCTGCTGTGGATTACAGTGGGAGCAGTTCCCAGGAGGAGGTCCCTGCTTGCCCGTGGATATTTCTCCTGTATTTACAGCATTCCCAGTGAGAAGGACTGACACTCTAATCCTCATTCCAGAACTTTTGTGTGTTCATTGCCTCTGGACCCAGGAGGCTTGCACAGGTCCAGGGGACACGTAACACGACCAGTGTGGAGAGGAGATTTTCTGCAGAGATTGGGCCACTGGAGTGGTCCCAGAACTGTAAGTTCTTGAGTCTTGTCCTAGCTCATCCCTGTGGTTTACTCCCATATAATCTGTTGTTCTCTTCAGGGAATTAAAATCTAATGCATATAAAAGGGTCTAAGAGTGACTTATTTCATAGTGCTCTGGGACTGTTTATTATAGAAAGCCTATTAAAAAGCTCTGCTAATCTCTGAGCTGTATTCCATCATCTTTTCCAACCTTAATGATTCTAGGAGCTAGAGGAGGGTGTACAGCTCTGCCCTTAGCCTGGAAAGCAGCAACAGCAGAAACCCAGGGTGCTGTACAGCGCTCCAAACATTGCCAGCCATTCCAGAATTACCCCTGGGGCAATCCCCTGGGGGCACGTGGAATTTCATGCAGTCAGCACGGAGGTCCCAAAGGCCCTGACTCACAATCTGCATCACAGGAGGGAACAAGCTGTCACTGCTGTTGCTGCTGTCTTGACTTGAAAATTGTTTGAGCCAAGTAGGAAAAGGAAACTGCTCCAAAGGGCAGTGGAAAAAAAGAAAGTTACTCAAATTCAAAGCTTATGCCTCAGGATCAAGGAAGTTTACTAGACAGGTTTTAAACTGCACATTTCTGTGGTACTTCAAAAATGCATCACGGCTGGAATGTGAAATCAGAGAAGTGAGTGGTGAAACGTGCCACGTCCTCTCTGCTCTCACTTGACTGCCATCGGGGACTGGGCTGATTTGCAACACCATGAGAAATACCAGTTCCACCAGTGAGGTCTGGGAGCCGGGTCAGCTCCCGGGAGGGAGGGATGCTTTGCTGGGTGTGCTCCCTCCAGCAGAGCCTGGCTGCAGTTCAGAGCTGCCTCCAGCTGGCAGGGGATGACGGTTTCACTGACAGCAGGGGCTGAGTGGCACTTGCAGGGTTTGCATCTCGTTGTGGGGTGGAGGGGGTACCCAGCAGACAGCAGAAATCCTTAGAGAGAAGTGTCTGCTTCCACAAAATTGCTTTAAGCTGGAAATTGATGGAGGTTTAGGCATTTTTTCAAGTTTCAGTAGAAGGACAGCAACAGCAGATGATGTATGAACTGTAGCAGGTGCTCTGTATCACACAGAAATACTCCCTGAAACCCAAGGCAAAGGGAAATCTGAACACGTTTATGGCCTTTAAGGAGGTAAATTTGTTTGCTGGTTAAACAGAAGAAAACAAGGGAACTGAAGAAGCCTAGTAAGGCCATTTATTTTCCTATTTCTCTGAATATTGATGGCTTTCCATCAAGAAGGGCAGCTTTTAAAACAAGCAGACAAATAACACTCTGGAGTCTAAAAGCTTTGTCATCATTAACATTTGGTTATTTCTATATCTGGGGCACCACCATGCTGCCTGCTCTACCCTTACTATGAAATGTGATTTTCTCTTGGCACAGAAAAACTCTGCCTGTGTTGTATCAGAAGAATATTTGGACACAGCATTCAGTTATCTGAGGGAAGTTTTGGTTTCTGTTCAAAGAAATCATCAGTCCAACATGTTTACAACAAATGATTTTGTTAATTTTTTTGGGAAGATTTCTCTGCTATTTAATCTGTCCTGCAGGCTACAGGATGGCAAGGGCTCCACTCGAGTTAAACTGGCAGCAGCAGTGCCTTTTTCCTGCTCCTCCTCCTCCTCCTCACTCCAGGAGTAAATTTCTTTGCTGGGCTGCACCTTGAATTCAGTGATTTTAACTCAGCTCCTTCACATGCACCATAAATGTTGGGGGAACTTTGGGGACCAGAGCCTCAGCACTGATTAAATGTAAAATTATCCCTGCAGGATGAGGACAGAATCCCAGCCAACGATTGAGGAGTCCAAAGAGCTTTCCTGAATTCTACCCCAAGTTACTCCTTTGCAAGGACAAAACAGAAGGGAAAGGTCCAAAATGACCTTTGTTGTGTGAATAGTTTCTTCTCAAATAAACAGAAATGCTGCTGAGTTTTCAATTTTCCATGGAAATTTGCTAGAAAGCAGAGGAACTGAGGAGAGGAGGAACTTTAAAAAATGATATATCCAAAGCTATTCTTGTGCTATTTATACAAAGCCTTTGCATCTGTAACTGCATGTTAGAGAGGTACAAAATGTCCTTCCAGAGCAAATGTACTCAGACTAATTCAGACATATTTGGCAACTCATAAAGGTGTTTAACTGTTTGTGGATCTGGGTAGAAAAGTCAAGTACTTTTGACTTTAAGACGGAAATCAGATGCTAACAGTGACTGATGTTTATCTCAAGAACCTGCCACGAAGACCAAAATGGCTATTTTTATGCTAAGTCAAATCAACCCATGTCTAAAATAACTATTTATTGCATGTTAAAAACATGCAGAAAACTTTGCTGAGTTTTATAAACCTCCTCTCCTTCCTCAGTTCCTATTAACCCCTGTAAGAAACATTCATCAGGACTGTTAAAATATTTGCAGTGTGGAAAAATATTTGCAGGTGTGGAAAGGAAAATCATGGCAGTGCCAGGACATAACTCCTATTTCACATGAATCCCTATTTCAATCAGGATAGAATCTCATTTTCTGTCCCATTCACACGAGTGCTGCTTTTCTGCTTCTGGCTGGAACACTTGAAGGAAATATATTGATGTGATTGTGGTGTGATGCTGTTTGGGTACAAGAAGAGAAAATTTCCATCAGGGAGAGCTGATCTGAGCACAGCTGCTGCTGCTGCTTGGAAACTTGCCAGTGTTTTAAATAGACTCCTACATTTTCCCAGGTCTAAGAAGTAATAGAAAAGGCTGTTAAGAATGGAGTAGGATTAAGTGTTTAGGAAAAATTGGGGGAAAGGTATTGGAGTTTTCGTGCCTGGCTGTGAAGTGCAGAGGAGAATTGGAGAAACCCATTTCCAATGCTCCAATCTGTGCAATCATGAGCCAAGGGACAGGACTCTTCCTTTGAAATCATCCCACAGCTCAGCCTGCCCTTACTGCCATTATTCTCACTAAATTTTCTTCTTCTGATCTTCTTAGAACAAACATCACTGAATTCCAGCAGGCCAAACTGGGAATGTGCTCCTCCTATTCCTACCCTTACATTCCCAAGCTGCTCCCTTAGCATTTACTGGCAGCTGCCCATAAAGTGGACAGGCCATTGGTGCTACCAGAGCATACATTTATTTCTCTGGCATTCCTTTCAAGTCAGCTCTGAGAATTTCACTACTATGCAAGATGTCTGAAACAATATCAGTCCCCAGCCTGTGCTCTTCCCATTTCCACCTTCAGTCTGGAACAAACAAACCCATTTGGTGCCTGAGTCTGTTCGCTCACATGGTGCGCACACGACTGGAGCTAAATCAGAATTAGCTAAAACAGGAAGCTTATTTCAAAGCCTGTGCAGCCCAGCCAGGAAAGCTTCCAGAAACATGTGCTCCGAGATGATCTCAGCACGTTCATTATTCAGACTGTGAATAGCTTTAAAAGGGCCAAATTTCTTCGGATTGAATCAGCTAGGAAAGTAATTCAAATGGAGCAGTAAGGATCGCTTGAGCAGTTCAGGAAATGTTTGTTGGAGCCACTAAAAATGCAGAAGGTAGAAAAATAAAGTCGGCTTTGATAAATATGGATTAAAAAATTGGGCTTATAAGAAACCAGAAAAGTAAATAGAAGTACCTTTTTTTTTGGAGAATGGTGATGCTCTAAACCCTTTTATATCAAGAAAAAACATCAAATAACAGCAACATTCCACAAGCAGATATAATGGCCATGAAAATATCAGACATGTTGAGTTAATTTTGCTATTTTTGGGGATAAAGTGAAAGTAGTCATAACCATCATTCAGCAATTTTATTAAAAAATCACAATCACCATCAATTTTGCAGTCAACCTGTTTTTCACAGTGGTTTAAGTAATGAAATTCTATGGATCTATAGAAATGCTTCAAACTGAAGACAAACCCTCTCATTTCATACCAAAAACTGGGGAAAAGCATGGACTGGATGTTCTGAAACCACACTAGAGGGCACTTGAGCTGCTTCTTCTTGAGTAGATACAGGTCAGAGTAGTAGGATGCTTACCCAGGAGCAGCAGAGGACTGAACTGAACATGGGAATTATCAGGATTTATCAATATTAGGTTGTTAGAACAATCAGTGATTTCCCCCAACAGCCTAATGGGGGGGAAATAGGTGTGAATTTCCAGGACTACATTATGCTTGTAGGTACTAGAAGCAATTAGGAGGAAATAATGTAAAAATTGCTGATTTAGTGCAATAGTGTTTTGTACATGGATCAACTACAGAAATGTGGGATACTTTGGGAGTTTCAAAGAAAATCTAGTCTCCAACAGATCAAATGTCTGCAGAGCTGAGCTGCTCTTTGCTCCCACTGTAATAGTCTTGCTCCTGTCCTGTCCCCATTTGGAGTGTGATGCCCTAAAATGATTGATTTTGTGGGAATGGAACCAACAGCACTTGATAGCCTTTCTGTAAAGTATCCATAATAAATAGTGAAGGCTAGGAAGGTGGTAAAGACCCCACTGCTTATAACCCACTTTCAGAGATTTGGTTAAAAAAAATTGGTATGTTGATCTGGTTCCCAATGTGGAAAACACCCACAGAAGTCTGAGTGTGTTTAGCTGGAGAAAAGGAGGCTCAGGGGGGACCTTGTGGCTCTGTACAGCTCCTGGCAGGAGGGGACAGCCAGGAGGGTCAGGCTCTGCTCCCAGGGAACAGGGACAGGAGGAGAGGGAACGGCCTCAGGCTGGGCCAGGGGAGATTCAGATCGGATATTGGGGAATTTTTTTCACTGAAAGAGTGATCAGACACTGGCACAGCTGCCCAGGGGAGTGGTGGAATCACCATCCCTGGAAGTGTTCCAAAGTCACGTGGATGTGGCACTTGGGGACAGGGGTTAGTGGTGAACACAGCAGTGCTGGGGGAATGGCTGGGCTTGATAATCCTAACAGGCTTTTCCAGCTGAGTGATTCCATGATTCTCTGATCTCTCAGGGGTCAAGGCCTCCCTACCTTTGGTGCTGGGCACCAAGTTTCAAGGTCCTGGAGCCCAGCCCTGGCAGAGCAGCTCCTGGGCACCTTCCCTGCCTGTACAGAGCCCAGTGGGCTCAGGTGCTGCTGCACAGCCCCACTGACAATTCATTTCCTGCAGATGACCATGATGGGTCTGTAAAGCAAATTCTGCTCGAGAACTCACTGCCTCTGAAGCAGGAGGCACTGGAGTGGCTGAGTTTCAAACAATTCTCCTTTTGCCCTGACAGGCACAGCCAAACTCCAGCTCGCAGCAGCTTCACTCCGTCATCGCTCAAACAAAGCTCCGAGCTGCAATTACATTTCTGGGCAATTTACAGACTTTCTGGTAAGTCAGGTTTCTTATGAAGGACACAGACTCTCTGTATGTACTGTGGAACACACTCTCCCAGTCACAGGGAATTGCTGGCCAGTTTTGTGACCTTTCTGTCTGTGTTTGCTGTTCCTCAGCCTCTCATCCTTCCCCTTCCTGTGCCCTTGTGAGACCCCACCTGCATCAACTCTTAAAAAACCTACACTTAAATCGCTATCCTACTACTTCTGCCTTTCAGTACATGTTTCCTCATGAGTATCCAGGCACAGTGGGGGTTTTCCTGCTCCCAGCAGTGAGGTAGGACATGTTTGTTGACAGGCTGACACGTGCGGCACGTCCTTGCAGCGAGGACAAGCTGTGTGCAGAGGAAAAAGCCTTGGGAGAGTGGACAAGCCCTCACAGGATCCAGGAGCCACCTCAGACCTCTCTGCATTCCATTCAAATGCCAGGTGTGCTCTTCTGATGTGGCTCCAGGAGCAAGGAGGCACGGAGTGAGGCAGGAGCACCTCCATCCGTGTTTCCACGAGGAGAGGGGGAGGATCTCTTGTGGCAGATGCTGCCTTTGCCTTTTTGCAGCACTGTTGGGTTATGCTTGGAACCTGTTAATGAGATTAATGCAAAAGCTGAGTGGGATGGAGTGGATGGAGACACAGATCTGGTTTTTACTATTGACATATTGATCTAATCTTTCCATGCTTTCCGTGTATATCCTGGATATTTATGGCATAAGAACACACCACTAGAAACACTGAGCACCCAAATCCTCCAATTTTTATCACTTTTGTAAAGCCCCTCTTTGAAATATCTTGAAGGGGAATTTTTGCAGCTTAGTTATAATCAGGATTTAGAGCACATGGGTAATAAAAGGAGGTATTCTGTAGTAACCTCCTGAATGATAACAGTGCTGTGTACATGGGAATTTTTCTGTCTAAAATGAGCATACTCTTTAAAATTGAATAAATTTTACCTCCCTAGGAGGAGCTTTCTATGCCTGGAATAAGAAGAAATTACCTTCCTTCTACTGAGTGGAGGTTTTGCAAATGTATTTTGTTGTTGTTGAGTTTTTAAATTAATTTTATGGGGGTTTTTTTAAGCAAATACCATGACTTGAAGTTTTTGGTGAATTCCTTCCTTCCTGAGTGTTTTTGGGTGGAATAGAGAACAGAAATGAAAGTTTAGTGAAATTCTGAGGCCAATGGCTTTGTTCTTTAGCTTAAATTAGATTGTTTCCATGACAATCCTTCAGCTAATTGCATTTAAGCCACTTAATACCACAATTTCTTCTGGGCTTCCTGTGCTGATGCATGTGTGGCCTGACAGGAGATTTCTTAGCTAAACAGCTGAAATTGCATCAGGGAGGACTCAGAACATGGAAAGGAAAAGAGAAGTGAGCAAGAGTAAGAGAACAATGGACAATAAGTGTGAGTCTGACCCAAACTGCTGGGATGCACATGGAGCTGGAGGATGTTTGAGGCAGAAAGGAAAGAACGAGAGCAAAAACTTCTCCCCTGGGTTCAAAGTTCTTGGTAAAAGCATAGGAGCCCCTCCAGTTGCTGAGGTCAAACATGGAGGAGATGACTGTGTGGAGATTTAGAATGTCTGGAACTGTCAACGTTCCAATTAAATTACAAAACAGTGCTCTGGACATGGAGAAATGTGCAGGAAGAAAGCCTGTGTGATGCCACATGACTTGGACAAGAGGTAAATTTTAAAAATAGTGCATGGACAGAGCTGGCAACAGATCTGGACTCAGAATTTTGACCTGTTTCTGAAAAAGCAGCATTTCAGATTTTAGGTATGGAGTTGTTTCTCTAAGCTGCGTGGCTAAAGAAAACAAGATGGGAGTCAAGATCTGTGAGAATTTTCTGGAAGTCAGAACTTTTCCTTGGATAATTTTGGTAATATAACCTGCACCAGTTCCCTGTGCTTCTTAGTGCCTATCAAGTGAAGTTGGGTGATGTTGTGTTGGCCAATATTTTTTTTACATAACCTGGATAATGTAACAGGAACTCTGTCAGGAATTCATGAATGACAACAAAGCTGTAAAATGCTGCCAGAATGGGGGAGGACAGAACTCGAATTACAAATGACAGGTTGGGGAAAACCTCTAAAAGAGCAGCTATAACTTAATCACAGCATAGAAGATCATGGATTAGTGTAGGAATTAACATCATCATGGGCAGCACTGGGAGCAAATGGCCAGGTAAGGTCTGCAGTGAGGAATTTGGGAGATGCTGCAAGCTGAGTAGAAAATGCTGCAGGGAAGGATGGAAATGCTGGCTAATGTGGACAGGCCCCAGCTTGGGGGTGACCATGGCAATCAGCACTCAGCCCCTGTGGGGTTCTGCTCCCCAGGAAAGCTGGGGACCACTAGGGGACAACCCAGACCAACTTTCAGCTCTCTGATCCCTCTTGGAGCTGTAAACATGAGATCATTCCAGGATATCTCCTGCATATGTCCTACATATGTCTCAAGTCTTCACTGTGAACTCTGCAAATACTGCAAAGAATAATATAAAAGCACAGCCCAGATGAGATGGTATCAGAATGTAGGAAAAAAAGTTTAGAATGTAGGCAAAAAAATCCAAGTGACAAAAGCTGGATGAATCTGGAAGCTTGCTCCTTCATATCTTTGTGATTAGAATCCTGCTTTCTGAATTTCTTTGGCTGTCCTGTTTGATTGCTCAGGAATGGGAGAAGTCTAAACCCATTTTCTTCATTCTTACAGTCAGCAGCTGAATGTCTTTTCTCCAGCCCTCCCCTGCACCTGCAGGCCAGGTAGGTAACTTCTCATGGATGCTTGTGGTGATTAAGGATGCCTTGCAAAATTGCTGGTGCTGCTCAAAAGCTGTTGGAAATCACAGGATTTCTGAAGCCTCTGATATTGGCCTGTATCTGCCTTTCTTCTGTGACTTTCACAGGTCCTTGAGAATTAAGCACTTCTGCTGGAATTGAGGTGCTGTGGGAAGGTCACCATTCCCAAATTTTTTTCCACCCACATCTCTAGGGTGTTTCTGTGCCTGCTGGTTGTGTGTCAGTTGTGTTCTGTTGCAAACATTTGGGGAGACACAGATTTTTTGGGGGTCAGGATGTTTTAATGCTTTTAAGGAAAAAAAAATTTTTTTTAGTGTAAAAATGGCACCATCCACCAACCTTTCCTGCCCTGATGACTGCCAGCTTCTCCTGATCCTGCACAGGGAAGGACATGGATAGGGTGGGTTTAGATCAGATGTTAGGAAGGAATTCTGTGAGGGTGGGCAGGCCCTGGCACAGGTGCCCAGGGAAGCTGTGGCTGCCCCTGGATCCCTGGAATGTCCAAGGCCAGGTTGGATGGGGCTTGGAGCAGCTGGGACAGTGGAAGGTGTCCCTGGCATGGCAGGGGTGGCACTGGATGGACTTTAAGATCCCTTCCAACCCAAACCATTCTGTGGTTCTACAATTTTATGACCCCATTAATACAATGTTTATTATTGAACATTTAATTTTTTTTTCTGAGCAGTAACTTCAGCATCCGTTTTTGGTGGCTGCTGTGAACTCTGGGCTGAGCTCAGATGTCAGGGTACTCTTGGTCCTGTGTTCCTGGTGAGATGTTGACCAACATTTAAATGTGTATTGAGTCCTGCCTGACAAACCTGGCAATTGGCAGCCTCCCTATAAACACCACTTTGCATAGCAAATATTTTTCAATCAGTATCATCTGTCTTGCAGGTTTTGTTTCTTCCAGGATAACAAACCCCTCCTCTGTTTGCAAGAGTTTTTGCTCTTTCCAAGAGTTGCAAACTATTTACTGAGGACAGAGCCTCAGTAAAAAGAACCATACGGCTGAGTTAAGATCCTCCAAGGAGGAATATGGCTGGAAGCAGCTCAGGTCTCTGCACTGAGCTGTTCAGGCTGAGCTTCCAAGTTTCTAATCAAAAGCTGAAACCAGATGGAAGTAAAATGTGAGGAATAATATGAAAAATATGTTTCTGAGGAGATCAAATGGAAGAAAGAAAATGAAAATGCTCTCAATTGACTGCAGGGTTCCTTCAGAAGCAGCTTTGGAGGAGTCACCTTGTTCATCCTACGCCTTTATTTTGTCCCTGGATGCACTCAGGTGAAGCCAAGTGGAGCCTGTGGATCTGGGGCTTTGCCACAGTGCTCCTGCCAGCACTGAGTAGCTCAGGTTTTCTGTGTCATTAAATCAGATTTAGGAACCTTGTGGGTTTTCTGTGCTCTCCAAAGGCTCTCCCTGTAGCAGCCAGCTGAAAGGACAATAATGGAAGGTGCCAGCTCTGCAGGTAAAACTCTGTTCTTGTTTCTTTATTTGAGGCACTTAGGATGACTTTGTCTGAAGAGCAAGATTTTGAAGGACCTGAAACTTCCTGATCTGAAGATCCAACAATTCAAGAAGGAGAAGGGAAAATAAATAATTAACTCTCTCTGACAAGTAAGATGTGTCCTTATTCAGAGAACAGGAATACCATTCTTTCCTTCTTTGGGGAATACATGAACAGAAAAATGAACCCGGAGACAATAACATAAGAGTGTTGTCAAAGGATTCCAAAAAAATAACTGAGACTTGTGCAGATGCCAAGTCTAACTTTGGCTGATTCTCTTTTTTAGGAATGTTGTAGAGCAATTTTCTGAATTCTATTAATATAACAAGCAAACAGACTTTGGATGCTCTGGATCTACATTGTGGGAAGTAAAGGTGATTTCTTGGAGATTTTACAGAGGCCAAGAGCCTGCATGCTTTTGAAACATGAACTTAAATGTTATTTATAAATTAAAAGATGCTTAAAAGTTTAGGGAAGGGAAAGAGGGGTGCAAGGCCTATAGAATATGCTGGTAATGGTACAGGATGTCTGCAGGCCATGATGAGAGATGATTACAATAAATTCTGTTTATTCCAGCCTTGGCAGGGAGGATGGAGAGGGGAGGTCTGCCCATAGCTCTGAGTTGATTCCTTTCTGTAGCACTTTGCCTCCTGCTCCAGCAGCTCTGTTGGAATGTCCATTGCTGTGTCCTTCTGCAAAATTAGGATGGGAGTGAACTGCTGAACCCTGCACCACTGAAGTGCATTTCTCTTTCCCAGACTCCTGGTAACTCTGGTGTGTCCTCAAGCTCCTTGCAGGGCTGACAGTTTGGGTGGTGAGCTCCAATACAGGAGGCTGAAATGTTTATTTGATTCCTTGCTCATTCCCAGCTCCCTCAGTGTCCTATATTTATAAAGGAAGAGGCTGAACAGAGGCACAGACACTTTTACAGTAATACCAAAATCCTGATAAGGTGCTAAAAGCAGCTGGTTTTGACAAGGTTAAGAAGGTTTTTGGGTTTGCTGCTGTTGGCTCAGGGATCCTATATTTCTTATCTCTGTTTTTTTCCCTATTTTCTTTTCCTACTCTGATAAAATGAACCAAGAGCTTTGAAGTTTTCCCCCTCTTTCGGGGACCAGACTGTCCCAAAGGCACCACAAGTCCCAGGTTGGGAGCAGTGGGCTCAGCTTTCCTCTGTTACTGCCCCAAGCCACCCCTCAGCTGGAGCCTGAGCCTCTGTCTGCAGTGTCACAGTGGCCATGGAGGAGCCACCACCTTCTGCTGCTTCCATCACACTGGGCAAATAAATAAAAGAAATTTCACTTTGACCTCTGGCTTAGAGAGGAAGGCAGTTTAAACACTGAGAATAAACACAAAATGGAGGATGTACAGTTGAAGCACTACCAAGTCATTCCTACGTATTCTGTTTAACTTTTGCTGTTGATTAGACTCTGCTTGACAAAGGATCTTCTGTGCCTCCACAGCGGAGATGTGAATGAAAGTAACAGGAATTTAACAACAACAGTGAATTAGTTCTTGTAATGTTACCTGTCAGCAGTGGCAGACAAGAAGCTGCCTCCAGATGATTTCAATTTCGCACATCTTCTATCTTCTAAACAGCTTTGGGTGACATTCCAGCAATCAAAGAGGGTAGGAAAAGCTGAGTAACAGTGTCACCTGAGTCAGGAAATGTATTCCTAAGCATGCTGTCACAATATGACTGCAGGAATGCAGGTTTACTGAACTTCTAACAATGTGTGTGTCAGACTTCCAGGCATAATTCACTATTTTAGCATTGTGTGGATGAGTGCAGAAAGTAGTCAGAGCAATCTGCTGAAAGAGTGAGGAACAAAAACTAATAAAACTCATCTGAAGGGGCTAAAAAGGCAAGGCTGTGCAGGTTGCAGAGTCTTCATTCAAAGTGAAGGCAAAGGCAAAAATGCCTTTGAGAGCAGAAATGTTTTGAATGAGAAGCACAGCCTCGAGTGGAATCTGCAGACTGAATGAGCCCAGAGAACTCTCGCAGAAGAAGAAAGGGCAAACCAGTAGGAAGGAGAAAAAACCCCAAGCAACTGTTAGGAAATGTTGCTCCAAAGTAGTTGATGAGGAGAAATGAGTAGGGGCTTAAGTTTTTGAGGCCTGAGAGGCTGGTTAAGCTCTGGCTGGTGCAGCACAGTGGAGGTGCTAAGACCACGTTCCTGCTTCCAATTTCGTGCTGCATTTGCACTTTCCAGCTCTCAGTCCCGATGTGCTTATCTCTCCTGCTGGATCACTGAATTAGGAGTACTCTTTAGCTAAGTATTTCCTAAAGCTCTTGAAACCTAAAATCTAGTGGGTCAGGAGAGAGTGTTTGAGCAGAGGGTTGAGTTCCTTTTCTGATCTCCCCATGTTTCTCTTTCTTCTTTCTGGTTTCCATTTCATGATGTTTGAGTAACACGAGCTGAACCAAATGGTTGGTATTGCAGATCTTAGAATTCCAAAGTGGTTTGGGTTGGGAGGGACCTTAAAGCTCATCCAGTTCCAACCCCAACACCTTCCACTATCCCAGGTTGCTCCAACCTGGCCTTGGACACTTCCAGGGATCTCTGGAAGTGAGATCTTCTTTTTTGTTCTAATTCTTATTGCTCTTTCTTTTAATTACTATTAATAAAATTTTCTTTATACCCTTATAAAATTTTAAACCTTCTTTACCTTTCTCCTAATCCTATCTCACAACAAAAAATAAGTACATTAATAATTAACCAACACCAAACCCACCACACTCTTTAGTACGTTAGCAAAAAAAACAAAATCTCAAAATTAACAAAATCTCAAATTAACAAACCAAAACCACTACTCAGGGGCAGCCACAGCTTCTCTGGACAGCCTGTGCCAGAGCCTCCCCACTCTCCCAGGGAAGAACACAAACGTGGCTGCACGTTTGCTGGATGCTCCCACTTTTTTGCTCCCTATGAGCACTCCAAGACACCTCCCTGCAGCACATTTCTCTGGCTGTAACCTTGCCTCCTGTCCTAGGCAGACCACAGGCACATCTCTCAGGAGTGTTCTTTGCTGCAGGACTTTGTCCAAACATTTTCCCACTGGATCTAATCCAGTCTGGGATCGCAACTGTCGTGAGAATGCAACAAATCATTCTGGGAAGTATCTAATTTTGCCCCTATTGGTCAGAGCAATGTTTATGCACAGCCAGAGCCACATGACAGAGGAGAGGGTACTCTTGAACCCTGTTAGCAATGTGTACTAAAAAAATACCAGAGCTCCCAAGTTTTTGTAGGAGTAAATGGCAAAACTACTGTTTCCTAGTTTGAACAACCCCTGATTTGAACATCACTGGAAAAAAGCCAGGAAAGCAACTGGAGTCAGCCCAGAAACATGTTTTATCCTTGTGGCTACTTTATTTAATCAATAAACAAGCAAACAAACAAAACCCCTCAATAAACCAGCAAAAAAGCCTTTTCCAAAATGTACTTTTTCTTTGAAAGGGTGTTTTAGGGCTTTACAATGATGCTTGAGGTGTGGTACCTACACAGAGACTGCCAGGGAAATAAATAAAATAAAATAAAATAAAATAAAATAAAATAAAATAAAATAAAATAAAACAAATGCCATAAGTGCTTGTGGTTTTGCTCATTTTCAGTCCTGCCTCAAATAAATAACTGAGTAAATAAAACATTGTTCAGTTCCTCTATAGGAATTCCTTCACATTTCCCAGGTGTCCTGGGGTGCTCCTGCCTCCCTCTGCCATTTCACTTTAGGGAATTGACATGGAAGATCCTTTGGGAAGGAATAAAACCTGGTTTGAAGGCTCAGATTAATGGATCACCCACCCTGTGCATGGTCACCTCCTGGGGGAGTCACAGCATCTCCTGGGTGACAATCTGAGAAACAAATGAAGATTTATGGCACAAGGTGCAAAGCAGGCAAGTGAAATATATTGCAAAAAATAGGAAAAATGGAATGAGAATAACAGAAAAAATAGAATGAGAGCTGCTGCTGTTGAGGAGCATTTTAGAAATGATATTAATAAGCAAGATCCTGAGCACAAAAAATAAAAAAGTAGTCCACGAAAATAAAAGAGAAGTAAGAATGGGATGGAGAAAATTGGCTAAACCAAAACAGAAACTGGGCAATGCTGAGAAAGTGACAGTGTGAAATGTTTGTTGAATCACCTTTGATGCTCAAACCCAAGATCCTGTTCCAACTGGTTAACACAAACGCAGGGCTGGTGATGGATGGGAAGATAAGTGCTGTATACTTGTCTGGAGAATGATGGGTTGTTATGAACATTAAGAATAAACTATTACAATCAACATCATTATTCAGCCTCGTGCTGAAGGAGCCAGAGCAGATCCAGTTTGCAAAAATCACATTTATTAATTGGATTCTCCCTGTTTGCCCTCGCGTGGCTTTGATGTTCCGAAGTCAGGGTTTAAGCCTTGCTGCCAATGACAGCTGTATTGGGAGTTATTAATCACCAAATGAATCATCTCTTCACTCACATCAGACAATGGCTGAGCAGTTTGATAAAGCTGAAGGTGATCTGAGTTTAGGGAAGATGAGATAAATAATATTTTTTTCAATTTGTCCCAAATCCATTGTAGATAATATAATCTGTATCTTAAATTCTCCCAATAAAAAGTCTGGTTATTTTCAAGATAAAAGTGCCTTTCTAATTTAGAAATTTTTCTAATTTCTAAATCAGAAAATTCGGACCTGTAATGTTTTTAATACATTGGTGAAATAGAAACAATTTGTATTTCAAGTGCAGTTTTCAAGAAAGTTTTTGGGTTGGTCATACTTGACATGCTGGGGACCCCATCTTGCATTTTTCAGAAAGAAAAATCTCTTGATGTAACTTAATTGGATGGTTCTAAAGTGACAGAGTGTAGGTTAGCTCAGATGTTAGGAAGCTATTCTTCCCTGTGAGGACAGTGAAGGCCGGAATGGAACTCCCAGAGCAGCTGTGGCTGCTCCTGGATCCCTGGGAATGTCCAAATCCAGGTTGGACAGGGCTTGCAGCAACCTGGGACAGTGAAGGTGTCCCTGCCATGGCAGGGGTGGGATGGGATGGGCTTTAAGGTCCCTTAAACTCAAACCATTCCATGATTGTTTGAAAATGGGGGGTTCTCAGCAGTGCTGAGCTTATACAGGATCTGTTACTCCTGGAATGTGTGGCCTTAATTTTCACAGTTCTACTCTCCTCCCTGTGCTGGCTGTAGAAATTGCAGTCAGAGTAACTAACTCCACTCAGGACACAGCAGAAAGCCTTTAGCTTATCCCAGAAGCTTTACTGCCACTCTTCTGCTGGCTCTGAGCTCTCTCTCTCACTGCAGCAGCATGGAGGAAACATGAAAACTCCAACAGAAGGTTGTCCAGAGCAAGTGCCCAAATGTTTTGGTTTTTTTCTCTTTCCCACGTCAGCAATTAGTCACTAATTGTATCAGTCCCTCAATGCATAATGAGCTGCATTCTGTGTAGGTCACCGTGCTGATGTGGCCAGGGTGGAGCAAGAAGATGCTGGGAGTTAGAAATGGCTTTTCTGCATCAGCTCCTGGCCCTGGGGCAAGAAGGGTTTCTGCAGTTCAGTGACAGAGCTGCGTGTGGCAACTCTGAGCCTGCAGCTGGCAAGGAGCTGCCTGCTGGGGATGGTGCAGGAGATGGTGCAGGGGATGGTGCTGAGGATGGTGCAGGGAATGGTGCTGGGGATGGTGCAGGGAATGGTGCTGGG
>VWZV01006900.1:0-56085 GCA_013397155.1 Irena cyanogastra | reverse complement strand
GAAAGGATATTGACATGTGGCTTTGGGGATGGCTTGATGGCTTTGGGGATGGTTTTGGGGGTGACTTTGGGGATGGTTTTGGGGATGGCTTTGGGGATGGTTTTGGGGGTGGCTTTGGGGATGGTTTGGGGGATGGCTTGATGGCTTTGGGGATGGTTTGGGGATGGTGCTGGTGCCTGACTGGTCTGTCTGGGCTCACAGCTCGCTGCAGTCACACAGCTGAGGAGTTGTTTGCTTCAGCCTGACAATAACCCTGGCCAAGTTTGTTGTCTTTGGCTTCAGGGATCTGCTTTGGGAGCACACTTTGAAAGGGAACTTCAAGAACTCTTGACTTCCTAGAACGAGAGGACTGGGCTTCCATCACTCCCCAGTAAACAGTCCCAGTTTAGAACAGCACTTTCCCATTAGATACTGCTTTTCCTGTGCTACTAATCATCTAAATTTATGGATATGATTCCAAAAACTCTTTTTTGCTCTCCTTGTCTATTCTGATTTATAGTCTTGAGAAGTTAATGGAGGACAAGGGACTTTAACACAAAATTTTGCATTCTGGTCACCTTCACTTCTTCATTTTAGCTCATTACAGCTGGTCTGATTCAGAATATTTTTAACAAAGCCTCCAGTTTTACTGTTTGCTAAACAACATTTGTGGCTAAAAATTTCTTATAATTATTGTCAATGACGTAAAGGCTGTTTAAAAATTTTGCAAAATCTGTCTGCTTGGTTTTTTTACTACCTTAATAGGAAAATGTTTTCCATGACTTTCTGAAAAGTATTCTTGACTTTGTGTGAGAAAACAAAATAAAAACTTGGGTTTTACATTTATGGGTTTGATATAGTGGACATTGTCTAGCAAATTGAGGACACTCTCTTGTTATTTTCCTGTTGAGCAGCTTCTGTGTCCAGCATGTTCCACCCCACTTAAAATGTCAATTCAAAGGCTTGGAATGCACATGTTTTTGGAAATTTGGGTTCCAGTCTCTGTAAAGAGCCTAGAACCAAAGCAATCCTTTACAGCTGGTGACATGAACACTTCGCCCTTCCCTTTTCTTCCTGTGCATCATCAATCCAAAAAGAAAACAAACAGAGCTTGAATGTCACAGCAACAGATCAAACTGAATTTTGGAATGAGTGCTCAGTTTAGCTCCTGAATCAGACAAGTCCTGTTCTAATTAGAACCTGTAATAAAAGGCTCATTATTTATTGCTTAATGGACCTGTCAGCAGGGAATTGGGGTTGTGCACACTCCTTCCTTCCTGCCACAGCTTAACTTGCTCTCAGACTTGGACTCGGCGCGGTAGAACTGGAACGTACCCAAATCCAATGATTCAAGAGGAAAAAGGGAAACGGAACAAAATCCCCAGAGGACACATCTGATCAGCAACAACAGCAGATGTGTTTTGCACAGAGGTGCCACGAGCATCTGCGTTCATCCCAGGCTGGAGGCATCACCTGGGCCGAGGTTACCGCAGAGCTCCGTGAGTCACTCCTGCACCCATGCCTGGATCACAGCCCCGAGGGCAAGATCTTGCTAAATGCCTGACGGGGCCCACTGTGTGTGCTGGATTATGGAAATAGAGGCGATAAAAAAAGAGGCAATCCGTGAGTCAGTGTGCTCGGTACAGGCTTGCCTTTTCCAGGCAGAAGGAGCCTTCACACAGGCTCTGGAGCCGAGCACGCTGTGCAGAGCAGCTCTGCTGGGGCTTCTGCAGCAACTGCTGGCAATATTCTATTTAAAAGCCATGTGTGCCTAAGCAATGCTCCAAAAGAAAAAGCCATTCGCATTTGAAGGAGAAATCCATTTCAGTGACTTAGACATGAGCAGGTTTGGATTATTTTTATTTTTCTTTTGGTGTAAAGCAAGAAAAATTTTTCCTCCAGAACAGTCTGTCAGAAACACAACAGAATAACCTCCTGCTGCATCCCAGCCACTTTAATTGTCAGATTGTAGTGTCCCCATCGTTCAGACAGCAAAGGTGCACAGCAAAACTTGGCAGCTTCATTGTTCCTCTTCATGCATCGGAGAGTTTAGGGAAACCCTCCAAAAGCCATGAATTTCTGATTCCCCTGGGAAGTATTTGGTGTTTGAAATCTGGAAGGACAAGAAGGAAAACTCAAAGAGCGCTGAGGAAGTGCTGACTAGATTGTTGAAGTAAAGAAATGATTGCAGAACAGTTATCACTGTAAGGATAAGGACTGAATATTTTATCTGGTAATTTGAGGCCAGTGCCTAGGTTCTGCTGTAAAATTGGGCACACAGGGAAGAGCTGATCATCTGATCTTCTTTAACACCAACCAAACCAAAGAACATCCGTTTTTCTAACAAGATATTGGTCCTGTCAGGATCCCCTTCTGCTGTCTAAAACCAGTGGATGATGTCTCCTGGCCAGATCAGAAGCTGGATAATTCTGTCTCATGTTTTCTTGGTTTCAGCCCTGTGCCAGGTGCTCTGCTGGAGTGTTTTCTCCGTGTATTAAACTGCTGTTCAGTGCTAATTCCATGTTTTGTTCTGCTTGGGGCTACATTCAGTGTTCCTTAGGTTTTGCTGATTCCTTTTCACTTCTCAAAGCAGTTTGGTTGAAGGGTGATACTGAAGTGTCAGTCCTTGACGGATTGACAAAAATGTACAATCCTTGATGGTTTTACTGACCAAGGGATTCAGGATTGAATGTCAGGCCCAATGGTTTCTATCAGGCTGGAGATGCCACATCAGAACATTTGTAGGCACAGACACACCAACTTCTCCAGAGCAGAGAATTCCACAGGAAAACAGACTGAGAAAAGTGAAAACACACACACACTGATTCCAAACCCTGCAAGTGTATTCCCAGTGGATGTAATTGCTCTCCTGAGGTGTTGCTTACTAAGGAGGAGCTGGCAAGGGTGTGGCTGCTGCTTAATCGCATGTTTGAACAAGGGATTAGAGAGTGGAGCAGCAGTGTCATGTGAGGGGTGAAAGGAAACTGGGAGAAAGCACGAGTGTTATGTAAACCATCTCTTCTCTCAGTGTCAACATTTCCTGTCTGTATTTCACTGAAGTGAAAATAATCACCCGGGCCCGATGAGGTGCAGCCTGGCTGCAGGTGTAGGCGTTGGAATGATCGCATGTTTGAACAAGGGATTAGAGAGTGGAGCAGCAGTGTCATGTGAGGGGTGAAAGGAAACTGGGAGAAAGCACGAGTGTTATGTAAACCATCTCTTCTCTCAGTGTCAACATTTCCTGTCTGTATTTCACTGAAGTGAAAATAATCACCCGGGCCCGATGAGGTGCAGCCTGGCTGCAGGTGTAGGCGTTGGAATGGCCTTCCTGCCATCCCAGTCTTCCTGCCATCCCAGTCTTCCTGCCATCCCAGCCTTTCTGCCATCCCAGCCTTTCTGTCATCCCAGCCTTCCTGACATCCCAGCCTTCCTGCCATTCCAGCCTTCCTGCCATCCCAGCCTTCCTGCCATCCCAGCCTTTCTGCCATCCCAGCCTTTCTGATATCCCAGCCTTCCTGATATCCCAGCCTTCCTGCCATCCCAGCCTTTCTGCCATCCCAGCCTTTCTGGCATTCCCGGCTCTTGGCACCCCCTCGGCAGCAGGAGTGACTGAGTAACCTGTGAGGTTTCAGGTGGGTTGTTGCCACCTCCCACACCCTTGAAAAAAGCCCCACCAAACTAATAACAGCAGTGATTAGAGGATGAGTCCCATGCTGGGTGATGGAAACTGATTATGATCCATCTCTCTAGAGATTGTTCTGTTTTCCTCCAGGCAAGATTTAACCTTCACTCCTTAGTCAGACCCGCTGAGCAGGAGTGAAATTGTGGGTGTCAGGCTGTGGTATTTGGCTAAAGGTGAAACCAGATCGATCTGATTTGCTTTTTAAATATAAAGATCTCGCTGTTCTGTCCTCAGATTCTAAAGAGAATTTCAGATTCTTGATTTAGCAACTATGCATGTCTTCCAATAAAACTGCTACATAGCAGTCCCTCTAGTTGATCTTACTTTGATGAAGTAGCTTTATTTTTTCTTAGCCATAAATGTTTTCAATCCTTATATTTAGAAGTAGAGCTTTAAGAAGAAATGGAGATGCTCAGTCTTTAGGGAAGCAGTTGGCTATCGTGCTTATATATATATATAATTAAAACTGGTAGACTTCTTAAACAGTGGGAAGAGAATTCAGCACACAGTGAGCAGCACTTGTTCCAAAAGCAGTGGAAAAGCTGAGGGCACCAGAGGAACTCCTGGGAAATGCAGAGAGCTCTGAGTGAGCAGTTAATTTTGAACAAAGCTGGTCTGTAGAGATCCTTCCTCACAGGTTTTTCATTTATTGTCACCTTACACAAGAAGCTGAGCAGGGCGTCAGCTCCATTCTCCACGCTGAGCTGCAGTCTTGGATCATCACACAGGTTCTAATGCAGCTATTACAGTGCAAGTAAATTATCTGAGTATGGATGGTCCTGTCAGTCTTTGGGCACAGCAGGAACAGAGCAGATGAGGCTGATTTGGGTGCTTTGGCAGCGTTTCTGCAGCGTGAGTTGAGCCCTGGTGTCACCTGGCCCTTCTGTCCCTCACCCCTTCTCCTGCAGTTGTGGGTTGGGTTTGATCACCTGAGATCAGCACAGTGACCTACACAGAATGCAAGTTCTCTCTGAGCAGTTAAATCCTGCAGTTGTGGGTTGGGTTTGATCACCTGAGATCAGCACAGTGACCTACACAGAATGCAAGTTCTCTCTGAGCAGTTAAATCCTGCAGTTGTTTCCTTCTTTCCCTAAAGTGACACCAACAAACAGATTTCTCCCTCTGCTGTGCTGTGTGGTCTCTTGGTGTAAGCTGTAATTAGGGATGGCAGCTCCCAAGATTGCTTTAATTATCATGGAATCCCAGAATGGTTTGGGCTGGGACCTTTCAGATAATTTTCTTCCAACCCCTGCCATGGCAGGGACACCTCCCACCATCCCAGGCTGCTCCAAGCCCTGTCCAGCCTGGCCTTGGGCACTGCCAGGGATCCAGGGGCAGCCCCAGCTGCTCTGGGCACCCTGTGCCAGGGCCTGCCCACCCTCCCAGGGAGGAATTTCTCTCCAATATCCCATCTAAATCTACCCCCCTTCAGCTTAAAGCCATGCCCCCACTATCACCAGTTGTCCTTGTCAAAAGTCCCTCTCCAGCTTTCCCAAGGAAGAAAGGCATCACTTCCAGGGCTTTTGAAGAAATGCCAGGATTTTACATGTTTGGAATTACCAAAGGCATTCAGAAGACACTTTCAATTGCAATTCTCTTATATCAGTAGTAAAATAATCTCAGTCTCCACAAACCCAGGAGTCCTGAATGAGCAGCAGCTCCATTCTTCTCTATTCCCATCGTGTCAGGTCTGGAAAACTGTTCTACAGCAGTTTGCTGCCGTGGCTTTAAGGCCACTGAGGAGCACAGGTGGGAGCCTGCTCCAGTCCCATGCTTTCCTGTGCCTCAGAGCACTGTGTGTCACTGATGTCACTGCTGTCCCTCCATCCCTCCTGTGATGGTGACAGGGTTCTGCTGGTGTCAGGGCACCTGAGACCTCTGTGACTGCACTCGAAGCACCCTGAGCCTTCCTTGCCTCCCCTCCGCTCCAGAACATTTTGGTATTTGGAGGATCAGGACAGCCAGGAGCCTGCCTCCTCCTCAGCCTCTCAGATAAGTGATTCTTCACAAAAATATTGCAGACATGTTGTTCTGGAGAGAGCCATACTCTCTCACTGGGACATTGCTGCCCCATACCATAAAAACTTCTCAGAGGGGAGTGAAAACTCAGAGCAGTGATGGCCAGGGGCGGTGTCTGCGCCCTCCCTGTCACACAGACTGGCACTGTCCCACCAGAAAGCACCTCTTGCCTGGCCTGGGTTAATTCCACTGGCACTGTTGTACCCCAGCACGTTTTCTCAGGAGATTTGCTGCCCTGCCATGCTGCTTACGTGGAGGAAGCAGAGGTGAGCTCTGCTCTTTGCATTAAAGCAAGAACGGTGCGGGAGGGAGGCGAGGGTGGCTGTGCCCTCTAGGATTTGGAAGGGACCATGCTGAAAAACCTTGATGGTATTTGTTTTGAAACAGTTTCTGCAATGGAGAACAGCTGCTCTTCCAAGGGAAACAAGGAGAGGATCTGCAGCTTTTGGAGAGTGCAGTGAAACGCCCAGCACAGGCCTGGGGCTCTGCCGGGTATTTCTGGAGGTCGATGTCCCCAACATGCAGAAATTGAGCACAGGGTTATTTTGGGTCCTTGCTAAAACACAGCCTCCATGATTTTTTTTATTATTTATTTTTGGATTTTAGTCTGTTGTGCATGAAAAGACTTGCTCCTATGGCAGTCCCATTACCAGGACACTGGCTTGAGAAAATTATCAAATTTGGAATATAAGGCACGTGAACTTTTTAAATTTATGTAAGTGTATTAACATTTGAAATCCCATCACTCTGATATAGCTCTGAAGTAATGAGCTGTAAAATACCATTTTAACAAAAATACACACTTTGAGATTCCATTCTTGTGCAGACAAATGTTCTGAAATAATTCAGAATGGATTATTTTTGCAATGAAAGTACTTGGGCAATTTTAAAATATGCACTAAAGTTCTTACTTATAAATTGATCTGGCAACAATGAAGAATTAGTGTTTCTACCAGGACTTCACTAAGATGATTAATTATATATGATTAATACCTTTATAGATAGTTAGTAACACTGGGAGCAAGTTTTGCAAGTTCTGTTTCAGTCTCTTGGCATTTGGAAAAAAAATTTCAATTGAAAATAAACCTACAATAAGCTGGCAGGGAAGTTTTCTTGTAGAAGAGAGCAATATGTGTGAAAACTGTGTGGGAAATGTTTTCTTTTTGCTGAAAGTTTGCTCAACAGCCCAGAGTCGTAGAGATGAATGAGACTAAAACAAACACGCGTTTTAAAGAGCTCTGCCAGTAAATAACTTACAAAACACCAAAGATTTCCAAAAGAGTTTAATAAATAATGAGGTCCTTTCTGTACTGTATAAACTATAAATATACCATGCAGTCCTTTATAACTTAAAATAATTTACAGGCTGAGGTAGGGGGGTCGGAGGGCGCGGGCTCAGGGCCTGGCCGCCTTCCTGCTGAGCACGCAGACGCAGGCGGTGTCGATGCGGATGAAGCGCCAGGCCGCCTGCTTGCCCTCCATGGTCAGGGCCTTGACGAAGGTGTGCGTGGTGGTGCAGTACGAGTTCCAGTGCTTGGCGTCAATGCCGCGGCACCCGCCCGACACCGGCTTGGGGTCCCTGCACTTGGTCTCGAAAAAGTACTGCTTGAAGACGTTGTTGTTGATGTTGACCTCGCCCAGCACCGTCACCTCCTTGCCCTTGATGTCGGTGGCCGTGGTTTTGTCCCCGACCCACATGCTGACGCTGTCGCACACCGAGAACTCCCCGCGGTGCAGCACGGGGTGCGTGCTCCTCCTGCTCCTGGCAGTCCTGTTGAGAGCCCCCAAATTCCGGCCCTGCCCCGCCACCGGCGGGGGCTCCGTGCTGAACAGCACCCGGGGAGAGTGGAAACGTCGCTTCCGGAAGATTTTGGGGTCCAGGGTGATGTTTAGAGCTTCTCTCCTGCCGAGGCTCCACGCGGCGTGGCCGTGGGACGTGTGCGGAGCCTCCCGGGCAGCGTGGGGTCGGTCGCTCCGGGTACTGAGCAGGGAGTGTTCTGCAGGATACTCCAGTGGAGCATTGTCCTCTGACTTGGGAGCTGCCTGTGTGCCGATCAAAAAAGCTACAGTCAGAGTGTAGAACAGCAGGGGCATTACGTTATGACCTAGAACGAGAGAGAAGGGCACTGTTACTGCAGAGTGTGGAACAGCATTGGCATTATGTTATCACCTAGAACGAGAGAGAAGGGCACTGTTACTGCAGTCAGAGTGTGGAACAGCAGGGGCATTATGTTGTCACCTAGAATGAGAGAGAAGGGCACTGTTACTGCAGAGTGTAGAACAACATGGGCATTATGTTATCACCTAGAACAAGAGAGAAGGGCACTGTTACTGCAGTCAGAGTGTGGAACAACATGGGCATTATGTTATCACCTAGAACAAGAGAGAAGGGCACTGTTACTGCAGAATGTGGAACAACATGGGCATTATGTTATCACCTAGAATAAGAGAGAAGGGCACTGCTACTGCAGTCAGAGTGTGGAACAGCAGGGGCATTACATTATCACCTAGAACAAGAGAAAAGGGCACTGCTACTGCAGTCGAAGTGTGGAACAACATCGGCATTACATTATGACCCAGAACGAGAGAGAAGAGCACTGTTACTGTAGAAAAACATGGGCATTATGTTATCACCTAGAACAAGAGAAAAGGACACTGTTACTGCAGGCAGAGTGTGGAACAGCAGGGGCATTACATTATGACCCAGAACGAGAGAGAAGGGCACTGTTACTGCGGGCAGAAATTGCTGCTGTTCTGGCCCAAAATTTACCAGCTCCCCGGGATCATACGGATTTCATCAGGTATTCATGTGAGTGCCAGATGTTGTTCTTCCGGAAGAGCTCATTCAGACAGCATCAGTGTTCTTAATAAAGCGAGAACATTAGAAAATAATAGCTAGATTATTATTAATTCCTCTGGTATTTGTCGTTAGAGCACTGTTTATGAAGCACTTGTTTGGTGTTATTAATGTGGAGACCATATGGTGACAGCATGTTCCCAGGAGTCAGATCTCCAGTGAGTTTTGCAGCAACCTTTTTGGCCAGGGCTGGTCTTTTAGCTGCACAGGAGTGAAAGTAGAAGCAGTCCCTTGGCTAAAACAGCTGTCCATCCCTAAATTTGTCTGCAGAGGTGTCCTTGGGGCTATGGTGGGGGCCACCAAGCCAGTACCTCGTGCCCTTATCACACCCTCAGCAGCCACAGTCACCTGCCACGTGGCCAGGCCCCACTGCTGGCTGGCTCACAGCCCCCAGCAGCTGCCAGCTCTCCCACCTGCCCTTTCAGGACACACCTCATCACTGAGTTAGGGCAGAGAAAGCCCAGGCTCCTTCCTCGAAGAGCTCAGGTGTCTGTGTCACAAGGGCAGATGGGATTTTTCCACATCCAAGGGCAACTATGGGAGCACTGTGCATACCAAGCTGCTTCTGCTTGGATACAGCACAGCTAAAGCCATTGTGGCCAAAGTACTGGGAATTCTAGTCAGAGAAACACCTGGTTTTTTTTCAGAATGCCACAAGCAAGAACTCCCCAAAAGTCCCTGCAGAGCAGACGCAGTGCCAGTGCTGGTCCTCCTTCAATCCAGAGGACAGGCACATCTGTTTGGGCATGGAAAAGTGCAAGCCCAATGTCCAAACCTTTGCTAAAACCCACTTCACGCTGGAAGAGCAGCAGCAGCAATGCCTCGTTGGGCAACTACCATGTGCTGACTAATTCAGCCACATGTTGGGAATGAGAGACATTCAAAAATGCTGTGGAGCTGCAGTGAAGGGCAGACATTGTGTTTCCCCTGTAAAGACTTAATAAGCAGAGACAGGGTATAAACAGAAAAGCCCGGCTGAGGCTCCTCCCCGTCTCTCTGCCTTGTTTTCCTGACATGTCTCAGCTGGCCCCGAGCTCTGTCGTGGCTGGCCAGCAGGCAGGGAGCCCCAAGGCCACTGGACAAACAGGGTTTTGTAGCAGAGGAGTCGGGCTCTGCAGTTCCACTGTGATTTCCCAGAATGTCTCTGTGTTTTTGCTGGGTGTGGGTCAATTATGGTTGCAGCTCCCTCTCTCTGTGGAGCTTTCTCAGATTGGAATCCCAAGCAGCACTAAAGGACTCGACCAGGGTGCTCTGCCAGAGCACAATCCTGTGGAAAATGCAGAACAGCCCGAAGATGTCCCACAGGATCTCGTGTGTCTTATCTTGGACAGGAGCTGCAATGACATAAACAGCAGGGTCTGGGGCTGAGCAAACATTTAGGAAACCAGCAGGAGACACCAAGGGAAGGTAGAGACTGAGGAGGGTGGAGAGTGGAGCCTGCCTGGAGGGGAGGAAGGAAGAGAAAGGCCAAAAGCCCTGTGAGCACTTGTCTGTGCAACTGTTGGGCTGGAGGCACTGGGGACAAAGTGACGACGAGGAGAGTCAGATGTTTGTCACAGAGCAAATCCTGGCTGTTCCAAAGCCACTTTAGTTTGCTTAAAGCAAGGCTGAGGGTTGCTGCTTTCCCACGTGCTGCTGGTGCTGGAGCACTCGTCATCCTCTGTATAAGGAAACAGATCAGGGTGTAGCTCAGAGCTTGGCTCTGCACCCTCCAGAGAGTAACCCCTTGTTCTACAACCAAACCAAAGTCAGATGGCTCATTACATCTCTCAAGAGTCAGCTTTCCCAACAGAAATGTTAATGGAAAAGGCTTGCAGAATAAAATCCAGGCACAATTTAGCCACGCCAATAGCAGCTTCAGTGTATTGTGTTTATGCACAAACCCCTTTTTTATTATTTCCTTCTATAGGAAAGAGATGCTGCAATGTCAGCAAAGAGCTGGCTCTGGTTTTGCTGCTCTAAAGATTTGCTGCTCTAAAATGCAGCCACATTTACCTCCCTTCTCTGGGTTTCTTGTGTTGCCCGTGCTGAGATTTTTCCTTTAAGGCCATTAACACAAAAGCAGAAAGACCTTGCCTGCTTGCCTTTTTTTAAAAATCGCCTTCTATTTCCTCTCCTTGTGCTCAATCATTATGTGGAGTGTGGCCCAAACACAGACAGAACATATTTGGGATATGTGGTAACTTTTCTGAAGATTCAAAATGGAATATTTTTTATCAATTAGTGAGTTAGTGGAGAATAGAAAGCAATACATTAAAAAAGTGAACTCAACTTGATGACAACACAGGCAAGAGAAGTTAACATTAAAGAATAGGTGTGCCTTGGGCTGTGAGGGTTGTGAACTCCTTTGCTGGCACACAGAGGTATTTTACAGGCTATTTTGGGGAGTTTGGGATGTCCCTGCCCATGGCAGGGAGTCGGAACAGGATGAGCTTTGGGGTCCCTTCCAACCCAAACCGTTTTGGGATTCTGTGATTCTCTCTCCAAGCTTTGTCACACAATTAGTTATTAGTGTCTCTGACAGTGCTTTCTGGAGCTGTTCACAGTGGATGCCTCGTGCAGCCCCTGGACTGGCAGGGGATGTGCAGCTGCCAGTTCCCGTGCTGGGGCTCCAGGGGTGTCTGATGGGAGCCCTGGCCACAAAGGGCACTGTGATGCCAAAATCACACCACCTGTACTAAGCCCCCTTCTGTGCTGGGCAGGTGTCACCAACCCTTCCTGTGGGCCAGGGGCTGTGTGAGCCTGCCCTGGGTGGCCCCAGGCTGCTGTGGCACCGAGTGCTGCCTTACCTCTGAGTGCACTGCACGAAGAACTGCTGCCCCAGCGAGGTCCTTACTTCATCCAGAGCTGAGCCGGGCTGGGCTGCCCCTTGCCATGGGCCCTGCTGCTCCTCCAGCTGCGTGTGCCGTGGGTCACTAGGGCAGAAGGGTTTGTGTCAGTCCCAGCCAGCAAACCTGTGCTCCCAGTGCCATCCCCCCCTGGCAGCAGGAGCACAGGGACAAGCCCCCTTGGCTTTCTGAGCTCTGCCTTTTCCCTGCCACAGCATCAAGCTTGTGCAAAGCACTTCCAGACTTCGCAGAGCAGCACATTTGTCAGACAGGGCTGCCTTTACTCAGCACCTTTACCAAACTGTGCTATTGAATCACTGCTTCCCACTCGTCCCAGACACCTCCCAGGAGTGGGCAGGAATACCTGATGGCACTGCACAGCAGCCAGGCACAAACCTGGGCTCACAGCCCCAGCATCTGCTCTGGGAAGCAAATCTGGGTGCAATTAAATTCAGGAGGAGAATCACAGCTTGTCATTTATTGGCAGACAATTATCTAATTGTGGCTGATATTTGAGAAGAATTGAAGATACAAAACTTGCAGGCACATAAAAGCTCATTCTTAGGTGTTTGTTGTGGTGCTGCTGTAAGGGCAGCAATGACTCCAGTCTTAATCACTACACTGTGAATGGTCATATAGACCCCAGCTAAAGGAAAATCATTATTTTCTTCACCAATTAAATCCAGCACACTGACACCTTCTCAGCAAAACACGTTTTCTGGTTGTAAATTCATGGCACTGAAAGGGATAGAAATAGTGTTTTATTAATCTTATTATTCAGTGGCTCATCTGCTCCATTCCATAAGGGAAGCAGGGGTTGTACAAGGTAAATAGGGTTGGATAAGGTTCTCCTGTACTGCAAAAACCCTGCTGCATCAGGCTGAAGTGCATTTGCTGAGGAGAACAAGCTGCTAATGCCAAAGCATGAGCTGAACTCACTTTCCACCTGCACAGAGTCTGTCAGTGGGAGCACTGGCTGCCAGCAAAGGCAGCCACTGAGTTTGGCTCTTACAGCACCCAGGTGCAAGTTACTCGAGGTTTAAACCTCCAGCAGAAACCTTCCCAGCCTGTTTCCACCAGTGCAGGACACAGGAGTCACCCTGTTACCCTCCTTGAGCAACACTTGTGCAGTGGTTTGGCCACCCTGCCTTGGTCTGGGGCTCGGGTCCCCCTGGGTGTTGCAGAATTTGGGAGCTGAGCTGGTCACACTCATATCAGCATGTCAGAAAGGCCACACAGAGTTCCAGGATTCATGCTACAGATGGAGCATGCTGTGTTTTTGCAGGAATGTACTAGTGAAGTAATAACCCTTTCAGTGAACTCTGGAGACTTGAGTACCAGTAATGACAGAGCTATAATGTGCTGGCCACTGCCAAAAATAATCCAACAACTTTTCCAACTGTTCTGCCACCCTAAGAAAACACTGCTTCGGTTCCAACTGGCTGGTTTTTAACCACAAAAGCATTTATTTTCAGCAGGACTTTTTTTTTAAAAGTTCTTTTAGTGTCTTTTTCCCGGATTCCTGGCTGTGGTGGAATCCAGTAAATGGTGTGGTGTTATTCAGCATCCATAGACTATTCCTCTGTTCTAGCCCTCTCAGACATTCATAAAATATCCTGCTGAAGTGAGTCTTTCTTCTGGATTTACCTGTGTACAGGATGAGAGACATGGTGGGTAAAAAAAGTCACTTCAATCTTATTTCCTAGTCTAAGCACATGTAAAGTAGAATTAAAGAGTCCCAGACTGGTTTGGGCACAGGGTGCCCAGAGCAGCTGTGGCTGCCTCTGCATCCCTGGAAATGTCCAAGGCCAGGCTGGACAGGGCTTGGAGCAGCCTGGGACAGTGAAGGTGTTCCTGCCATGGCAGGGGTGGAATGAGATGAGCTCTGAGGTCCCTTCCAACCCAAACCATTCTGGAATTCCATAATTCTGGAGAGTGGGGAAATGGGTCACACCAAAAAGCAAATGGTTCTGTCTCTTGAAAAGCTTTTTGCTTGCAGGACCTGTAAGTGCAAAAAGTGCCAAACAAAATATGTTTAAGGAATTCCCCTTGTGTTAAAGTTACCCATCGAATCTGGGGAAAAATGGACAAACAGGGAATATTGCCTGAAAAGTTGTTAGGAATGAAAGTTTAATAAATTTCCTAAATTAATTGCTTCCAACAAGACCAGCAGTCAGTGCAGCCTTCTCACTGCACATTGACCAGATGCCATTAAAGCAGCTCCTACCCAGAGAAAAGATAAATTAATGCTCGTTTGTCTCAGTCAAACACAGCAAGTAAATTACTTTATAAATACAAATAAACAAAGTCAATAAACATAAGCATAGAATGTTGTAATCTAAGTCATGATAGAATTTGGAATGTTGTTTTCTGTCATTCTTGAAGTTGTTGGCATGTTTTAGGGATGTGCAAAAAATAAACAGAACTGCTTGGCTGTCAGTGCAGCAAATGGGATCGTGGAGGTCACCAAAACAAGCAACAAGTAGTGAAGTAGTTTTGTCTCATTGCTTCTGGTAGTGAGAGAGAAATGAGGGAGGCAGCTGCTGCTGAAGCTGCTGGTAAAGAGAAGGTGCCTCTGGGACATCTCTCATGGAAACATTTTCACAGGTATCCCAGTTATAGGAATTAGAACTTAGCAGTAACAGCTCAGGGAAAAGATTTCTGAGCCCTGGGAGGCCTTGAAGGGAATCCTGAAGCCATTATGACTAAGAGCAGTGTCAGAGGCACAGCTTTCCCTTGATCTTAGCTGATGAGCAAGAAAATGGGAATCTCTAATGGACCCAACATTTCATTCCTCCATTAGCTCTGCAGTGACTCAGCCTGTAAATAAGAGCTTTATGAGTGCTGCAGAGCCAGCTGGAAGCTACCTGTGTCTCATACACTTCCTTTTTTTTTTTTCTTTTTTTTTTTTTTTTTCCAAATGCCTCTAGCACTGAAACGTTCCTTTGAGGATTTCTAGGGAGAGCAGTAGACTGAGAAAAATTCTGCCCTGCAGCAGGGAGAGCATCATCGTGTCACCGTGCTCCTCCTCAGGATGTGCACTCAGCATCTGCCTCCAGAGCTCTGACTCAGCCTCAGCCAGGTAAAGATAATAACAGGGATGGTTCACAGCCCTCTGAGCCTCTGGGAGTTTGGGGGAATTGCACCATGAGTCTCAGGAGGTGCTCGAGGCCGGGCTGGATGGCCTGGAGCAGCCTGGGACAGTGGAATATTCCTGCCCATGGCAGGGGTGCAGTCAGATGATCCTTGAGCTCCCTTCCAAGCCAAACCATGCTGTGATTCTGTAGGGTGGGGATGCACCAAAGCCAAAGCCAGTGAGGCTTTGGAAAACACTCCTTAAGGTCTGTTCTCTCTTTACTGGGGTGCAAGTAATGGAAGTGGCTGACTTGCTGTGGAAGAGGTTTTACAGGGACTTCTGTGAGCCAGAGAGAAGTTTGATGAGAGGGTCCGTGTTTGCCCCTGAAAGAATTTCCTACCAAGGTCATTGACATGGAAACCAAGAAAGAAAGAAGGATAATAAGAGAAACCTGCAACTGCCTGTTCCAATGAGCACTTTGTTTGTCTTTTGTGAACAATGAGTAAAGTGTAAACTTATGATTTTTGTAAGAATGTATAAAAAGTATGCATGCTAGAATAAAAACAGTTTGAAACCTTCTGAAAATGGAGTGTGTTCTGTATTGTTTCCATCTCAACTACAACAACTTACAAAAGCCTGATTTTATCCCTTCTTTTCACCCTGAGGCAGCACACCAATATTTCCCTTGCTGGTGTGTCTGTGGAGAAGCCCAAAGAGAGGAGAAGTGTCTTTCCCATCACGTTCACTGACACCCCGTTCCCCCCGAGCATTTGGTGCTGAGTGAGGCCATCTGCTGGGAGAGACCCAGCCTGGAGCCACAGCTGGAGGCTTCTGACAGGGGTGACAGGTCTGGTGACACGGGACAGCCACAGCTCGCCTGTAGAAGCCTCACTTTAAAACTCCTGAGTGGTAAAACAAAATCAGAACTTCTAAGGATATAATCATTCGTTCTGCTTCTCCAGTTTGTTTTACAGTGTTTGGCATCGTGACACTCTGGCCTGTAGGACATGCTCATGGGAATTCAGAGGCATCAACAGCCATCTAAAATGTGATTCCATGGGAAAAACCCCATGGTCTTAGGTCAGGCTGTCCATGCCAGTGAAGGCTTGTGACAGGATGCAGCCCTTGCTGTGACAGATTGGCTGTCAGTGAGTGTTAAACATGCACAGAGCCACCCTGACAGAGCAGAAAGCTTTATCCTGCTGCAGATAACAAAACCAAACTGACAGTTATTAAATAACAGATAAAGAAATTGTCTCTGTCGAGATAAAAATCTCTTTAAATAAAGTGAAGGAAAACACATCACTTACAAAACCAGTGACAAATCTGAAAATAAATGACAGAAAACAGCTTTTGGAGGAGCACATGAATCTGATTCTCCTGAAGTCAATGACCTCAATGGCATAAAGCTGGTAAATTAAATGAGCTAGAAATAAAAGTCCTGGCTAACAGTAAGTTATAGGAGCATACCAGGGTTGTATATCATCCCTATATTATAATCCAGAAAGCAAACCCTAAAATCAATGATTGACACGTGATGATTGCTTTGGAACTTTCCATATCGCCCTGGAGCTGGATATAGATATTTTATAGGGCTCCAGGGTTTCATATATCCTAATTCATAGGCACCAAGGAGTGACTAAAGATCTCAGGCACTAAGTGACAGGAGAACTACTGCAGGATAAATGGGATAAATCCATCCATATAAAGCTGGATGCCTCCATCCCACCCAGCTGGCAGCCAGCACGGGATTGCTGCTCCCTACAATTCCTGCCCAAACACAGCAGGACTCATTCCCTATTGCTGCTTCAAACACTGAGTCCAAAGGCCTTCCTGAGGCTGGGGCACGGCCTGCCCTTCTCCCCTCTACACCTTTCCCAAGTGGATTTAAATTTGGGAAGGGTTGGCTTGCTATATTTGGCCCCGAGGTTTCCAATACAAAATTACCAGGAATGAAAAACTGGATTTTCAGACTTCACAACACTACCAAAATCAAACTGGAATTCAGCTGGGAACAGAAAGTATGAGGGCAGTCAGACTGTGATGTTACATCCCCTCTTACAGCCAAGAGTAGTTAAGGCAGAAAAATACAATATCTTTAGGGCCAGTAAACCTTTCCAACTAGTGATCTTATTCCAGCTATTCAGAAGGGAATATAAATCCTGATTCTTTTCCAAACCCTGATTAATAAGAACCAGCTGAATCCCAGCAGCAGTGCTAGCATTTCGTTTTTATTCCGGCTCATAATTTTCATTTATATTCTCCTTTTTCACTTTTCTACAACTGCACCAATAAACTTGGACCCAGGCAAATTTTAGCAACTGCACGTGTTGTAGTGTAAGGCATCAATGTAAAGACTCCAAAAATGAGGTAGAAAACAAAAATGAGCTGGGATGTCATGATCAGATTCCCAAAGGCAGACTCCATCATCTTCAGTGTTCCTCTGGATCATGAATTTGGAAAAGAACATTATGTAAGGACAAGGAGCAGCCATAAATTATGGCCACGACTTTTCAGACTTTTCCCTTCTATTAATTATTTACATCCAAAAGAATTTTATCTCCTACAAATCTTCCAGGGTGTTTATAACTATTTTAAATGACTCAAGGATATTTTAATGGGGCAGGAATTCTGAGGAGTCCCAAAGGGAAGCTGAAGGGTGTCTGTGCTTGGCAAGTCAGAGTACAGAAGGATGCAGCAAAGGATAGAGTGGAGAGAACTTTAAAATCTCTGTTCTGCTGAATGAGGGCCTGGCTGCACCTGATTAAAAGTTCTGTAGCTGGAGCAATTCAAACTGATGTGTTGGATATTTTTTTTTTCCATTAAAAAACCCTTAAGGACATAGACAAAAATCTACAAAATTAAATCTTATGGCATGGAGGTGCTCTTGTGTTCACTCAGAGTGCTGAGATAGGGGAGAAGCAGTCAATACTGGAATGCAATATTGCTTTGCTTGTGTAGGATTTTTCCATCCAGAAATGTCGAGTGCTTTTACAAACACTTAATAAAATGATCCTCCCCACTCTCCTATGGTCAGTAGAATTTATTTCTGCAGCATGTGAAGAACCCAAAGAATAACACAGGATTCTTGCCAAGCAGTAGCAATGTTCCTCTTCTCCATTGCCCACCTTCTTTTGTTGTTTTTTGGTTTTTGTTTTTTTTTAATTTCTAGGAAATTCTTTCCCATTTTTAAATCTATTTTACTTTCATGAGACCTACAGAATTCAATTGCCTTCTTTGGGGTTGAATTCCCTCTCTTATGATTTACTTTACATTACAATAGGAAAATCATGATAAAAACCCCTAAAATGACACCTTTAGAAATCAAATTCCTTATTTTTATTGCAGCTGGAAATGGGTGTTGACCCCAGAGCAGTCACAATCATTCTGTGCCCTTCTTATCATAATTCACAAGGCACAGGCATAATTTGAACTATTGAAAAATGTTAATATTTCTCTTTAAACCAGCATACCCCAAGGTGAATTGTGTGTGCAAAAAAACCTCAATCACTGGGCTGTTGCTCATTAGCTGTTTGATTTTTGTGTTCTTTCACATATCCTGTACATTTGAGAAGTATATTTCTGTATTTTCTGGACATAAGCTTTGTGTCCTGCTGTACGTGAGGTGACCTCCAAGATTTGGGCAAATATTTCTCTATCTGCTCATTTCAAACCCTGAGGTTTTTTCTGTAGGTAATGCTCAAACCCTTGTACTCCACCTGCCTTTCTCATCTGAAACTGAGCTCAAAACAATTTCTTTGGAATTCCTAAGCACTCCACAATAGAGATGTGAAATACGGTGGGTTTTAAACCAAGCAGATGTAAATTAATAGTGATATAGTAATATATTGCTACAATAAAAAATATATTAAGTAACAATCTTAGTGTTAGATCTAAACTAAGCAAATATTTTAATTGGGTGCAAGAAAAACTTTCAGCTTTGAAGTTTTTTTTTTGCTACTTGCTGGTGGCTTAAAAATGTAGTTACCAAAGAGGTGGAAAAAAGGGTTTTCTTTCCCTGCACAGCAGGAACCTTTTAGATGTGGTGTAGTTTTGAAATGAGAGGGTAAAACCTCCTAAGAAACAGGGTAGAGATTTCCACCAAAAATCTGGAAACACCACCAAATAAAACAAAGCAAACCACAGAAACACTGAGTTATCAGATTGCAGAGTCATCTCGTAATGTTCTCTGCGAGCACAAGTAGTTCTTGCAGGAGAAATAGGAGTCTCCTGTCATCTAGGGTAGTTTACCAAGAAAAACATGAGGTTTTTACAATTGCTGAGACCTTTCAGATATTCCTCCTGATGCCGAGGCTGATCTGAACACAATCAGGAGGAAACCAGCAGCTGGGTTTCACCTTGCAGCTGCAGCTCTCCGGTGCTGCATCATTTTCCACGAGCAGACAGAGCTGGTTTGTAACCTGTGCTGCTGCTGGGATTTTTACCCCTGGCCTTTGATGCTTTGTGTGTCTGTACTCAGCACTCCCTGAGGATTAAAGCCTGCTTTCTGTGGAAGTGTGCTGACACCATGCAAAGTGTTCCATACCTACATTTCCCCCCTGTGTGTTTTTCTGAGCTCAGCCTGGGAGATCATCTTGATTCCTTGGCAGCAGAGTAAACCACTGCACAGCACAAGTGTCCAGGATGTTTGGGAAACTGATCCTGTTTCTTCACGTGCTTTTATTTGCCTTATTGTCCTTATTTGTTCATTGGATTTTAGTGTCTGCACGCCTCAAGTGGAAGAAAAACAAGAGTGGTTTTGCCAGTGTTTGTAATCCATGTGGGTCCCACTCCTCTCTTTACCAAAACCCTTTCCTGCACCTTTCCTTATGGAGTGGATGGATTAAAAAGCAGCAGGAGAGCGAGACAGCCATCCCTAAAAATCTATTCTCTGGCTCTCTCACTGCTGCCCCTGGTCATGCCTATGTGTTGACACCCTCTGTTTTGTTTCCTCTCCAGCTCCAAGTGCTCCACGTGCTTTCTATTGCAGGGCTGCTGCCTTCTCCTGCCACACACTGAGCCCAGCTGCCCCCGAGCTGCTGCCCCACGCAGCCTTCTCTGCAGCACACGTGGGACCCCTTCAGCAGCTTGGCTTTCATCTGCTCTGGGAGGTATTTACTCCTTGCTGTGTGGTTGCTTTAACTCATTGCTGTGTTAACTCACAGCTCGAAAGAGGGCTGGTAACAAAATGGGATGGATTCTGCACATCAGCAGCAAAATATATATTGATAAAAACTACTGCAAGTTGTGTTTCCTTGCACTGAGTTAGATTTAGGTGTTACTTCACTCCTGTGCTGTGAGATACTCTGAGGTCTCCTTCAGCTCCAGCCCAACACCAAACCTGAGAGGCCAGAGGGGCAGAGCCCAAACCCCAGCACCCTCAGCATCGCGAGCGTGTCAGGCAGCTGCTGCACAGCAAATCTGCTCAGGCTGCCAGGGAGCAGAGACAGCTTGAGCTGGGGCCACGTCTCAGCTCTGGGCTGCTGGGCACAGCCCCAGAGAGCAGTGGGGAGTGGGAGTTTCCATCCTTGTGCTGTGTCAGAGTCTGAGGGGAGGCAGCTGCTGGGGATGCTTCAGGAGAGGAGGTTTTTATTCCCCGCGCAGGCGTTTAAGGTGAAATGAAATTTAAGGTGACATTTCAATGTGGGAAGGGGTTTGCTTGTCTGGAAATTTAAGGTGATATTTCAATGTGGGAAGGGGTTTGTTTGTCTGGATCTTGAACCTCTGGAGGCTGACAGCTCTGGGATATCCTCGCCTCACACAAAGCTTGGAGGATCTCGGTGTAACACGGAGAGAAGGGGATGATGCAGGATGTCCTCTCTTGCTGGGAGCCTGCAGCTGCCTCTGGAATAAATGCCTTTGAATATTCTCCTGGCCACACAGGCCCTCTGAGCAAAAGGACAGCTCAACAGAAGAGTGTCTGTACAGGAGGGATCAGATCCTGTCCTGTGCTGTGGGAATCCTTCAAGCACAAAGAAGTTTAAATGAAGTTCAGCAACCTTTGCTTAAGAACAGGAAACAGGGAGTTGGCCTGAGCTGGCAGTCTCAGCAGCTCTTATAAATCTGTGTTTGGCAGCTCACTTGTGTGAGGAGGATTTGAAGGGTCTTTACATTTTCTGGCATCGTCTGCTGGTTGAAAGCATTTTTCTGCTGCAGTGCAAATGATAATGGGAAAGTTGCCTCTTTTTCCTTTAAACTGTGCCCTTGAGTGTTTCTACCACATTTTCTAGAACTCTCTTTGGCCCTGCTCTGAGTCTGAATCCCTGAATTGCAACACAATGCTATCACTGATGGCGTTGGACATCTTTGGACCACTCACACTTCAGCTTTCTGTGGGGCTCACTGACTTCCCTGTTATGTGGACTTGGAAATCAGGGAATTCTTATAAGAGTCGGCCAGGATTAGAAGATTACTGTTCCTGTGTTTTCCAGCATATTATTTTCCTTGCTACCTTTTATTATATTAGATATGAACCTTTTTTTTTCCCATTTCCACAGTGAGAACAGTCAGTGCATTGAATGTGGGACTAAACTGCTGTAAGGAGTTTCCCCAACCTACATTCACCAAAAGAGTCTTGCAGGAGCTGATTGAACAAAACTGCCTCTTACTGCTGTGTCACAGCCTTGGAGAAAACAGGGGGAAGGAGTGAGGGCAGGAATTCTGAAAGCTGTGGGGTGGTGCCTTGATAGAGCAAGGAGAAGCTACAGAATAAAAACTGTGTCAATAAAATTCCCAGGCTGCACCTGGTAAGTGAAATACAGCTGGAAGTGCACAGGGTCATTGAGGCTGGGAAGAACCTTTAAGATAATTAATTGCAAGATCATTAACACAGCACTGTCGTGTCCACCACTAAACCATGTCTCCAAGCACCACATCTGCATGTTTTCTGAACATTTCCAGGTATTCCACTCCACCAGTGCCCTGGGCAGCCTGTGGCACTGCCTTCAGTGAAGAAATTTTCACTAATTTCCAATCGGAACCTCCCCTGGCCCAGCCTGAGGCCGTTCCCTCTCCTCCTGTCCCTGTTCCCTGGGATAAGATCCCAAATCCCCCCGGCTGTCCCCTCCTGTCAGGAATTGTGCAGAGCCAGAAATTCCCCCTGAGCCTCCTTTTCTCCAGGCTGAGCCCCTTCCCAGCTCCCTCAGCCCCTCCTGGGGCTCCAGCCCCTTCCCCAGCTCTGTTCCCTTCCCTGGACATGCTCCACTCAGATCATGCTTCTTCCAGTTTAATAAGGAAAAAATGCTGCAGGAAAATGCACGTGTGCTCCTGGCAGGACGAGATGTTGGGAGCCTTTGGCTGGCAGGGACACCTGCCACTGTCCCAGGGTGCCCCAAGCCCTGTCCAGCCTGGCCTTGGGCACTGCCAGGGATCCAGGGGCAGCCCCAGCTGCTCTGGGCACCCTGTGCCAGGGCCTGCCCATCCTGCCAGGGAACAATTCCTAATTCCCAAATGCCATCCATCCCTGCCCTCAGGCAGTGGGCAGCCATTCCCCTTGTCCTGGCACTCCAGGCTGTCCAAACTCTCTCTCAGAGCCCCTTTAGGCACTGGAAGGGGCTTTAAGGTCTCCCTGGAAGCTTCTTTTTTCCAGGCTGAGCATTCCCAGCTCTCCCAGCCTTCCCTTGGAGATGATGTTGATCCCACTGCAGAATGGAGCCTGTTATTCAAACCAGCATGGATAAAAAGTCATGGCCTGCATGGAGGAGAGCTATCTTTGTGCAAGCTTTGATGTCAAAAAATAGTAACTTGAACTCACAGATGCACTGATTACCCTGCTAAAAGAAGATGTGGAATCTCTTCTCAGAATTACAGCATTTTAATTAGAAGAATGTGAGCAAAGCATTAATCTTGTTAGCAGGGATAGATACGGATGAGGCAGAAACAAAATCCACAGCAGCCTTGTCCAAACACAAAAATCTGTCTTGGAGGTTGGTAACAGCACCAGAACTGCTCCCTGCCACTGCTTTTCCTGCAAGACTAAGCTTGACACTGAGTGAGTTGGAAGAAACAGCTCTTCTGCCTCGTAGCACTGAGCTACACCACACACAGCTGTTTGAAAAAAAAAAAGCTGAAATTTGGGAAAGGTACTTCAGACCTACAAACCAAATGCACAGATACTTGATTATTCCCTTTAAAGATCGTTTGAGCCCTTCTAAATTCTTGTGACATTCAAGGATCAATAAGAATCTCATCTGTAGCTGATCCTGACAGATGTTAATCTTTGCCTTGGCTTTGCAGTCTGCTTGGAATAGTACTTGTTCCTTCATGTCAGGCCTCTGGCAATGCTCGCAGAGCCAGGATTACAGTCTCCACTGAATCCCATTTGTACTGTCATTAACTTTCTAAACTGTTCCCCATAGCTGGCAACCTTTCCCTGCTTGGAGATGTGCTTAGTGGGAAGCTGAGAGAGTGATGGGTTTTGCATGTCTGGAATCATTGTGCCTTTAATTGAGATTTGTTTAATTTTGTCATTAAGTCCATTTACATTGTAGGCATTTCATGACCATGATTACAACTGTGACTGTACCCTGGCTGTGTTTTGTGCATTTTACCTATTAAAGAAAGAGAAAAAAGCTTTGTGTTTAGTTAAGATTTTTACAAGTAGCCTTTTTTATTTCTTCCATTAACTTATTTAATAAATTAATCTAATTTTTGGATTGGAAAAAACAGCTCATCTGCAGATTCTGTGCTGTGTTTCTAAGGAAGTTATTAGATTTATTTGCTAAAATACAGGTGAGGATTCAGTACCTGTTTGTCTGGAAGGAATTGCCAGAATCCATACACGTGGGAATTGTGGTTGATTCCAAATTAGGGACAAATCTCAATCAGAAAGCAACAGGAATGGGAACATCTGTCCTGCAAGTGCCAAGGACTTCACAGTGAACAGAAATCCCTGGGTGTAGCATTCTGTGTGTGTCCCTCAGCCCCAGAGGTGTGGGAGGGCTTGGAGCAGTGGAAGGTGTTACTGGGCTGGAATGAGATGAGCTTTAAGGTCCCTTCCAGCCCAGACCAGCCTGGGATCTATAAATCCATGATTCTCTGACAGGTCAGGAGTTGGATTTTGGTTTCTTTCATCCAGGACTCCAACAGCCAGGGGTGCAGGTGACTTTCCCTCTCTCAGAATGTGAGTCAGGGGTGAGCAAAGCTGTGGGAGTTACAACAGGAGCTCGATAGTGATCACTCCAGCAGCTGGGGAGGCCAAGGACTTGCTCCTCAATAAGAGAAAAGAAAGCTGATTAATCAGCTGAGTCACCCTGCTCTGCTCACTCTGGTATGAGTGGCATTCCCTATGGATCAGCCTATTCCGAGGGAAAAGCCAAACCATAATCAAGGCTAATTGACTGAGCTCAATCAAATGTTTCAAAATACCACCCATGAGTTTGACATCAAATAAAAAGCAGGGATATTCCCAGTCAGGCAGTTAATTGCTTCCTGAAAACCTGTTCTTTGCAATAATTTGGAGATTTTCACCAGTCCTCCCTTTTATTTGCCTTTCCTAGGCTTCCCTTTCCCCAGGTTCCAGGGTAATGTACAGATTAACAGACTGGAACAAGACACTTGCCCTCTCACATTTCCTCCTTCTGAATGATGCTGCAGTGCTGCCTTGTCTCTGGGACAGAAAATTTGCAGCCTCCAGGAGTTAAAACAACTTTTTAGAAGTTTTTAGAAAGATAAATAATACCAGCTTCTCGCAGCTATTAGTACTAGCACCAAAAATTGCAGCAATTTAGAGTAAAGCCAGTAGGCTTTTTAGTCATTATGTTTAGAGAATTAATCCCAAAATGTTATTTCTATGGGTTTTGTTTCTTACAACCAGCAGAAATTGTTTCAAAGAGGAGCTGAAATGCCAGACTTTTTACAAGAGTTTGTCTAGTGGAAAATAACGGCGGTGTTTAAAAATTTGTCTGGTCCCTGATGTGCCCCAGGTTGTGTGCAGTGATGAAAAATCAGCAGCACATCTGTAAGTGAATCATCATTTTCCCTGCACGCACAGGGTTGCACAATTTTATCGACTGCTTGCCTTGATGAATATTTGATGTTTGTCATGTGGAGCTATCCCACCCCGCTGTAATATCAGAAATTCCAAGCACAATTAACAGCTGAGCTTGGTGTCACAGCTGATGAGCCACAGTCCTGCTGTGACCCAGGGTAGCAGCCCACAGGGTGAGCCAGCCTCCTGCTGTCACCAGTGAGGTCAGGACTGCAGTCACAGCACCAACACCTGCCTGCAAAGCCTGCAGCTGGACTGCACCTTTCCTCACCTGGCCGAGAATCACCTCAGCCTTGGAGAGAATCAATGTGGAATCCTGGAAGGGTTGGGTTGGAAGGGACCTTAAAGCTCGTCCAGCTCCAACCCCGACACCTCCCACGGTCCCAGGTCACTCCAAACCCCGTCCAGCCTGGCCTTGGGCACTGCCTGGGATCCAGGGGCAGCCACAGCTGCTCTGGGAATTCCATTCCAGCCCCTCCCCGCCCTCACAGGACACAATTCCTTCCCAATATCCCACCTAAACCTTTCAGCCTTTCTGTCCAGGCCAGTGTTTGGGTTTCACAAGGAACCTGGGAATGCTGAGCCCAGGGATTCTGAACTGCTCCTTCAGCCTCTGGGATCTGCTGGGATGGCCCTGCTGGGACCCCCAAATGCCCTTTGTCGTGGGGCATTGGTCACCACAGGGGTGCAGAATGAATTAAAGGCTGTGGTGGTGTTCAAGCAAAGGTTGGGCTTGATGATCTTGGAGGTCTTTTCCAGCCTTAATGATTCTGTAATAAATTCCATGATCTTTTCCCCACATAATCGTGATTTGTATTGCACTTAAGAATCCATCACTCTTCTGCAGCAGGACATGAACACAGGTGCCACAGGCTTCCCACCTTCTGGAGCTCCACAAAACACACCCAGAAAATCTGAATTTCCACGGGGTTTGTGCCAATATTAATTAAATAACCTGATATATTTGAAATCAGCTGTCACTGTAACACTCAGCCCCATGTGCAACCACGTATTTTCCTTGTCTGGATGTTTGCTGTGCACCTTGTATTTATTACAGTGTTATTTGTTAATGCTTTTGTGTGGTGGATCAGTTGTCAGGAAAAATCATTGTGGTTACAAAAAAGCAGTTTTGTTGTGAACTGGAAGGGAGAGAATATGGATGAGGGTGGAGTGGGAGGAGACAGAAGATGACATTGGTAGTCAGATGTGATTTGTAGTATGAAAATATTAAATGCTGTTGAAAAGTGGGACTCCACAGATTATTGACATAATTGTGGCACTAGGAATAAATTTTTCTTTTGTATTTGCATATTTTTGCTCCAATTTTCATCAGATGATGAATACATGACAATTTTACATTGTCTAACACACAAAAAAAGGCTTTTCATTCTATTTTTTAAAATAACATATGTCTAGCAGATCTCTAACTGAACCATCTTTTTCAAGAAGCCTATTGTGATTGAATTTTGCATCTTTCAACTTTTCTCTGGGGTTTCTTTGCATTAGTATTAGGTTCAAAGCAATAATCAAGGTCTGTGCCTTACAAGATCATTTTTTTGCCTGCTTAAAATGAAAACCAGAGGGGAGTTTTGCTGATTAGGTGTGTACTTCATTTCTGTGCACAATGCCAGGGTTTAAATACATGTCACTTATAAATGAGCTTTTGCAAATTCAAAGGGAGAGAGACAAACTTCAAATCTGAACTTTAAACCTCACATCAGTTTTCCTGTGGCACTGGAGCTGTGTTATTTTCACAGAAAGTATTTCCTTTTGCTTTCAAGTGATGGCACAAGCAAGTGCTGAAGACTGAACTCAGATTGCTTGAATTCTTTTTAAAATTTGAAATACTGAACGAAGGGGAGAAATTCTGCAGGTCATGAAATAGTTTTGTAATTGCTTTGCTTTCAGAGAGGAGGGAAGAAAGGAGAAGGAAAGGGCCACACACTTTTGTCTCTCAGAACACACAGAGAAAAGAAAAGCTCTCGTGCAGCCCTGCCCAGCACCAGGAACGTGCACCCAGGCAGAGCTCGTGGATCCAACTCCCTCTGATGCTTTGGATTCTGGATGCTTTGCCAAAACCAGAAACTCACACTTTTGGCATGGATGAAGTGTCCTGGAATGTGAGGCTGAGCAGTGACCCTTTGCACTCTCCCCTTTGCAGCTCGTGCCTGAGAGAAGGATGAGAGGAAGGCTTGGCAGGAGGGGCTGGGGCAGGGAGTGCTTGGATCCAGGCAGAAGGAAACGTGGATGTTCAGTGTCCAGAGCACTGATAACACCAACCACAGCATTCCAGGATGCCTTGGGTTGGAAGGGACCTTAATTTCAGCTCAATTACTATTAGAATCACAGAATCCACACAATCACCAGGTTGGAAGAGACCTTTGAGACCACCAAGTCCAACCCAGCCCCAACACCTCAACTAAACCCTGGCACCCAGTGCCACATCCAGGCTTTGTTAAACACACCCAGGGATGGTGACTCCACCACCTCCCTGGGCAGAACATTCCAGAACTTTATCACTCTTTCTGTAAAAAACTTTTTCCTGATAGCCAACCTAAATTTCCCTTGGTGCAGCTTGAGGCTGTGTCCTCTGGTTCTGTCAGAGATGCTTGGAGAAAGAGCCCAAGCCCAGCTGACTGCAACTACCCTTCAGGAAGTTTTAAAGAGTGATAAGGTCACCCCTGAGTCTCCTTTTCTCCAGACTAATCCCATTCCCCCCCTGCCAGGGCAGGGACACCTTCCACTGGACCAGTAATGGGGGAAGGGATGGAAAAGATTTTTGTCATGGAAAATAAACCCACACCTCCCTTGTTCTGTGCTGATTTATTTCTCTTGACACACTTCATGCACTTTCTCCTCCCAGGTAAGAAGTGCAGTTACTGTGATCAGTTTTGCTGAGGGAAATGGATAAAATTGCTAACACTGAGCAGAAACAAGAATAATCAAGTTATTATTAACCCTTCCATGGCCTCTCAGTAGAGGAGAGTGACCAGGGGAAGGGGCAAACAGAAGATTCTAAGAGCAAGGTGAGCATACCTTGGTATAAATAACCCACATAAACAGATTGCATGGCTGTGGGAATGCACCCACCTCAAACCCCTTGCTGCTCTGGTGCTGAGACATGGAGTGTCCCAGAGGGATCATGGAATAAAGGGCAGGAAATGATGCATTTGGAAAATGCAGGCTGTGTCATCCACCACGGGGCAAAGCTCTTGGTGAACAAGCACAGGTCTTCTCTCATACCTGACTCATCCAGCACATAAAGTCGTCAAAGAAAAGGAATAAAAGCTATGTTTCAAAATAGAAAAACACATATTCTATGAGCCAGAGCTCTTAAATGTGTCATAATCAAAGTATTACATAGCAATGAGGTGCCTGGCAAATCCCCATCACAAAAATTTCTGAAGAGGTCTTTTTTTTTTTTTTAAAGAGCCTGGATCACATATGGTTGTGTCAGAAACAAAATAAAACAAAGTGAAGCAGTGAACCAGATCAGTAAAAAATCTGTGTCACCTTTCTGCTTATACAACAGGGGGAAATACAAAGTGATTAAGAACTGACAAAAATCAAAATAGTAGTTTTTCACTTGGCAGATAGAAAGTTATCAAACACATAATCTGCTTCCCAGCTGTATTTACACTGGGCTAATTTACTCATTGTAGGTCAGAACTGTCAGAATCAGTGTAATCTTTATAAATTTCCTGGGCAGTTAAGAAGTAAACGAGCTCAGGCAATTTTCCCTGCATCCTCTTTGAGGCATTTCTCACAAATATGGCAGTTCAAAAGAAATGCCCAGCCCTGAGTTACGAACCACATTCATTTTATCCATTAGTCATTCATTTAATTCATTTCTTTGATTTTATTCTTGGAGGAGCTTCATGTTTGCATAACAGAAATGGTCATTATGGTTTAGTGGTGTTTGTCAAAGGTTGGACCTGATGACCCTGGAGGTCTTTCCCAACCTTAATGACTCCATGATTCTATGATTTTGTCAATAATACGCAAACCAAGGCCCAAAACAAAATTAAGGAACTTGTTTTATCTTCTGGTTGGTTTTTTGGCTGTCTTTGTGCTTGAATCTTTTCCCACTGCAATCAGTGGGGATTTTGATTCTTAACAAGTCAATGGGAGCAGAATCTGAACTTTTATTAGCACACTGTTATGGAGCCCATGGGGACAGGAAATTGGATTTTGGAGCCAGGGAGATAAACGAGGGAAAGACTTTTTGGAAGCAGTTTCTGGTCTGTGCTGATGTTCAGCTTTAGAAAACCCCTGAATGAAACAAGTCCTGAACTACCTCAAGTGGTCAGGTCACTGCAGGTCTGATTTCTGTCCCACTGAGGGGAATTGTGTCAGGGATTGGTTGGAAAGGCCAGGCAGGGAGCTCCTCACCTTGGAGCATTGTCACCAGCCCTCAGCTTCTGCCAGGAAATGCCACTGTGGTGTCCATGAGATAGGACAAGGGACAATGGCTTTCAACTCAGAGAGGGCAGGGTTGGATGGATCCTGGGGACAAATTCCTCCCTGGGAGGGTGCTGAGGCCCTGGCACAGCTGGAGCTGCCCCTGCATCCCTGGAATTGCCCAAGGCCAGGCTGGACAGGGCTTGGAGCACCTGGGATGGTGGAAGGTGTCCCTGCCATGGCAGGGCTGGGATGGGATGAATTCCCTTCTCACCCAAACGATCCTGGGATTTTATCAGTGATAAAACTGATCCCAGCTAGAGTGTGTGACTGATTCATCCTGATTTGGGTCATCTGGTGGTGACAACTCTGTGCCATAAAGTCTCCAAGCGTTGCTGGAAATGCAGGAGCCTCGGGGAATGAAGAAGGAAGGTGATAAACAGCTGCCTCCAAGGTAAGGAAAGTCAGAGGTGTTTCATCCAGTGAGCAGTGGCCTGGGGCAACTCAAAGGATGGACAGAAAAGCCTCAAAAGTTATTTCAAACTACCTGCTGCAGCCATTTGAATTCAGATCAGATGGCAGAGGCCTCCTTGCTGTGTGTACCCAGGGCTGGTTTCTCCTTGCACTGGGCAGCTCCCAGCTGTGTGCAGGCTCCAAGCACTGAGCTTGGCTGATTTCCTCCTGCTGTCCAGCCCTGGGGTGACCTCAGTGTCTCCCCCAGGAGCTGCTCTGACTTTGGGCTGCTGGAGCAGCTCTGGGTGTCCTTGGTGACTCCCCAGCTCTCTGCCAATGCCTCAGGTTCTTGGCATCCAGGTTCCACTGCTGGCACTGCCATTCTCTGATGCATTTCTCAGAGGGAAAGGTTATTGCCAGTGTAATTAATGAGGCATTGCCCTGCTACTTTGTACTTGAGATTCATTTGTGTGTAATATTTTTAGAGGAAGCTGTTAGAAGAGACCTGAGTTCAGTAAAAATTTTCAAATGAGCTACCAGCTCCGTATGAAGGCCACATTGAGAGGAGATAAAATGGTATTTCCCCATTTCAGTGAATCTCACAAGCTGCCCCAGGATTCACAGGCCCTTCTGCACTGTCTCAGACCCTGATTTGCTGCAGAGCTGTAAATCTCATCCCTGGTGGCATCCATGACCACTGGCTCACACTAATCCTTGAGCAAACACCAAAACGAGGGATGCTGTTTTACCTTTTACCATTCCCTCCCCAATGAACTCTGTAAATATTACACAGCACCTTTTTGGGGTGGGGTAGGCTGAGGATTTGACAGCAGAAGCACCAAGGAGAGGGAGCCAGAGCAGAAGGGGCTGCAGGTGAGGAATTGTGCCTGGGCATGGCTGGGCACTGGGGCACACACCTGGGGAGCCTCTCCTGGGGCACAGTTATTTTCTCTCCCACCCAGAGCTCTTCTGGAGCCACAGCAGCAGCTTTGCTCTCAGTATCCCTGGCAGGAATTCCACAGCTCCCTCCTGCCCAGACAGAGGAACTCACCTCGTTTTGTTTGCCTCCACTTTGGCACCTGCCAGTTTTATTTCCTGCTTCTCGATCTTTGAGCCATTTCCTCTCAATATCTTAAGGACAACTGTGGCTATAAATATCTCCCTCACACCCCTGCTCAGCCATCTCTCTTCCAGACTTAGAAATCATAATCTCTGTAGTTTCTCTGAATACAGAAAATGTTTCAGGCTTTCATCACCCTGCACCTTTCCTTGCTTTACTTTATCCTTTTATCTTTGTAACCAGTGACCAGAACTACAAGCAGTACCCAGGATTTGGGCATGGGATGAGTTTATATTGAGGGTCTGAGGTCTTCTTTCCCCCAAATTCCATGGCTTTAGTATTAGTGCCACTGGGCAGACAAGAGTGCACATAACTCACAGTGATTGATACTGTGATCTCTTGGCAACAGCAAAAATGATCTTGCTTTGCTTGACCACATAATTTTTGCTATAAATTCACATCCACACGCACACAAATATTTAATGAATTCTGTGGGGCTGCACAAAGGGTGTTGTGGGGAGAGAAAAAGCCACAACACATCCCACAGGACATCTGTCCCTGAGCTTTGGCTGGAGAAATGTTCTGAAATGCTTTGGCCTCTGTGACCCTGCTGAGGTCAGAGCCAGCACAGGGAGAATTTCCCCCTGGCCAGGGCAGGAATGCACTTGTAGGAGCGTTGGTGCATGGCCTTTTGCTCCCACAGAATCATGGAATCATTGAGGTTGGAAAGGACCTCAGAGGTGGAATCCCCACATTAACACAGCAGCACCGTGCTCACCACTGAGCCCCAGCCCCGAGTGCCACACCTGGGCATTTCTGAGCCCTTTGGGTGCTGACTCCAGCACTGCCCTCAGCAGCCTGTCCCGATGTCTGGCAGCCCTTTCAGGGGGGAATTTCCATAATATCCACCCTGAGCCTCCCCTGGCCCAACTTGGGGCCACTTCTTGTCCTGTCCCTGTTCCCTGGGGCAGAGCCTGACCCCCCGGCTGTCCCCTCCTGCCAGGAGTTGTGCAGAGCCAGAAATTCCCCCTGAGCCTCCTTTTCTCCAGGCTGAGCCCCTTCCCAGCTCCCTCAGGACTCTCCAAACCCTTCCCAGCTCCCTCAGCCTCTCCTGGAGCTCCAGACCCTTCTCCATCCCCACTACTACCCTGGGACAAGTTTGTTTCTTATCTTTCTTTCTTTCTTTCTTTCTTTCTTTCTTTCTTTCTTTCTTTCTTTCTTTCTTTCTTTCTTTCTTTCTTTCTTTCTTTCTTTCTCTCTCTCTCTCTCTCTCTCTCTCTCTCTTTCTCTCTTTCTCTCCACGAGATAACTCGGGTAGGAAGAAGTGTTGCCCCTTTCTCTGTCACTACAATGAGATTTAATAGATATTTCTGTTTAACAAATCCTCTGCCCGGGCAGCTGCCGGCAGAGGTCACCGTTGCTGTAGCTGGGCTGGAAGGGGTTGAGTTTCCCCAGCTTTTATTGGCCCCACGTTTGGGATTGACAAATATTTCCAACCCCACCAATCCAGTGCCCGCTGTTGCTGTTGGAGCCCTGAATCTTTTGGAATGAAACCATGGGTTTTAGTAACCCTTTATCTTTTTTTTTCTTTATCAGCAGTTTGTTTGTAAAATGTAGATGAAAAAAAAAATCAAAGATTTCTGTCAACTTCTTAAAATTACCAGTATTTGTTCCACATGCCCTTAATTTAAGACAGTAATGATAATTAGTACGTATTCAATATTCTATTAGTCCTAAAAGCATTTTGTAAGGAAATAGAAAATCAATTAATAGAATCTGTGCTTAAAGGAACATTTATATGGAGCAGTAGGGGAATTTATGGGCTTTATTCTATTGATTGAAACAATCTCATTTTTAATGTGTTCTATTTGACCCTTGTTCTAGACATCCCACTAAATAAAGATATTTTACACTTGAAAATGCTAATCTGAATACATATTTTAGGTCTTTTTCTAAACTAATTTTTAAATTAGTATCTTGTGGTTATTTCATAGGCTGCTCAGTTATCCTATGAAGTAATTGTTTATTTAGCATATGGGTTAAAATTATGCTTGTGCTCATTGCAGCTCTCCACTGAACTTAAATGAAGACATTTAAAAAATACAATTTCAGATTTTGGTGGGGAGAAGGGGCACTGCTCAGCTCCGAGGATGAGGAAATGCAGCCACAGTTACTTTCTTCACCACCTTGTTGGGAGGGCCAGCTCCCTGCGGGGTGAGTGGCTGGGACTGATCAAGCTGTGAAATCCCTGGCACTGCACAGATGTGGCAGGGGGCTCCTCTCCAGACCTCGCTGAGATTTGCTTTAAAATGATTCATATCTATGATCATTAATGCATTTAGAGGCCGAGTCTTTCTTATCATACTTGAGAACCCTCCAACACATTTGATTCATGGTTTGAATCCCTTCGTTCCATCCCCGGAACCTCCTGGGAAGCGCAGAAAATGTTGTAACCCTCTGAATTTCAGACAAAACTGCCTGAAATGGCAGTTGGCAGGGCGATTTTAAAAGCCTGCTTTCCACAATATCTGAACCAGCTCAGAAGTGCCACAAGCAGGAATGTACAGACGACTCAGCTCCCTCTCTTATTGCAGATAATTGTCACATTTTAGTTTGGCTTAGCAAAAAAAGTGCCCCAAAAACTTTATTGTGATACTGTAATGCATGAAAACATCCATAAATTATCTGTCTAACAGCCACAATGCAACTTCCAAGTTGTGACAACTTGGAAAACCAGCCTGACAAGCACGCTCACTTTTGGTGTTTTTCTAAAACTTCTTGAGCTTTATAAGGAGAATTTAAATTGAAGAAAGAGCCGAAGCACAAACACTTTTTGTTCTCACACAAATTCCTTCTGTCTCCCTGCCTGGGGTCCCTGTTTTTATCTGTGAGCAGTGTCTCAGCTAAATCAGTGTTATCAGCAGCTATAAATCAATAAACATTGTCAGCTCCATCCTGTCACTACACACAGGCAGCAGGGAGGTTGTGAGCTTTTCCAAGTGGACATCCCAGAGGATACACGGTCTCTAGTGAAGTGCTGCTCTGTCTGCAGCTAAAAGGAGCCTGCCTTGGGTCAGTCACACTTTGATTTAGCAGAATTCCTGTTTATTTATATTAGTAAAGAAAGAAAGGAGTTTTTATCTAGATTAGAATCATCACAGGGTGGGGGGAAAAAAAGAAATAAGAAAGCCTCAATATTCAGAACAAAGCCAGTAAAGAATTTTCATATAGGTGTAACTGCTGCAGAATGCAAATAAAACTAAGTTCCCATATACCTGGATAAAAAGAGTAAGAATACTTGAATTTCCCTGAGATTAAGCCGCTCTCGCTAAAGACGTTTTTCAAGCCTTAACCTTATCCACAGCTGCCCCACGAACACCTTCCAGATGTGCGTGCAGCCGAACCTGCCTTCGCAGATGCGATTTTCCCTTCCACCGAACCACGCCGCAAGCAGCGAGCGCTCCGTGCTGCACGGACATCCCATCCCATCCCGTTCATCCCATCCCATCCCGTCCCGTCCCGTCCATCGGTGCCCGCTCCGGGCAGAGCCGCGCCGGGGCCGTGCGCGGTGCCGGTCCCGCAGCGCGGTGCGGCCGTGCGGGGCCGCGGGCTTCGCTCACCTCGGAGCCGCAGCGCTGCTCGCCGCGGGCTCGCCGCTGCCCCAGGGTGTCCCGGCCGCTCTGGCTCTCCCGGCAGCCCCGTCCTCGGCCGCTGTGGCCAGCCCGCAGAGCCATTCACATTGCCGCTGCCGTCGCAGCCTCATTCAGCGCTCGGGGCTCCGCTCTGATTCACGGCGAGCCGGCTCCCTCTGGGTCCTAGCGCTGTGGACGTGTGGGAGCTGCACGGGCTCGCAGGAATTCGGCGCTTGGCTGGCTGCCGAGCGCAGGCAGGGATGCACAGATGTGCAGTGAAAGTTTCAAAGCGCGGCCGCTCGTGTGAGCGCGCTCGCAGAACGCCCGGAGAAGGCTCCGGCTCGGCGGTGCCGCTGGCAGCGACTGAAACCCTCTGCGAGGGGGGTTTTGTCCTCAGCCTTTCCGCTCTGCATCCTAATCCTCGCCCTCGATTTAAAGATGAGGGCTCCCAGAGTGAAACTCCCAGCTCCCTGGCGAGCGGGTCCTTGGGAAAATCATCTCCGGAGCCCTCGGCTCATCTCAGGAGCGCGGAAACAAACCCGTAGGAACGGCAATGGTTAACTGGGGAAGGAGTGGACCGGGTTCCCTGCAAAAACCGGGCCGTCCCCATTATCAGCTGGCTTTAACTGAGGTCAGCCAAGCACTGGTTGAGAGTAGCAAAGAAATATTTGACCCTGACTTGAGGCTGAGGAAAAGATTATATAAGAATCCTTCCAACTGAAATAGTCTGTGTTTAACACGCTTACCTTCAGCAACAAAGAGATATGGAAATGTTTTCCAGAGTGTTTGAGGAGAGGGATTAAGTAGTTTACAAGGGAACAGCAGTGGGATTTAGGCAACGGTTAACATAGGAAAGAAATGTAAAAATTTAAAACTTTGTAATATATGTATATAAAAGGCAATTTGGCTAAAAGCTCTACTCTCAAAAAAGTTGGCAGCTCTGTTGAGGATTACGAAGCAGCCCCTTAGAATTTCATAGTTCTTGTTCTGGCACAGTGGAACCTTTGTGATTATACAGACTCAAAGAAAAAAAATTAAAAGCAGATCGCTGAATTTTATCTAAGTGGAAGTAATCAAACACTTTTTGATTCCATCCAGGAGAGGGCAGCCAGCTGGAGACTGGTCCTTGAATCCTTTGGGAAAGGGAAAGATGTGTGGAAGGCACTGGGTAAAGGCAAAGAGCAAGGAGGCAGAGAAGCCTTGAGACAATCAAGTTATCTGCCACGGGGATGTGCTGCTTTCTGAACCTGGAGCACCCATAGCCTCGTGTTTTATTAGCACCAGCAGAAAAACCTTAAATTCCTTCCCCACAGAGCCAAAGTGGCTTCAGTGCTGGATGGATTCTTGGAGGTGATGTGTGGTTAAAATTGCCTGGAATCTCCTTTAGGAAATTGCAGCACAAAATGCTGGAATAAGTGCTGAAATTGCCTTTCCCATTTGCCAGGATTATGCAGATTGCTTTGTTTTTCTCCAAGAGAAATGCTTCTGCACATGGTGGCAGTCACAGGCCAAAGTGTGTCTTCATTTACACAGGGAGAATTTCTTCAGATGTTCCCTGCAAACCTTGACCTGGGGATTTGGCTGGAGCCTCAGGGTGCATGGCAGAGCTGCCAGGCTGTGCCAGTGCTGAGCATTTGTCTGGCCTCATTAGGACATCCTCAGATTAGGACTTTGTGCTGGAAAATTGGAAAGAGCCTTAGAGCCCATCGTGACTGCAGCAAACAGCATCAGATGAGAGCTATTAAATGTCAGGATTTTTCTTTACTTTACATAGAAGTGCACACTTGTGTGGAGCATCTCTAAGAGTATTTCTTGGCAAAGAGCTGCCTGTTCTTTCTTAAAACTGTGTTTTAAAAAAAACTGCCTGTTTTTTCTTAAAAGCTCGTTTGGACACAGTAATCAACATTACATTGTATTTGTACTTAATCTGTATTAATTATTATCTGCACTAATTTCTGTCTCGAAGAAATCCTCCTCTTGTCCCACATTCCTGAGCTCACCCCAGCAGGCTGATGTCAGCTGGGATCCCTGGGAAGGAGCAGGAGCTTGTCTGCTTTTCCTGACGTTCCCATGTCACCCAAACAAACAGCAGTCAGCTCCTGGAGAAGGTGTGGCAGCAGTGCAGGGAGGAATGTCTGATCCCAGGGGTGAATCCTCCTCCAGCAGTGGTTGGAGGCTCAGGTTTAAGGAGAAAAGCCTTGCCCAACCCCTCCCTGAGCTGAGGGCTCTCTTGCTTTGGCAGGTGACTGGTGCAAGGTGAGGGGCAACAAGGGATGTGCTCTGGAGGCAGCTGGATAAAGAGCCTTGTGAGCACAGGATGGATGAATCCTGATTCTCCACTGGTTTGCATCCACTTATTTCTCTGCTTTCTACTACAGTTTAAAGCCTCCCATGATCTCTTGGAGGAGCTGCTGCTGTGGCTGCCCCAGCCCTGGAAGTGTCCAAGGCCAGGCTTGAAGGGGTTTGGAGCACCCTGGGACAGTGGAAGGTGTCCCAGGGGTGGAACAAACTGAGCTTAAAGTCCCTTCCAACCCAAAATGTTCCACAATTCTACAGATTCCGCCTGGAATCTGTGTCCTTTGTGCTGCTGGAAGTCTTAGACAAGGCATTTGGGAAGAAGAGTCTGTGCTCTTTTGGTTTAGAAGAAACAGCCTTCGAGGAAAAATGTTGCTTTTGATGAATCCTCATTTATTTCTGAAAATTTTGTGGGTTTGGAAGCAACATGGGCGAGTACAGCTGCTGTTCATAAAATCTTGGCACTTCAGAGAGGTGTCAGGTCACTGAGAAAGGGACCCACAGAGCATCAAACAGTTTCCAGAGGTCCTGTAAAAGTATAAAGGGATGGGATGAGCTTTTATTTTCTTCAGAGACACTTATTTAAATATGTGTGTGCATTACATTCAATACTTCCTTGTAGTGCTAAGTCTTTACATGAGAAAAGATGTATCACAAGTAACCCTCCTGCCTGTCCTGGGGGTGCTTTGATGTGAGTGTGAGGAAGAGTTGTAAGCAGCTGAAATTAAACACTCAGAGTGGAAGACAGTGTCTGTTTTACCTGAAAGAGTATTCAGCTTTTACACTTCTACATTTGCAGGAAGCAGAACGTTGTTAACTTGTGTAAACTTGTCTGAGAGCTGTTCCCAGGGCTAAAGTCAGTGGAAAGAAATCACAGAATCCCTGACTGGTTTGGGTTGGAAGGGAACTCAAAGCTCATCCAGTGCCACCTCTGCCATGGCAGGGACACCTCCCACTGTCCCAGGCTGCTCCAAATCCCAATGTCCAGCCTGGCCTTGGGCACTGCCAGGGATCCAGGGGCAGCCCCAGCTGCTCTGGGCACCTGTGCCAGAGCTTCCCCACCCTCCCAGGGAACAATTCCTAATTCCCAATGTCCCATCCCTCCCTGCCCTGTAGCAGTGGAAATCATTCCCTGTGTCCTGTCCCTCCCTCCCTTGTCCTCAGTCCCTCTCCAGCTTCCTGGAGCCCCTTTAGGCTCTGCAAGGGGCTCTCAGCTCTCCTGGAGCTTTCTCCTCCCCAGGTGAGCACCTCCAGCTCTCCCAGGCTGGCTCCACAGGAGATACTCACCTTTTCCACCTCAGCTGGAGGAAGCTCACCCATGTTTGGCTGAGTAGAATTTAATCAAGAGGTTGGAAGGAACGATCACAATGCAAATTCTCTCTTGTGTCCATTACAGAAAATAAAAAGTTGATGGAGGAGTTGGGGTCTGGGCTGCCTTTGGGGGTTTGTGTGTGGGGAGACGTTCCCAGAAAAATGCAGCAGCTCACTGATGGGTCATGAATAAATGGGTCAGACAAACAAGTTCATTACTGATTTACTGTAGGGCTCAGTCTCCTGTAAATATTTTCTTAACTGTCTCTGCCTCCTGGCTTCACAGCTGAGTCGATACCACATGGGGAACGCGGCTTGGGCGCGTTGGAAAATCGATGGGAACACGATGAATTCCAATAGCCTGCAATCCAAACCGAGCAGGGACACGGCCACTCATCTGTGCTGCAGTGCTGAAGTGATTTGCACTAATCCTTCCTTTCTCTTTGCTTGGTGCTGTAGTGCCCAGGAGAAAGAAACCCTTTGGCTCTAAATGAAAACATCTCAAAAGCCTGAGCTGACTGAAAGCAAAATGCCTGGTGATGGTTCAAGTGCTGGTACAGGCAGAACATAATTGTGGTGGCAGTGACATATAGACAGAGCTCTGAGAAAAACTCCACATTCTGCTCCAGACCCTGCACAGATTTGGCCTGACAGTTGTTTGAAGAGATAACAACCATTTTTTTCTGGAATGCACAGGCTTGCAGGCAAGACATTCTTTATTTAATATGTGCTTTTATTAATGGCTCTAAACTGAAAGAGATTGGGTTTAGATTAGATGTTAGGGTGAAATTATCTCTGAGGGTGGGCAGGCCCTGGCACAGGGTGCCCAGAGAAGCTGTGGCTGCCCCTGGATCCTTGGAAATGTCCCAAGCCAGGCTGGAGGGGGCTTGGAGCACCCTGGGACAGTGAAAGTGTCCTTGTCATGGCAGACTTGGGATGGGATGGGATTTAAGGCTCTTTCTAACCCAAACCATTCCATGATTTTGTGATTAATTATCAGCTATTCATTGGCAGAGAGGCTCAAATGAGAGCATAGACGCCATTCAAAATATTAGAGCAATTATGGATTTTGAGAATCAGCACTCAGATGTTTATTCCATGCTCTTCTGTGAGAGGATGAATATTTTTAAGAAATTCTGCTTAGTAGGTGCAAAGCTTTTCCCCAGGACTGAGCTTTTTGCGCTTGGCTGAGCCAGACTTGGGTTGAAGTCTGAGTTCTCCTTGGAAACCGTTGTTTGTCAGAGTTTGCTGATGGTGGATTTTGTTTGAGGTCTCTCTCCTCGGACAGAAGCTGCTCTGGTGGATTTTTAGAAGGAGAACACCTGCTCTGGTGTACCTTTCACATTCATCTCTTTGACAGAGGCTTTTAAAGAGCCAGCAAAAACCATCCCTCCCCAGTGCTGGGGTTGGGTATTTTTGCCTGGTTCTGTGCTGCCAACACTGTGCCAGCATTAATCTTTCAAACACCCGCAGTCTGACAGGGGGATCCTGGTTTGGGGGGTGCCAGCACTGCCAGAGAAGCTCAGCAGCTCAAGGACTCACTCCCCCAGTGCCAGCAGGAAATGGGACTGTGCTGGGGGAGGTTTGCATGCTCACAGAATTCACAGAATTCACAGAATCACAGAATCCACAGAATCACAGAATTCACAGAATCACCAGGTTGGAAGAGACCTTCAAGATCATGGAGTCCAACCCAGCCCCAACACCTCAACTAAACCCTGGCACCCAGTGCCACATCCAGGCTTTGTTAAACACACCCAGGGGTGGTGACTCCACCACCTCCCCGGGCAGAACATTCCAGAACTTTATCACTCTTTCTGTAAAAAACCTTTTCCTGATATCCAACCTAAATTTCCCTTGATGCAGCTTAAGGCTGTGTCCTCTGGTTCTGTCAGTTGCTGCACCTCCTGCTGCTGGACCGTGGCACCATAATTCCAGATTCCCTGAGAATCCCTGGCTTCAGCATCACTCCTTGCTGGAGTTCTGGATGCTGAGGATTTCAGGCTTTCTGTGCTGCCAGGCTCTGACCCCCAGGAGAACGCTGCATTTGACCTGAGGCTGTGGAGAAGCTTCCAAAATTGAAGGATAGAACTGGGATTGTGGGTGTGGAGTTGGTTAGAAGTGTGTGATATCACAGGGTGGAAAACTTAGAGTTTGGGGTTTAGAATATAGTAATAAATATGAAGCAAGATGGAGGTTTTAGGGCAGTGACTACTTCTTCTTCTTCTTCTTCCTTCTTCTCCATGGGTTTGGGTGGTATTTTATAACTGGACAGAAAAGTCTGCAGTGTGGACTTTGAGTGATCAGTTATTGGGTTAAAAGTGAAAATAATTTAGGTGTCATTTCTTAATTGGATAGTTTAGCCTTAAAAGCCCATGTAACAAGAGATAGTTGGGGCCATTTTGTGCCTTGTTAATGAAGGACTGCAGAACTCACTGCTGTGAGACTGTGACACTGATAAGAAACAATAAACACCTGAGTCTGAATGTGAACTCTTGCCTCAAGTGCCTTCAATCCCGACCCCGACAGGGGTATAAAAAGGAAACTGAAAACCGGCAGCTCCTGTCCTTGCTGCAGAGGATTTGGAAGCAGAGGAGCATCCCTGGCCCAGAGTGACTCCTCCCTGCTCTGATGGGTGCCATGGCCTCGTGCTTCCCCTCCCTGCTCCCCCTGCTCTCCCAGCCCTCTGACAGGAGCCCGGCCTGCCCAAGCTCAGCCTGCCCAAGCTCGGCCTGCCCACAGGGGCACGGTGGGAATGGCTCTCCTGCAGGACCCTGCTTTGCTCCTGACCTCTGGCAGTTGGCAGCTGCTTAAGGGATTTTCTATCTGCAGGGGATGAGCATTAAAATCTGACCCTTTTTGCCCAGTTAGCGGGCAGATGACATTTGAGCACAGCACAATTCTTCCTCCTTTCAGGGCTGGGTCCTCGCTGGGGCCACAGCTGTGGGATCAGGTTGTGCTTGTTCTCCAGGGATGCTTCCATGGCCCTGGACAGCAAATTCATCTACACAACTCCACAGGAACTGTGGCCACGGGGCCAAAGATTCTCCCACAGAAGTATCTGCTTTTCTCAGAGTGCCCCAAAATGTTCCAGGGTGCCCCTTGACCTCCTGCTGTAGAACAGACCCCACAAGAGAACTTGCTGCTCTCAGGGAATGTTGCTTTGTTGCTTAAATCTTGTGGAGGGGGTGGGACCAACACTTTGGCATTTGAGTTGCTGGTGTATAATTTTTTAAGGGTGAAATTAGGCTTTCCATGAAACACCTTCTCCTGCTCTTTTTGTCTGAACATGATCTTTTTCTATGAGCACTCTGCTCAAAGCTTCCTTCTCAGGCACTGGTTTTCCTGGAAGTTTTCAAGAAAACTTTTGTGGAAAGGAGACAGAAAATAATATCTAGCAAAATGTCACCAAGCTGTGGAATTGAGGTTAAAAAAAGGTAATTTGGCAGAGCTAGCAATTACTGTGTGATAACAGGAATTACCTGTCTGCTTTAAAGTTCACCCAGGATTTGTCCAGGCTCTGCTACCAGGACAGGCTTTACCATAAATCAGCCAATTTATTCAAACATTTCTGCCCTGCAAAAGTTTTCCAGCTACCTGTGCTTTACCATAAATCAGCGAACATGAGAGAGGCCACACTTTGGGGAGAGCCCCAGATTGCCCCCCAGTCATTCAAGATTTAATTTCCTTAGGTTGAATTCCAACTTTGAAAAAGAATCCCATCTGCAGGATTCTCCCTGGCCAGCCCTTCTCTGTGTTTCCAAGAAGGAGCACACTTAGGAATTGCTGTAAAACATGGGTCTCTGTTCCTAGCACTGGTGCAGGGCAGTAATTAAAACCAGGACTGTTATTCACTCTTTACATACCAATGCCTGGAAGCCTGAGCTCTGTGGGTCTGTGGCCTGTGGGAAATAGACTGGCTTGGTTTGGCTTGGAGTTTTGGTTGGATTACTATTATTATTAATAATGTTTTGGTTTTATTTATTTTTATTTTTATTTATTTTTATTTGTTATTGTTATTATTTGTCACAGTTATTATTTGTTATTATTTATTATTGTTACTACTACCCGTATTCCTTTAGGGACAGAAAAAAGTTTAGTGACTACAGCAGATTTAAAAGAGTAAAAAATGCACTTTGTCCCCAGAAGTGACAGCTGGGGGTAAATTCCTGACAGTCATTGCAGGAGGGATGTTGAAGGCACACCCCTACCCTAATTCCATTTATATCTGAACGAACCTGTTGTCCATGAACTCGTCTGCCTGAGGCACTGTTTGCTCCCAAACCTTTTCTGGCAGCAATATCCAGAGGTTCTCCAGGATCTCTGTAAACACTTGTGCTGCTGCCAGTGGGTGCCCCAGCTTTAGCAGTGTCAGGGCTCTGAGCAGCACTTCCACCTCAGCTCACCCATCACCTTCCTCACCCATCACCTTCCTCACCCATCACCTTCCCCTGTCCTGCCCCAGCTCCCTCCCAGCCCCACCAGGCAGCTCTTTCATCCCTTTAATCTCCTTGCAGGCCCTTGGAGAGCCTCTGCTCGCTGCCCTGTGCCCTTCCAGAGCCTGGAGCTGCACGTGGACTCCGTGGTGGATGCAGAGGTGCCCCAAGGTTTGTGCAGGTGATTCCTGAGCCTCGCACGTTTCCTGCTTCATTTGCAGGCAGCGATGATATCCAATAAAACCATTTCTATGTGCACAGCATCAATCCATCTGTTGCACTAAATGTTCATTGAAAAACCCAAGGAATCCCTTCTCCATGGGAAGAAATCCTTTTCCAAGCTGCAGGAGTGTATTCCTGTTGGCAAATCCCTAATCTGATCACCCCGGCTGCTGTGCTGTCCTTTGTTATTGCCACAGGCCAATTGTCATTTCAAAATGTTATTTTAATTAAGAAGGGAGATGTGCTTGAAGAGGTCTCTCCTCTGTGGGGACACCCAGGGGGTTTGACCTGACTGAGAGACACAGCCCAGAGCTGGACACCAGGCTCACGCCAGCTCAGTGGGAAATGGCTCCTTTCTGCACTGGGTGTTATCTGTGGAATGGAGCAGTGCTGCTGCTTTGTGAGGCTGATCCCTTGTTTGTCTGGTGGTTTAAATTCTGCAGACACTGAAAAAGCTTTCCTGCTCTCACAGGAGTGAGGTCAGACCCAGCTGCAGTTTTTCTTTAGGCGTGTGGGTGCTGTCCCAGCCTGGACACAAGTCCAGCCTACCAAGCACCTCTCACCTGGCTCAGAGGAGCTGGGTCTGTCTCTTTTGGAGGAAGCCCATTTTTTTAGGGTGGTCATCACTGGTGAAACCTCCTTTGTGTCCCTAAGGATCAGAATATCAGAGTTATGAAAGTTGTCCTGGCATTTGTAAATGTTCTCTCCCTCAGGGTGGGTCTGACCCAGGCTCCTGCACTCAGCTCTCATCCTTCCAGCACCACCTGGGCAGCTACAGGGGATGCAGGAGGGAGTCCTGCTATGAAATTAGGAATATAAACTTAACATCAGTCTTGGAGAGAGCTGCATTTGACAATTTGCCCCATCCCTGGAAGTGTCCAAGGCCAGGTTAGACAGGGCTTGGAGCAACCTGGGATAGTGGAAGGTGTGGAACAAGGTGAGCTTTAAGGTCCTTTCCAGCAAAAACCATTCCATGATTAATCTGATTAATCATTAATCATAATGATTTTATGATTCTGTTGGGGGTGGGACATTTTAAAGTAGCTGAAAAAAAAATTGCTCAGTTGGAGGGAGCCTGCCCTGACACGAGGGACTCAAAGGATGGACTTGGCTTCATCATTTCTCTGTCCAGGATCTGCTGATCTGCATTGAAAAATCTTAATGAAGCTTTGGGGAAGGTTGAAAAGAAGTGCAAATAATCACTTTTTAAGCAAACCTCAAGAAGTATTTAATATCCTACTCATCTTCCAGGACCTGACTCTGTATTGTATAACAATGGAGATAATGAAAGTGTGAAACACTGCGGCTCCCTGCCAGTGTTACAACTTGTTTTTACTACTAAAAAAGGCAGTAAACTGGGAGGGCACATCCACCAGTGAGTTGCTTTGCACTTGCCTTGTTTCTTACACTTGTTTTCTACACTTCTGGGCTCTGCTGGAGGCAGAACTCCAGGCCAGGGCTACCTTTGAGCTGAGCCAGTGTGGGAGTGCTCAGTGTGTTCAGCTGTTCTGCAGGAAAAGGCAAAATCCTGCCTGTGAGAATTCTTCTGAGTAGAAAACTGAATGAAAACAAAGCTTTTGAGTTTTGCTGGGAGGAAAACTAGGCATGGAGTGAGCCCCTGGTGGGGCTGTCACACTCACACACCAGGTTTTTATTTCAGTGTAACAGACTTTGTCCCATCTTCACCATGATTTCCACCTCTGGATTGCTGGTAAGCTGTCTGCAAAATAAAATCCCTCAATTATCAGCAGGGAAGTGAAGCTCTCAAGCAACTTTTATGTATGCTGGACTTCCTTGGCCTGTGAGGTGACCTGGGACCACAAGGACTGGGGGAGGCTGAGGAACACAAAGCTTTGAGGAGAAATAGAGCTGGAGCAGAGATGTGGGATGCTACAGAGATGGGATGAAGTGGTGAGAGGCCAGGTGAGGTGGGGAGGAGGCACAAGGAACCAGCCAGAAATAACAGTGTTTTCAATGGATTTGTAGTGTTTTCAATGGATTTGTAGTGTTTTCAATGGATTTATAGAGTTTTCAATTTATTTATAGTGTTTTCAATTTATTTATAGTGTTTTCAATGGATTTGTAGTGTTTTCAATTGATTTATAGAGTTTTCAATTGATTTATAGAGTTTTCAATTGATTTATAGTGTTTTCAATTTATTTATAGTGTTTTCAATGGATTTGTAGTGTTTTCAATGGAATTACAGTGTTTTCAATGGGCTTGTAGAAAAAGACAGAATTTTGGGATAGGGAAAATAGCTTTTATGGTTTTTGCCAAACCATTGTAGTGGGTCAAGCCTTGAAAACAGGAACAGCTTTGCATTTTAGGGACACTGTGGCCCCCCCCTCCCAGGGGTGTCCTGAGGAGCCTCTGTGGCATTGTCACCAGACCTGCAGTGCTGTGACATGAAAGTCCACCTGTGAAAATCAGCCACCCCTCCATGCAGGTTTAAGACATGCAGCTGCAGCATGGTTGAAAGTGCTCTTTGCATGCACAGAGGGGAATCCAAACCAATTTGGGTTTGAGGAGAGCAGGGTTTACTCCAGGACACAACGCAGAGTTTGCAGATCATTGGACAGCTCACTCTCGTACAGATCATGCCTTTTTATGGGGACATTCCAGCTCCAAAGAAAGCAAATTCTTCTCAAACACATTGTCTTAGTTAAACTTTTAATATGTTTTGATATTGCCAGCGGCAGCTTTATATAATGCAGTCGTGCAGCAAACAGAACTCATTCTGTGCTCTTGAGGAATGGAAGGCCACGGGTGGAGGGGATGGACTGGCACCGTGGGACTTGCAGGGGTTTGTGCCTGGCATCAATGGGTTAATGAACTTCCAGCACTGCCTCTGGGAAGCACAGAATGTTCTGGAAGCAGGGGGAAAGGGCAAGGTTTTGGCCAGCTCACCTTGAGCCCAGGTTATGGACGGCAGGAAAAGCCCAACTTAGACCAAAGCAGTTACAGACTGGGCTTCTGGTCCCCAAACCAGTTAGAGACTGGGATTCTGATCCCCAAACCAGTTAGAGACTGGGCTTCTGGTCCCCAAACCAGTTACAGACTGGGGTTCTGGTCCCCAAACCAGTTAGAGACTGGGATTCTGATCCCCAAACCAGTTACAGACTGGGATTCTGATCCCCAAACCAGTTACGGACTGGGCTTCTGGTCCCCAAACCAGTTACAGACTGGGATTCTGATCCCCAAACCAGTTACGGACTGGGCTTCTGGTCCCCAAACCAGTTAGAGACTGGGATTCTGGTCCCCAAACCAGTTAGAGACTGGGATTCTGATCCCCAAACCAGTTACAGACTGGGATTCTGATCCCCAAACCAGTTACGGACTGGGCTTCTGGTCCCCAAACCAGTTACAGACTGGGATTCTGATCCCCAAACCAGTTACTGACTGAGGTTCTGATTCCCACACCACTTACTGCTTCTAACCTGGAGATCAATGCCATTCCCTCTTTCCTTAGTGCAGTGCACAGGCCACATCCCAAACACCAAGAAGGTAACACTGGAGCAGCCATTGCCATAAAAAGGAGTTTGGATGGTGCCACTGCTCAGGGTTGCTGGAGGCTCTCCCTCATGCCCGTGTCCCTGAGCTCTGGGGGGCTGGCAGTGCCCTGGGTGACACCGTGGGGACGTGCAGCTCCTCGTGGGGAGCATCAGGCCTGGCTCCTGCCTGGCTGCCCACGCTCTGCTGCAGGCTGGGCTCTGCAGGAGCTCCTGCCATGCTGCTGTGCCTTGGCACCTTCTCCTCGCTGTGCTGGGATTCCTTGGAAGCACAGAGCCACGTTCTGTCCTGAAGCTGTTCCTCATTACGCACTCAGTATTTTGGGTTGTCCTCCTCATACTGTTCTTTTCAGGAAAGCAAAGACAATTTTATGTTGCATTTGTCACTCCACAAGCCTTTCCAAAATCTGGGTCACTCCAAATTCAAGCTGTCACATGGGTAAAGTAATTCTGCTTGGCAATTAAGCTGGTTACTACATTAAGAGCAGAACTCACAGTTGGAAATCTCAGGTAATACGTGTGCTTTAGGTTTTCCTGTAAACAACAACTGCTCAGGAGTTCTGGAAGTCCAGGGGAACTTACAGGATAGTCAAAGGATGCCTCCCTTATTCTTTGAGTCTAATACTGATTTCATACCTGCAGCTCTTTTGTGGAACCTGAGTCATTTTACAACATTGTGCTCTGTGGGAAAAGTTGTGTTGTGCGTGTGCTTTTCCTTTTCCCATCCTGGGATTTCTGTTCACACGTGGGCTGTGGGTTCCTCTGCCACTTGAGCACAGCACAGTGTCCTTTGGGACTGGAGCCAGGCTTTGAGTCAGCTCTGCTGATGAGGAAGGGGCACCATTCCCTGCAGCTTGCTCGGGATGCTGAGGAATAAGGAGATGCTGAAATTACCACCCACAATCCTGGCTGTAAGTGAGCAAACAAATCATCAGCCACGTTTGTAAACCTTATCTCCTAAGGGCTTTGTCCAGGTCAAGCAGAAGGAAAGAGGGATCCAGGAGTTGCCCTCAAGGTGGTGGAAAAATCTGTAGCTTGTCTGAAGCACGGGGCAGGCAGGGCATGGAAAGAGTGCCTGGTGCTGCAGTGGAAGGGAACTGTTCATCTCTATTTTTAAATTACTCCCTTTCTTTTAGAATTATGTTCAACACTGTGATGCCCCTGGATGTCCAGCAGTTGAATTATTAGCACTTAGAGCATCGATGGGAGCCAGCAAACCGAGCAGGAGCACGGCTGGCAGAGGAAATATTTGTGTAAGAGGTGACTGACAGAAACTTGTCCCCATCTGCTAAGTTTCTTCTGTGACTTCTGTGTCAAAAGTGAGTTCTTCAAAACCTCCAGCTCCCTCAATTTTTTAACCTGCTTGCTGGGAACAAGAAAATGTCTCTTTCCCAGCATTCTCCTTTTCACATTGGCCTTGTTGCAAGCAAAAGCTGAGTGAAAAGGAGAAAAACCCAAACCAGAACAACAACAACAAAAAAAACCCCAACACAACCTTCATTCCAGAGTCCAATTTGCAATGAGAATCTTTGAGTCTATTTTTGTCCAATTCCATTTGGACAAAATTCAAGAATTTGATTTTTCCCATTGCTTTACTTTGTACTCTGGTTGACTCGGAAAGCATGGGCTGAAACCAGTGCTGAACCACAAAATTCAATTAAAACACAGGGAGTAAGCAGGGAGGAGAAATCAATGGGTGGATTAGTCTATCAGCTGCTGTTCCCATGATCTTCTTATCTTATCCTGCACTATGAGAAGAACTGTTGGGAAGTGGAGTCGTTCTAAAATCAGCTCAGGCTGCTGTGTCCTCTCAGCACAGAGCAGAAAATTGGATCAATAGCCTGAGCCTATTCCTCTTTGCTTTCCTTCTAAACAGCTGGACTGCCAAATCCAGCCAGAGAATGGAGGCTAATCTGGAGTTTAATCCTCTGCTCTCCCACTATGAAGTTAAACAACAGAGCCTGAAACAAGCAGAAATCAGTACAGATTCCAAGCCAGGCTGCTTAGGGTTTACATATATTTATAATATTTTAATATTTTTTAAACATATTGTGCTGCTGTTCTTGCATCTAGCAACTACGTCAGAACAGAAATATTTGTCAATCCTTGAGCTACTTGTGGGTCTATCAAAAAAGAAAACCTAAGGCAGGAGGGAAATATTCTAAAATGACAATATTTAATTTTTAATTTGTTCCTTCTTCTATCATATATTTCACTTTTTATGTAGAACATAATAGGAGCATTTCTGAAGTTTTACATCAAAGATCCTCAATAAGAGGGGAAGGGATCAGAAAGGAACAAACACATTCTTGACCTTGTATGAGCTGATTCAAAAACTGGCAATTATGACCTTTTCCAACCTTAACAATTCTATGATTGGTACCTGGACCTCTATTTAAATAGACAAAGGAAAAGAGCAAAATATACTCGTTTTTATTCTTTCTCTTTTTATTTATTTTATTATTATTTTATTTATTTTATTTTACTTATTCTCTTTTTATTCTTTCTCTTTTACTCACTAGCAACATTAGATTGGTTTGCTGGTGGAAAACCTGGAGAACAGCAGGGAAAAGGGTTTGGTGCTGGTTTCCTTCAGGTAACTCGCTGCAAGAGATCTGCACAGCAGCCCCACGTGTCTCTGTGATGGACAAACTGGAACTTTCCACTGCAGGACAGGCAGTGCAGCACATCCACGCCTTGCCATGATTGGAACAGCCAGTTTGGGCTCACCCAGGGCCACTTCGGATCCCTCAGCCCCTTCTCACGACTTGGTCTCGTTGAAAATTTGGTATTTTTGGCAGGGTGCAGGTGGCAGGTAGCAAGGGTTTGGTGTTGATGTGGGAGGGGTGATGGAATTGCAGCAGGATGGGCTTAAGGTCCCTTCCAACCCAAACCATCCAGCTCCTCCAGCTGTGTCTCTGCTAGAACATTTGTCACCGTGGAAGGAGCAAGTTTGGGATGTGCTGTTCAGGTGGCAGGCACAAGCTCTGGGTGTTGATGTGGGAGTTGGTATTTGGGGTGCAGGATGACCTGCAGTGTGGGAAATGGATTTGTAGAGAGTTCTTAGGGTCTGACAGAAGGTCTACACTGCAGCCTTGAGTAAGGATTAACTCTACTGCGTCCTCACAGGGAATCACAGAATCAGGAAGGATCCCAGACCAGTTTGGGTTGGAAGGACCTTGAAGATGATCCTGTTCTGCTTTGTAAAACAGAGCAATGAAGTGAAAATTGGTGCCCCTGGGAAGTGGCTGCTTGTGTTGGTGGTGAAAACCAATGGGTCCCACTGGGAGCTGTGTTTGCATCAGGAATGGCAGCTCTGCACTGATCTCTCAGGCTGTGCACCCCAAATCCCACCTGCTCTAGTGGGGGCCATCCCTGGAATCCACTCCAGGTTCCTCCAGATGCTTCTCAGCTGGAACATTTCTCACTGTGCAGAGAGCAGGTGTTTGGGATGTGGTGCCACAGTTCCAGCAAGAGAAGGGAAGAGCAGAAGTGTCTCAGCAAACTTCAGCTACAGACTGGGGTGTTGGAAACTAATCTTATCATAGAACCACAGAGTCATAGAATCCTGGATGGTTTGGGCTGGAAGGGACCTTAAATCTCATCCAGTGCCACCCCTGCCATGCCCAGGGACACCTTCCACTGTCCCAGGGTGCTGCAAGCCCTGTCCAGCCTGGCCTTGGGCATTCCAGAGATCCAGGGGCAGCCCCAGCTGCTCTGTGCCAGTGGGAGCAATGTCCCTGTCTGCTGCCAGACGTGGACAATCAGCATTGCTCTGGGTGGTTTCAATGTTTTCCTGAGCGTTCCTCCAAGAATATCTCGTCTCTCTTAAGCACCTCCAAGCACCCATAAACACATCTTCCTTTCTGCACTTCCCTCAGTGTATTTATTTTTGCAGCAGGGAGGGGGGTGGAAAATCCTCAGAGCAGTAGCCACAGAAGCTGATCCACCACTGAGCAGGCACATGGCCAAGTGGATGCATGGGCATACATGCAGACAGCCCAAAGGACAGATGTATCAAATCAGATTTATGAGGTCAGTTTTCCCAGCCAATGAAGCCCAGATTGCTGTCTGCCCCGTTATAACCTTCCTGTGTTTAAATGGATGTGAAACAGATAATCCAGCCTTTGGCGGGAACAGCACTGATAAAACACAAACATTATTTCTGTAGCCACATAAGATTATTTTTCCAATTCAGCACAAAGTATTGGCTTGAAGATTGTTAAAGAGGTCACAGTATTTTTATACTGGTTGTGTGTGAATAAAAATTTTCTCAGTCCGAGAGGAAGATCAGAGGATGTGTATTAATTATTATTATTATCATTATTATGGTACAGTAGAGTCCAGCAGGAAGGGACTGTGTATCTTGGTGTGATGAGATCTGTCCTGGGCAAACCTGGATAACTAAGAGCTGCTCCTCAAACCCCAAATAAAATGGTCCTGAGCCCCTGGCCAGGCTGGTGTTTCCCCCAGGCTGAAGGTTGTACCTGTCAAAGTGGTTGTTCTGTGAGTGGGACAGGATTTTGAGAACATTCCATCCCATCATTTATAATGATTTTTGACCACATTATTTCCCCAAACCTGTAAAATGAAATGCAAATGTCCCATTAGGATGGTGGTCTATCCATTATCTCAGCATAACTGCCTGAAAAAGTTGCATTTTTCTTCTTATTTTCAGTAAAACAAAGCAATTTTCCATTCTATAAGATCCCTTCTCTCAGCAAACAAACCTAAATTGGTTCAATATTGTTCTTTGAATCTCTATTTACTTATCCTATGGGAAAGAAATGTAAATTAAAATATGAACATTACATGCAAGACACTTCAAGAAGATATTGAAATTGTACAGTAAAAATAGCTTTCTGATGGGAATATATTAAATAACATTGAACATAAAGACTCATTGGCAGTGTCATTTGCCAGCTGCAAAAACAGTATTGGGATGGGAAACTTGCTAGGAAGAAGCAGGCACTTGGGAAGGATGCATTAGTAAAAATGCTATTTTTATTTCAAGTTCTATACAGTCAAAGTTCATCTTCCAATGTTTTCTAAGGATTAGGCTTTCAGTGACATTGAAACTTTTGGCCCAAACATTCCTGGAATCACATTGTCCTCCCTAGAACCAAATGGGGAGAAACGAATGCATTATATTAAAATTTATTGTTGTAAATTTCATAAACTGCTTTTCTTTCCCCCCCTCAGATTCTTTGTTCTGCTTTGTAAAACAGAGCAATGAAGTGATAATTGGTGCCCCTGGAAAGTGGCTGCTTGTGTTGGTGGTGAAAACCAATGGGTCCCACTGGGAACTTTTATAGGCAAGAAATAGCCAAGAGAGGTAATTGAGATTCTGGGTTTCACAAAGCTGACACTGAAGTGAGAGTCCACAGGCATCTCTGGGACAGTTCTCAGATGGGACTTTCCCCACGTTCTCTGGGAAGAACTTCCTGGCATTTGGAGTTCTTTTGTACTGGGAAGAGACGTGCTGAGCTGGGGAATTTCTCTGACTTCAGCTTTAGATGAAATTGTGTTTGCATCAGGAATTGCAGCTCTGCACTGATCTCTCAGGCTGTGCACCCCAAATCTTACCTGCTCTAGTGGGGGCCATCCCTGGAATCCACTCCAGGTTCCTCCAGATGCTTCTCAGCTGGAACATTTCTCACTGTGCAGAGAGCAGGTGTTTGGGATGTGGTGCCACAGTTCCAGCAAGAGAAGGGAAGAGCAGAAGTGTCTCAGCAAACTTCAGCTACAGACTGGGGTGTTGGAAACTAATCTTATCATAGAACCACAGAGTCATAGAATCCTGGGTGGTTTGGGCTGGAAGGGACCTTAAATCTCATCCAGTGCCACCCCTGCCATGCCCAGGGACACCTTCCACTGTCCCAGGGTGCCCCAAGCCCTGTCCAGCCTGGCCTTGGGCATTCCAGGGATCCAGGGGCAGCCCCAGCTGTGCCAGGGCCTGCCCACCCTCACAGGGAATATTTTCTCCCTAATATCTGATCTAAATCTTCCTCTTTTCATTTAAAACTCTTCCCCCTTGTTCTGTTACTGCCTTACGCAGCTGGGAGAAGAATCAGACACAAATTCTGTGAGAGAAGGTGGTCACACCCCAGAGGAGAGAGAGCTTTTGTCCTTTGGCTCCTGGGGTTGCAGTTGCTCTGTTAATTTTTGTGATGCAATTGCTAAGCACATGGTGAAGATCACTTCAGGCCTCTGACCTTTTCCACTTTCCTATTCCACTTCCTCAGCTGAACGGGGGAGGTGGTGGTGGAGCTGCCAGCAAAGCCTGTGAGGAGCAGATAACAATGAGGTGATAGCACACAAATGTCAGCCCCCGTTAATCCCAGGACAGTCACCCGGATGCGTTTACAGCAGATAATCTAAACACAAACACGGCGTTCTAATCTCTGCCCTGGTGACTCACCAGCACATATTAACCCAAGGCAAAGATCAGCATCTGCTCCAGAGCTGTTCCAGGCTCTTTGGAAGGTATTGCTTTCCTTTCGCCACAACTGCAGTGTTTCTCAGTATTCAACAGACCCGGGAAATTCTTAGAAGTGAGGACAGCCAGCGGTGGAAAACACAAAGGAATTTCAGATCCACTCAGAGCAATTAAGGAATTCTTCCCCCAGAGAGTGCCAGGGAATAAGCACAGCCCCGAGGCTGCCTGGGCTCCAGAAGAGTTTGGACACAGCTCTAGGGTGGGATTTGGGAATGTCCAGGAGAGTTTGGACACAGCCCCAGGGTGGGATTTGGGAATGTCCAGGAGAGTTTGGACAAAGCTGCAGGGTGGGATTTGGGAATGTCCAGGAGAATTTGTACACAGCCCCAGGGTGGGATTTGGGAATGTCCAAGAGAGTTTGGACACAGCCCCAGGGGGGGATTTGGGAATGTCCAGGAGAGTTTGGACACAGCCCCAGGGTGGGATTTGGGAATGTCCAGGAGAGTTTGGACAAAGCTCCAGGTGGGATTTGGGAATGTCCAGGAGAGTTTGGACACAGCCCCAGGGTGGGATTTGGGAATGTCCAGGAGAGTTTGGACACAGCTCCAGGTGGGATTTGGGGGTGTCCTGAGCTGGACTTGATGATCCTTGTGGCTCCCTTCCAGCTCAGGATATTCTGTGACCATGAAGTTAAGGATATAATCCTGATATACAGCATTCCCTGGTTTTCTCTGAGTGTTTTCTCTTGGGAAAAGGAGAAGTCTGTGGTCCAGAGCACACCTGTGGCTCTTCAAAACTCTTCAGGCTGACGTGTAAATGCCTGGTTATTATCACAGGTGCTGGAGTCTGTTTATTTCCATCTTTTTATGCTGGGTGAAGTGGCTCCATGGCCTGCAGCCCTCCAGACACACCAAGTGTGGATTTTTCTTCCTTTTTCTGAAGTCTGGCTGCTGGTTGGCACACGGTGCTGAGCAAAGGGAATTCTGCAGGGTTTTCCTAGCAGAGAACAAAGGCTGATCACTGCTGGTTAAAGCTCCAGCTCAGCAAGGAAAATCCAAGCTGAGTGCCTTTCCTGAGGAGTCAATATCCTGAGGAACAGTGACCTTCCTTCTGCAAAACCAAACTGCAGAGCAGCAGATCACCAGGTTCAACTTTTCATAGGCTGCAATGCTTGAAATTATGATCATGGGATATTGTTTGGTATTATGACATTTAAGCCGTCCAGCATTAAAAAATAATTCCCTATAGTCATTCCCTGGAAAAGAAAACTAAGATTCATTGACTGCCACTAAGAGATGAGAACAAATTCCATGTAGCTCCTGAAATATTGCCAGATGATCAATATAATTTTTACTCTCAGATTGTGTCTTTTTTCACCTTTATTTCTCATTGGATTTCAAACTTTAGACTTTAAATATGCCAGGGGGGGTTAATCTGTAGCTTCAGAGAATTAATTTCAGACAATAAGTTCTCCAAAGAGGGGTAAAGAAACCCAAATTCAGTCCTGGGAGGGGGGAAACGTGACTGAATGACACAAAAAAGGAGCTAAATGTTCATTCAAATACCGACCAAAACCACGGCAGAAAGTTCTCAGACCAAGGCTCCCAAAGGACATGGACACAGAACTATAAAATAAATACTGAGGAATATAGGACATAAAGAAATGCTAGAAAAAAAAACTTAATGCTGCCAAAAATATCACCTCCCATCCAGGCCAGATAAAAGGTGACATTTGTCCATGGCCTCTTGCATTCAAAGACTTCTACAGAGAGCCAGACTCCAAGTGCAGGAACCAGAGGTCAAAGTTTGGTCACCTAAATTTAAAACAGTGATGTGGAAAAACCTCTGTGCATCCAGTGCACTGCCATCAGCTGTCATCCTGCTCTTTCATTTCCACGTTAATTAATTCCCTGGAGATGCAGCAGGCTGGGAAGGGCTGAGGCCCGTGGTGCATTGTTGGAACCCAGGGCACAGGGAATGTTTCTCCAAGCCCTGATTCTCCTGAGAGCCCTGCCTTCAACCTCCATCCATGGAGAGGACTTCCTAAGCTTCAAGATGATGGAGAATCTGTGAGTGTGTAAATTAGATTGTAGTGTAGTTATCACCAAGTGAAAAATTCAGACTTTTAAAGTTTTAATATAGAAGTAGATAGAAGAAAAAATAAAATATTTTAGGTGTTGTCCTGCCTTCTTCTTCTTCTTCATCTACTCCATTTTCTGTAGTGTTAGCAGCACGAAGTAATTAATTAGAGAAATTCACAATGTAAGTGTTGCATGTTAGAGAGTTAGTTATTAATAGAAAAATAGAAATAAAGTACATTTTTAGAGTTAATTAGACAAGATAGCTTTAAAAGACCTTGAAACTGCACATCTTGTGACCTTTTTCACTGTGTTCTTCACCACGCTAAGGCTAGTGCAAGCAATGCAGAGAATTTTTGATAAGATAAGAAATAAACAGCAACCTAAAGACCAAAGAAGATCCCATTCATCTCTCAATTCCAACACAGACCTTTTACTAAGAATTTTCCCATTCAGAAAAGGCCCAGAAAAGCCAAAAGTGCATGGAGCCACGGCCTCGGGATGGAAGGAGCACAATCCCTGCTCTGAGAGCCTCCTTCCCTGGGTTATTTGATGTTTTCCATCTCCAACACATGGTTCAGAATCCCACAGCTGAGATCAACCACGGAAAACTTCAGTGTTTCCATCATTGACTTAAAGTTGTCTGGAAAGGATGAAAATGATGGCATATAGAATTTGGTAAGTTGTGTTTATTGACATCAGCTGATAGACAAAATGTTCTGGGAATTCTTGGCAATGCTGGTAAATTTTGGTATCACTGGTTTTTATTAATCGAGTTGTTTAAGGATTTAACTGCCTTCTAAAAAGATGTGTAACATTATAGCATAGACTTGAAGTTGATAATTGTTATGTATCCTGTTTTCCTGACAATCTAAAAGCAGCAAAGGCAGAGGAGCTCCACAATCCCTCTTCATTGTCCTGTCCTGTTCTCCTCTCTTCCCTTTCCTTTCCTCTTCCCCTTCCCCTCTGCCACAGAGCACCAACTACAGCCCCAGGCTGTGGGCAATCCAAGGGCTTTTCTCTGAGGAGACCCTGTTATTTTCCACCTACTGCCAATTGTAAAATCAGTTCTCTTCAGGAAAAATGATTCCTTGGTCTCCCTGACTCTATCAGGATGTTCACTATTTGCTCTAGTAGTGACAGAGCAATCTACTGCTAAGGTATGGTTTTGTTCCTTCTTTTAAGGGACCTTCAAATAAAATTTCACTTGTCCTTGGTGTGATGTCTCCATGAGCTGATCTAATCCTGGTGACAGGTGAACTGCACCTGCACAGACATGAATATTTAATGTTGTTCTGTGAACTCAAACCTCAGACAGCAGCAATGCCTCTCTTCCTTAAGTGGCAAACAGAAGTTCTGTAAGGAAGTGTACAAATTGAAACTACAACAAACCTTGAGTGAGCACTCCCCTCTTTTCCTCCTCTTCAGCCTGCTTGAAATTCCTCATTTTCAGTAACCCAGCACTGCCAAGGCCACCACCAAGCCACATCCCCAAGTGTCACATCCACATGGCTCTGAAATCCCCCAGGGATGGTGACCCCACCCCTGCCCTGGGCAGCTGTGCCAGGGTGGACAGCCCTGGCTGTAGGAGCAGGGTGGGTTGGACGGACGTCGGGACAGACGGAGACAGAGATCTCTGAAGCCAGGCCCTGGAATTTGGGGTTCATTGCCAAGGGTGTGGGTGCAGGGCCCTGCTTGGAGCTGCCAGCCACAGCTGGAGCAGGCCCCAAACAGAGAGAGAGAGAGAGAGAGTAAGAGAAAAGGGGTAAGAGAGAAAAAGAGAAGTGAGAAGAGAATGAAGTTCCCATTACAATACAATA
>VWZV01006898.1:0-11039 GCA_013397155.1 Irena cyanogastra | reverse complement strand
CGTGATGAGCGCTGGAGGAGGTCCAGAGGGCTGTTTCTGCTTGCCAGGTCCATCGTGTAGATCTTTTTGTTGATGTCACTGTTTTCATTACCAATCCGGATTTTTGTCCTACCAGTATCATTGGCCAATGTAGCGATAAGTGGTCTGACCCTTTACACATCTTGAAGTGGGTTTTTTTACCCCATCAGCTGAAAAAGACAGCACCCTCACTGCTTGAACTGATTGCTCGTTTGGTGATTAGATGCAGTCAGCGGTGTTTGCAGTTGATGGCGGCTGATCCCGCAACGATCATTCTTCTGGTAGAAAGGGAAGATTTTGAATGGAGTCTTCTTAACAGTGCTCCTTTGCAAAGTGCACTGCAAAACTTTTCAGGGCAGATTTCCTATCACATTCCCAGTCACAAGTTATTGCAGATGGCGAAGACGACCAGTCTGTTGTTGCGGCCAAAGAGCAGTCGAGTGCCAGTGGAGGGTCCTTCCGTCTTCACTGACAGTTCTGGGAAGACAGGAAAGGCCATTGTTACTTGGAAGGATGATTCTGGATGGCAGGTGTTACAGGGTCAAGAGTGAGGTTTGGCCCAATTGGTTGAATTGAAAGCTGTTACCATGGCATTTGAGAAATTTTCACAGGTTCCTCTGAATTTGGTTACTGATTCTGCCTATGTTGCGGACATAACCAGACGCTTGGATTACTCACTTATCAAGGAAGTCAATAACGCGGCTTTGTTCCAGTTGTTGAAGGCCTTGTGGTGTGCGATTCAAGTCCGAGTTAATTCCTATTATGTTCTGCATGTTCGGAGCCATACCAATTTGCCAGGCTTCATAGCAGAAGGTGATGCCAGAGCTGACAAGTTAGCCAATCCCGCATGGGTGGCACCGCAGCCCGACAGGATTGCACAAGCCAGAGCATCGCATGATTTTTTCCATCAAAGCACACATACTTTGCAGAAACAGTTTCATTTGATACCAACTGAGGCTCGTGACATTGTTGGCTCTTGTGCTGACTGTCATGGACTTGCTGCACCTTTACCAGCAGGGGTAAACCCCAGAGGCCTAAAGGCTCTGCAGCTTTGGCAAACAGATGTTACTCACATTGCTGAATTTGGTCGCTTCAAGTATGTGCACGTGTCTATTGACACCTTCTCCTCCGCCATGTGGGCGTCTGCTCACACCGGAGAGAAGACTCGCGATGTAATTGCTCATTGGAGAATGGCTTTTGCAGTTTTGGGGATACCTTTTTCTGTGAAAACTGACAATGGCCCCACCTACGTCTCTCAAAAGACACAGCAATTTTTGTGTTTATGGGGAGTGTCACATAAACTTGGCATCCCACACTCTCCAACAGGTCAAGCTATCGTCGAACGCGCTCATGCTAACTCGAAGCGTGTTCTTGAAAAACAAAAAGGAGGAATGTCTGGTGAAACACCACACAGTCGATTAGAAAAGGCTCTATATACAATCAATCATTTGACAGTGCCACAGAATTCAGAGAACCCTGTTATCTTAAATCATTTTCTCTCATTGCACTCTTCAGGTGAGACGTGCCTGCCTCGAGCGAAAGTCCGGATACGGGACCTAGCCGCCAATAAGTGGGAGGGCCCGTTTGACCTTATCACTTGGGGCCGCAGGTATGCATGTGTTTCCACAGATACTGGAGTACAAGGGGTACCGGCAAGGTGCATTCGCCCTGACCTGCAACATCAAAGACAGAGTGCGGCCAACAGACAACCTCCAAGTGACGATCAAGATGTCAGCCATCAATCAGATGGCCCTTCTGTGAGTGGGGAGTGAACGTTTCGCCCTCACTTTGTCTCTGAAAAAAGACTGTTACCTTTGAAAGAATCATTGATACGTAGTTATTATGTTAGAGTTAGAATTAAGACTGTATTAGAATAAGTAATTAAGATTGTATTAGGATAAGTAAGTAATTAAGATTGTTAGAATAAGTAAGTAATTGTAAGATTAATAGTATGTTCCTTGTAATGAGGAATCATAAGACTTGAACTCTGACTGTTTTCAATTGGCATCCGATAGAGGTTCTGATTGATGACTAGCAATTGCTAGAGGAACCTCTGGAGCCGTGTTTGTTCTCCTTTCTGCAAGGGGCCCCCCAGAGGACTACAAACACTGCTTTTTTTTTTAAAAAAAAAGGGTGACTTGTGGTCCCCACAACCTCGGTCAGAGAGCGAGAAAACTGCATTTTTCAGGGTCGGCTTGAGACTTCAAGAAGTCCTAGCCAAAATAATGATAACCTGTTCTTATAACAATAGGCACGTGATGTTTTTCCCTTCTTTCTGTTTTTTTCTTCTTTCTAAGATAGTTTACTAAAAGGTGTTGAGCTGGCCAGCCAACCAGGTATAATGTATTGATTAGTTAACCAATCCGGTCCAGTTGGATCAGAGTAGTGTATAAAAGGAGAGAACTTTGTAATAAAGTAGATTCTTCCTGAATACCCAGACTTGGAGTCTGTGTCGTTGTCTTGCCGTAATAGCGACAGGCCCCAAAGAACTTTGTAGGTAATTCATAGAATGATTACAAGATGCAATGGAAAAACAAATAGTAAACAACGATGCAAGGAATCAGCTGATATTGCAATTGGCACGAGACAATGCAAATGAAGACTGCAAGAGAGCTATAGACCAAACATAGTCTGTACACTTCCAATGACTCAGACAAATCCATCCCAGATCAAAGTTAGTGAGATGATAGATACTAGAACAGATGTTACCATCGTATCTGCCAACACATAGCCTCAGTCATGGCCTACCACAGCTCTGAGATCTGTTGTTGATGGCCTCGAGGATACCACACAAAGTTACTTAAGTAGTAAACCTGTGTCAGTTAAGAATTCAGAAAGACAGCCACAATCCATCCCTATGTTACTGCTGCGCCACTGAACTTGTAGAGAAGAGATGTCTTGTCAGTGTGAAGAGTTTGGGTAGGAACAGATTTTTAACAGGGGCCACTGTGCCAAAGAGCGTAAAGCATCCTACATTAGCCTCGAAGTGGCTCACTGAACAGCCTGTGTGAGTTCAGCAGTGGCCCCTCAAAAAAGAAAAACTAAATGCCCTTAAATTCCAAGTTCAGGAGCAATTAAATCAAGGACATATTGAGCCATCAACAAGTCCACTGAGAACCCGTGTTTGTAATTAAAAAAAATCAAGTAAATGGAGATTACTCCGTAACCTAAGGAAAATTAATGCAGTTATGGAAAGTATGGATGCTTTGCAATCTAGAATGCCATCCCTAGCTATGATACCTGCTACCTAGGACATTTTGATTGTCGATTTGAAAGATTGTTTTTTCACTATTCCCTTACATCCTGATGATATCCTAAAGCTTGCATTTACAGTGCCCTCCATCAATAATGCAGCATCAGTCAAGCAGTATCAATAGAAAGTGCTGCCACAGGGTATGAAAAATAGCCCAACAATTTGTCAATGGTATGTTGCACAGGCACTCTCAATAGTGAGAGAACAATTCCCAGGAGCATACTGTTATCATTATATGGATGACATTTTGATAGCAACCCCAACCAAAGAAGGCCTTGTGCAGATTCGGCCGAGTTTGATGCTCTTGCCGAGCACTGCAAGAGTTTGAGTTGTAAATTGCACCGGAAAAGCTGCAGCAGCAATCCTCATGGAAGTACCTGGGAGTCAAAATATTAGATCAAACAATACAGCCACAAACAATTCAATTTTCAACCAAAGTTCAAACCTTGAATGATGCACAAAAACTTTTGGTTATCATCAGCTGAGTAAGACCTTACTTAGGGTTAACCACCCCACAATTATCACCCTTGTTCAATGTTCTCAAAGGTGACCCTGAGTTAACCTGTCCAAGGAAATTAACTCCAGAGATGAAAACCACACTTGAAACAGTAGAGCGGGCCATAAGGAACAGACAAGTTTTTCAGATATGTCCTGAAGTTTGTATTACAGCGTTTATTGTCATTGTTGATTTACATCCTACAGGAATCATTGGTCAATGGGACACTCAGTGGTTTGACCCACTACACATTTCAGAATGGATCTTTTTGCCCCATCAACCTAAAAAGACATCACCTACTATTATTAAATGAATTGCACAACTAATTTTTAAATGTCATCAAAGATGTTTGCAGCTGAATGCTAAAGATCCCTCAAAAATTATTATACCAGTACAAGAGGAATATTTTGAATGGCACTTTGCAAATAGCATAGTGCTACAAAGTGCTTTACAAAACTTTACAAAGCAAATTACCTATCACCCAGTCACAAACTGTTGCAATTAAGTGAGACCACTGCGTTGTCTCTGAAACCACTAAACCATCAAACCATCGCACACCGCTGAAAGGTCTCACAGTTTTTACTGATGAGTCTGAGAAAACAGGAAAAGTCATTGTGACCTGGAAAGATAACAATGAATGGCAAACACTAGAGGGTTGCGATAGTAGATCACCTCAGCTACTTGAATTATGTGGTGTAGCCATGGCTTTTCAACATTTTCCTCATGTTCCTTTAAATACTGTAACTGATTCTGCTTATGTTGCAGATATCACACAACAGTTGGACCGAGCACAGTTAAAAGAAATTGATAATGCTGCACTATTTGAATTGCTAAAAACTTTGTGGCATACAATCCAAGCCAGAATATGTCCCTATTATATGTTGCATATTTGGAGTCATACAAATTTGCCAGGCTTTATTACAGAAGGTAATGCCCGAGTTGATTGGCTAGCTAGCCCTGCCTGGACAGCACCACAACCAGATATGCTTGCACAAGCAAGAGCATCACATGCCTTTTTCCATCAAGGCGTTCGAGCCCTACAAGGACAATTCCTGTTAACAAATACAGAGGCATGCAATATTGTTAATACTTGTGCTGACTGTCAAGGGCCACACTGCACCACTGCAGATGAGAGTTAACCCCTATGGTCTACAAGCCTTACAAGTTTAGCAAACACATGTCACACACGTCTCGGAATTTGGTTGCCTAAAATACATACATGTTTCAATAGACACTTTTTCATCTGCTATATGAACCTCAGTCCACACTGGAAAAAGAAGCCACAATGCCATCGCGCATTAGCAATTAGCCTTTGCTGCCCTAGGCATTCCCCATACTATAAAAACTGACAATGGCCCTACATATGTCTCACAGAACACTCAACAGTTTTTACAACTCTAGGATGTATCACACCACACTGGTATTTCTCATTCTCCTACAAGACAAGCCCTTGTTGAGTGTGCCCATGGCACTTTAAAGTGTATCCTTGAAAAACAAAAAGAGGGAATGTGTGGTGAAACCCTGCAGAGTAGGGTGGCCAAAGCTTTGTATACGCTGAATCATCTCACAATATTGCCAAACTCCCAAAACCCTGTTATTTTAAATAATTTTTTATCATTACAGTCCTCTAGTGACGTCCAGTTGCCCAAACCTAAGGTAGTGGTAAGGGACCTCATTACCAATAAATGGGAAGGTCCTTGGGACCTTGTCACTTGGGGATACAGGTATGCCTGTATTTCCACAGATGCCAGCATTCAATGGGTACCTGCTTGGTGCGTGCGTCCTGCTCTACGCTCTGCTCTGGATCGCAACCAACAACACCTTCCTGATGGCCCCACAGCAGACGCCGTAGAACAGTAACCAGAACAACCTTTTGCACCCGCTGTATGGAAATATGGAACCTTTGGAATGACAATTTACCTATGACTTCACTTAAACCTCAAGAGTCAAGCAACTTAAAGACATTACTAGCAAAAAGAGGTGTAATTTTTAATTACACACCCGAACATGACCTGTAAGACCAAACTGAAACAAGAAAGCAAAGCGTTTCCTCTGATAGTTTTTTGAATTGACTTGTTTATAACAAAAGATAAATAAAAATTCCTTAAGTTTGAGTGATTCAGTTATAGATGTAAATAGCCTGCAGCATGCCACCCGGTGAAATTGTGCTGTCACTGATCTTTTTTCGTTAGCTCCTGGACATGGTTGTAAAAAATTTGATGACGTGTGTTGTGGGACAGATTTTAGATCAATGGCTGGAAAGGTTAGGCTGGTCAAGTAGGGTGAAGAGCCTCATTCAAACTGGGCTCATCACCTTTGTGTTATCATAATTGTTTTACTCATTGTGCCATATTTGTCGTCCTGTCTGTGAAGGGGCCCGCAGAGGATGACAAGGACTGTCTTTGTAGTTGAAAAACAAAAAGGGGGAACTGTGACGGAAAACAGCTGACCTGAAAGCCTCACAGACACAAGTAACCCTTACCTTAACTTGATCAGTCTATACCTGTGATAGAAAGGAAACATATTTGGGAGAGAGCGCACTGAGAGGCGGAGGGACTTGGCTGCAGAGAACGGACGCCAGTCAATCCCTGATGAGCATGTATGCAGGCACCTATTGGTCAGTGAACCGGGTGGCACCAAGATTCTAGCCAATCGGGGTCAACCATATAAAAACAAGTGGTGAACAACAAAGTTTTGCTATTGCCACATGGACCTTGAAGCGTCGTGTCATTTCCGTCTCAACTGCAACATTGNCCTGAGTTAACCAAGACTTTGAGATCTCCCCAACGGACAGAAGACGCTACGTCGGTGGATGGCTGCGAGGACTTCGGCGTTGGTAGCTATAATCCCCCTTACCCCCTATTTTCTCTCTATACTTTGTTTCCTTTCGTGACACCTCTCCAGACATGGTTGACTGAGTGTGCCATCTTGGGGGGAAGTGTTTGTCTGCCATTTTCCCTTTGTCTTTCAAGCCACGGGGTCTTCAGTGGAAGGCGCCATTTTGGAGGAGGGGTTTCTCCACCACTTTGTTTCTCTTTGATCTTAGAGAGTCTGTGTGATTTAGCAATTTTATATCTAGTGATTATTTACTGCTATTTTTTGCCTGTTGCTGCTTCATTTTTTAGTAAACTGTTATTTTTTTATTAATATCGACTCATATTTGTTTCTCCTTATTGGTGGAAAGGGATTGGTTAAAAATAAATGGGAGGGAACTAATTTTGGAGTGTTTGTCCCCTTAAATTGTCTTAAACCAAGACAGGTATTTAAAAAAGTAGAAATGTCCATGCAAACTGATGTTACAGCTATCAGACCAAAGTGTTTTCCTTTATACATACCTTTTCTCTTCGATGGTATGACAGGCTGAACAAGAGGACATTAACTTCTTTTAGGAGGGATGTAACTGGTATATTTTGAACTGGGATGGAGGTATTAAACATCATTGATCTTGAAACTCTGGCTAAAAAATTAGGTGCAACCATTAGTGATTTGAGCACTATAGAGCAATCTTTAGAGTTCTCCTTATCTGCTTTAGGAAACACTATGTGGTTCGCTTCAACTCTCTTTTCTGAGACAGAAAAATATCAAAATGCTGATCATGAATTACTGACTGATGCTTCAGGAATTACTCAATGTAATGTGTCTGGCACTAAGCTGTATCCAAGTTCACTTACGGCTACAAACTACCAGTGCTGCAATAATTAGAGAATGAGGAAATGGAGTTTTTACTTACTGAAATTTGAAAGGTAATTTGGGACAATGTAACTAAATTTCAGAGGGAATTTCAATCCTGGTGGTCTTCAATCAGATGTTCCTGTGACCCAGTTCCTAATAAGGCCACAGCTTTTTTATGGACAATAAGAAATGCTTCAGTGTATACCTAGCCTACTTCCGGCCAGGACAGAGTTAATTTTTTGCAGTAGCAGGGAGGAGGAGTGGCTAGTACTCAGAGGTTATTCTATACCACCTCTGGTCATTGCTAGTGGAGGGGAGAAAAAGACTTGCTTCAGAGGGGTGGAGAAAACCTAGTGGGTGGAACAGTCCAGTATTGTTTATTGTCCGGGGCTTTCCATGTAAATAGTTTATTTTTCTTATATCTATTATTATTAATATTGCTTCTGTTTCTGTTGGTTTTCTTATCTCATTGCTGTTTCAAGCAAATTGTTCTTATCTCAGCCCGTGATCTTTGCCTTTTGTGCCTCAAATTGGGGGGAGGGGAAGAGGCGCATGGTTTTAGCAGGAGTATTAAATTGGAAAACACCATTCCTAAACCACGACAATACCATATACCAAATCATTGCACTGGGACTAAATCACAAAAAACCATACTCTATCTGTTGCAACACTGAACATAGGCTTTCAAAAACAATCCCACGCACACAGCGAACAATTGAGGTAGATGCTTGTATGGTGAGAGTATGACAGGGACTTATATGTTAAAGTAACACTTAAAAAGCCAAAGATACCTGTTTAGAAGCAGAACAAAGCATTTGTCACTTTGAAATGTACTCCAACGATGATCCTGAATCTGTCCAGGTATATCTGGCATTGCAAACTGATTTGTACTGAACATTAACCCAGTCAGAAATAAGAAGTCCAGCTCAGCTCCATGAACTAGCCTCTGAGCTGACTGACAGAAGCACACAACCAATGGGAGCTCTCCTGGGATGCAGACATTTTATTGGTTCAGAGTCTGGGAGATAGACCAATGAGCTGTCTTGACCCGGGAGTTTTGAACTGGCTATAAAAGAAAGCTCCGGACAATAAACGAGGCTGTTTGTCTGAGGAAACATGAGTGGTCTGTCTTATGTTAAGTCTCAGACATAAGAACACCGATGTAACAGGTATACATAGGACAAGGATGTGCATGTTTAAGAGCCCTTTGTGCTAACAGTAAATAACACAAAGATCCAGCTTTCTAACCACTCCAATCTATGAATTCGTAACTTTATTAACATAGCAGGATGTGATGTCAACTATTTCCTACAAAAAACTGTGTTCTAGAACATATACAGCAACTTTGTGTTATATGACACTTTGTCCCCAACATCTAATGGAATGGACATTATCCTGGTCAAAAAGCTATTGGAACATCCAGATCTACACAAACTGATAAAACAACTGAAAAGAGAAAGTTGGAAAACACTAATCACTGTCCCAAATGATGGGGAAAAAATACATCATGTCCTAGAGCGAATGAAAAGGGATGGAGAACATAACTAGTGGGACAACTAGTTTGGATGCTGTTGGGAGGAAACAGGTAAAACCAGAAGAATGGTGAGAAGGATGATAGATTTGCTCAAATGATCTTGCATCTGGGAATGTCAAGGCCTGGAGAATAACAGTGCGGGAAACTACATGTATTATGCCTACTGCTGTTTATCCTCTGTTATGAGAAGTAGAATCTCTGTGTAGAGATAACATAGGTGTTTGGAGAGACTTGGAGACCCCCGCACAGACATGCTTGAGCTCCCAGTCTTAAGAGATGGAAGATTAAAGCTCAGAGATCATAAAAAGCACAGAGGAGATCACAGCATGGGGGTAAACTATGCATGTGTAGGCCCTTGATAAATGGGTGCAAACAGCAGCCCCACCACCCACTAGGAAGGACGGAGTCTGACAGTGCTGTGTTCCTACTTGTGTATTTCTGCCCAGGTGTTGCTTCAGGATNGTATTTTAGGTTTTTTTCCCTTTTCCTAATAAATGATAATTCTGACTTAGAATCTCTCACTGGTTTTGCTTTCAAACCAGAACATATTCTTGGCGCCCAACGTGAGGCAACAAGGTACTGAGAAAAGTCAGAATTACAATCTTGTATTGTAGAAGCCACCCATTCGTTATGATGCTCAACATGCTTATATGGGTCTTATACCTAGCTCTATATTTTTCCACACATAAAGAATTATCTACCAATTATAATACTCTTGTATAGACCAAAGTATAGTATAAAAATTACTTTATTAGTTTATCATGTCTATTACATTATAATCTCTGAGACAATAAACAACTCAAAATATATACTCAATTTTGTTTACTTATCCTAATCTAGGCTACTACATCTAGAGCCTCAACAATCACTCCCAGCCCCTGGGGGGATGGGTAAAAAATTATTTTTTCCAACCTTGCAAGTTTGACACAGCAGTTTTTGAAAATACTGAGTTCTCTCTAGATGTCAAGAACAACATAATATTATTGTTAGTTCTGCTTTATCTTCTCTACACAGCCTGCAACATGCTTAAAAATAAAACATTACATAGTGTAGTGCAGCGTCTCCTTGAAACAGAAGAAAAAAAATCCAAACCAACAACATCCATATCTACACAGAATATCACAAAAAAACCAAAAAACCAAACACAAAACAACAACATCCATGTCTACACAGACTGTCACAGAAGAAAAAGAAACTAAAAACAAAGCAACAGTGTCTGTGTCTACACGAACTATCACAAAAAACCCCAAAAACACCATCAACATCTCCACACAAACCATCACCAAACCAAAACCACCTAAACCAATAACAGTTACCCCTATTCAAAAGAAAAAAATCAAAAAACAAATCAGTCCACATAGTGACTGATAAAGATACGGCAGGACCTTCACACCCAACAGAAGAAGCAGAACCAAAAATCATCACTCACTCTCTATTCCTAAGTAAACTGCGTGACCTGCAGAGAAAATTCCCCTGCCAAACAAACGAGTTCATCCTAACCTAGCTGCTCTGCATCTGAGACGCTGCAGGCAATGACACCATTCTAGATAGAAGAGAAGCCAAGCAACTAAGATCAGTCCTGAGATGTAGTCATTAACCAAGAAATCAAGAGAACCCAAGAAACTCTCAATCTCTAACAGCAACTACTAACAAGTGTAAAAGACAGATACCTTTATAAAGGAGACCTGTAGGTACACCAAAAAAAAATAGAACACAATAAAACAAGGTATCCGATACCTGAGAAAATTAGCTATACTAGAAATAATTTTCTCAGAAGACAAGAAATTTCCTAAAAACCCAGATTATGTCCCGTATACATCACAAATATAGTTGAGATTTACATGACTTAGACCAGAAATATACTCCCGTTACCTAGCAACACTACAATTAAAAAAAAGACAAAGACAAGATAAACGTCTTAGTCAATAAACTAAGAATTTACGAAGACACTATCATCACTCAATTTCATACCCATATCTCATCAATAGAAACAAAACTAACTGAACAAGCCCAGAACTTAATTAAAGAAAACCATCAAAAACTAAAAAAAAACTTTAAAAAAAATC
>VWZV01006897.1:42733-52758 GCA_013397155.1 Irena cyanogastra | reverse complement strand
ATATAAAAATGTGCTGCAGAATGTATGCTTCATACAGATACGCAATTCTACTATCACACTTTATCACCAAAGAAAAGAGAATGACCTTTGACTATTTTCAAAAGGAAAATTTTGAATTTCCAGCATTGGCAGAAAAAAAAATTGATTAAATATTTCACCAGTGAAACCCAAATGTGTCCTTTATTTCCCAAAACACTTACAAGTAAGCACGTCTTATATTGTAAATAGGACATATAGACAATTAATACAATCTTTCTTTACAGAATTCACAGATATACGATAATGTAATAATAATTAAAATTTAATACATACGTTGAAAGTATATGTTATGATTATTAATACTTTTTCTGCAAGAATAGAACTCACAATAGATAAATTGCTTTTAATTCTGACTGGATTGCATGGTAGACCAACTTTTTTAATTTCTCTGGCCACTGTCAGATACTTTGGTGAGATGGCTTTAGACGGCAGCAATGGTTTGCATTTGAGTGTCTTTTTAAGACAGAAATACTAACATGTTTAAGCTACACAACTTACTCTTTTTTATTTGACAGATCAGTGGCAGTCCCATTAAAATAAGATATATGCTTTTACATTAGCCTGACAGGGGATTACACTAAATAAAATGTTTTTGACTGTCATGAGTTTCCTATTATTCAATTTGTCCTTTGCTGCCAGAACAGGGATATAAAAAACTACATAACATGAAAAGTCCTTGTCCTTGGGCTCCTTGACATTACTTGGAGGCCAGCAGTCCCGAAATTCATATGTATTCTTTATTTAGGTTTTGCTAGTATGCTGTTTTCTAATCATAATACTAACAAGTAAATGCATATATTTCTGAGAAATAAATACCATCCCAATTGATAGTTCACTAACAGCTTTATATTAATATTTTTACACATGCGCAGAGCTGTTCTTTCAACCACAGACACAATCTAAAAATAGTTGTTATTCAACAAAATTTGCTATTATTTTTATGCTGTATTTTATTTCTCTGTTGAGTCAGAAAGTAAAGGCTGATGAATTGGGATCTTGGGCTCTTCCATTATAATTTTATTCTAAAAAAAGTGATATTGAAAAACGTCACCAATGGAACTGCTCAATTAGCAACTCTGCTCTCAGATGGACAGTTCATGGCCTGGTTTCTAATGTGATTAACATTACATCATTTAACACTTCTGTCATCTTCAAAAAGATTCAGTTTTTGTCAATCAAACTAAAGTAGAACCTTAGTCAACACAGAAAGAATTATACGGGTCACCAAATAGCCTGTCTTCTCAAAATAAGCCAAAGGGAAAGGAAAGGTTCACTCCTGCTCAAGGAAACATACAATATGTGTTCTGATTGGAAATCCCTCTTGCCAATTCATTGCCCACTTAGTGGTAAGGAGACATCAGAGTTCCTCATCAGGAAGAGCCAAAAGCTAAAAAAGATCTAACCATCCCACAGAATCTTTCAGTCCATAGGTACAAAGTGTTGCTCCTTTATCCCACTGAAGAGAAAAATCAAATTGTGGTTCAGAGAGGGACAAAGTAATAATTCACAATTAAATCTAGACTTTGCACATCTTATTCCTGGTTTTGAATTAGAAGCTCAAGCAGTCCTTCAGTTTCCATGGTGTCAGAGGTTTCTTCCTCACCAAATCTAAAGTGTGAAATAATTATGCTTTACATCTAACAACTCAAGTGGGTTCACACAGGCTACCGACTCGCAGACACTGAATGCCTAACTCCTTTGATCGAACTATACTAGCTCATTAAGCAATATTTTCTCTATAATTTTTTGTATGTAAACATCGAACAAAAGGCTAAATATTGTGCCAGAGAAGAACTGAATATTGCACAGCAGGGTTTGATGATAGCAGCCAATTGCCTCCCCTGCAGTTGGAAGACAGTTTGGATAACTATTCCAAAGATTAATGAGCAATCAGTTCTAAATTAAACCAAGACCTATGTTTAAATCTTTCTCACTCACACCCTTTACAAGTCTAAATTTGAGTTACACTCACAGAGATAAAATGCAGTATTTGGCTTTGTGTGTTGTAGAACATTATTAGCAGAGTGAAAAATTGCTTCTTTAGCATTTTCTTCACATTTTTCAGCTTTTATTTTCCTGAACAATTGGAAAGTAAATGGGCCATGATGAGGTTTGCTGCTTCTGCACCAGGCTATGAACAGAAGTTTTCTGTCATTTCGAGAAACTATACAATCTCATTTTGGAACTGGAACAGAAGTTTTAGATCTGTGAGGCTCATGACATCTGACACACCATTTCCATGCTGAGCTCAGTTTTTAATGACCAATGAGGCAAACAATAGTGAACAACATGAAGGAGAGTCAATGGAGGGCTTTGACGCAGCTCAGGAAATACCACCTTGTTTGTGTCTGTGCAGCCTCTAACTCTGCAGCTCTCCCTCTGTAACTCTGCAGCTCTCTCTCTCTATCAGTTCACCTTCTAAGTGTAGCACTGATACAGTGAACCATATTGATTATGTTATGTATTAGGTGCACATGCATGCAAGCATGTAACAGTAACTACATATTGTAAGTATCAAGGTAGTTTATACAATAGTCTAAGTACAGATGTGTTAGGAGAAGGACACCGACACTTTTGGATAGACGGCAGAATGAACAGAAATCAATTTCTTACACATTTCTCTTCTAATTTCCTAGCTAACCTCTTTTTCCCTTTCCTCTTCCCTTAATTCCAGCCTACAAAGCAGGAATGAAGCAGGAATTCAAAGACACTTCAGAGACTGTCAAAGAGATCAGACATGCAAAAGCTACTGCCTAAGAAAACTTTCAGAACACATTAATCTGATGGGTAATTTCCTTCTTGTGTGAATTTGCCTCATTTTTCTACTCACGGTTTATTATTCATGTATGAATGCAGGAATTAAACATACATACCATCAGCTTGGGTTTTTCACTTGTTACTTGTCTTGGGTAAAGAGCAAAAACGCAGAAGATAATTTTGCAGATTTAAATCTCCTAAAGTTCTAAACTTATTGAGATTAATTAAGATACAATGAATCAGAGTAAATAGGATTAAGAATGTAATAGGGTTTGGCAAATTTATTTAAATAATTACCACAGTCATACTGCTTATTTTGATGCTAGATAGTAGAGAAGTTTAAAGTAGTACATCTAAAAAAATTTCCAATAAAAGGCTTTCTATTCAATGGAAAAAAAAAACAAAACAAACAAAAAACAAAAACAAAACCAAAACCAAAAAAATCCCTGTAAAAATTACAACATGCTACAACTATCTCACAATACAGCTATCACAGGTCAACCAGGTGATGATGGTTAGATGAAATATGATATCTATTGTGAAGCTCAGCTGTTATCTGAAAATACACTCTTGAGCTTTGTGAAATAGATAAGAGGAAGCACTTCTGAGTTTGTGGAAAATACATGAACTGATTTAGCTTACTTAACATTGACAATATACTAATTATACAAAATACAAGAACTTTCAAAAGTCTTGCATTTTTCCTATCTGGAAAAATCATTTATGACCAACATCCGATAATTTCCATATAATCATCTAAAAGCTATTTACAATTATTTTTTTAGGCATACATACAGTTATAATGTACAAATATTTTATTAAAAACTGCAGTTATTATTAAAGTCAAGCTAAAGAGATGATATCTCAGTGAAATTAATCACAATCTGGGTGTGACAGGTGTGGCAAGCTAAATAACCCCACTAGAACGTCCATCATCACCAGAAATATACTAAAATCCTGAGATACTCAGTTTAGGCTGGGACATACATTGCTCACTCAAACTTGGTAATGGACCTCTGAGCTGTAATGCTATGTCTGCGTTCATCCTATCAGGATTCTTGAGATACACCAACTCTATGTCTGTGTTCAGTTTCCTGTTAGGACTTATCAGTTAGGCATAGAGTTGTGCAAAAATAGTCCCAGTTCTTCCAGACATGAGCTACACCACCTTAAGAGTTACTCTACCAAACTCACCTACTTATACATATATACAACAATTATACATATATATATATATATATATATATATAATTGAAGGGAAAAAAAAAGGTGAGATAAGACTTGCCTGCAGTCATCACCAAAGAGAAGCCAAGAGGCTGTATCTGGTATCTTGATACCTTGATTTTGTATATGTCAGAATCTCCCACACATCTACTTTCATGTAAAGTTTTCTGTACTTGTGTGTTTTCAGTAGATAAATGCTAAACAAGAAGGAAAAAAACCTCTTTGTATCCATAGACTTTGAGTGTTTTCTTGGAAAACACCACATGCTGGAAAGACCACTATGAATTTTCCTGAAGGTATTTTTATGTATCTCACCACATGAAATGTTTATTACCGGTAGCTTAAGCTTTCCCATCAAAAGCCAATGTAAGCAATTTATTTATTCATCACTATTTAGTTATATAAACAAGAAATATGAGTCATAAATAAGGAGACAGACAAAAGTAAATTTTTAAAAACCTTATGTTCACATTATTTTATCACCATCGTGTTAGAGAAATTACTGTTTTATATTCAAATAAATGAAAAGAAATGGAAAATGAAAAAAGAGAATTGTTTGTGATAGAGATTCAGACTTTAATAAGCAACAATGTTGTACAATTGTTATTAATTTCCTTTAGAACCAAGCATGCCCTTTTCTCACACACAGATTATAGTTTGTATTTTGATTTTCATTACTTGTTGGTGCTTATTTACTCTGGGTGATTGGTTATTCAAGCCTGTCAAGAATATACCATTTACAAGATTGATCCCAGCATTACAGTGAGTTTTCAGAAACATAGTCTGTTTCTCTCGTATGCCACGACTGAAAGCTCAAGACATTTATTCCCTTACTACTCCAACTACCTTACTGCCCCAGTGTAGTTTCCACAAGAACAGCAAGTGCTGTGCTTCTCTAATTGGCACTTCCTTGCCAGCCCTCTGTCCCATTCATCATCTCTGTCTACAAATGGTCAGCTCCGAAGGGCAGATCAGCCACAAGTCTCCAGAGAAGTCACAGATGAGACACACAAGGATAAAAAAAAAAACAAAAAACAAAAACCCAGGGACTTTTCCTAAAGGAAAAGGCAAAAAAAGACTGAGCAAACAAGTGAGCTAAGAAGAGATTATAAGAACATGTCAGAACAGATTAATTTGAGGAGATGAAGCATACGGCATAATATTAGGAATTTTTATGGAATAGCTAGAGAGACAAGTAAACAAAAAAAAAAAAACAAAGAGAGAAAGGAGAGGGGAATAAAATGGGCAAAGCCTTTCAAAGCATATCAGAATAGCCCTAGAGTAAAACAAAAAGAAACTTGTCAAAAAAAAGGAAGGATGAACTAAGTGATAAAGAAGGAAGGAGTTGGTAATAAAATACTAAATGAAGAATTTATGTAGGAATGTAAATTACTGGTTAAATGCATTGGTTGAAGTACACTTTATCCTGACAGACTAGAACATCACCTTCAAAATGTAATTGCAATGTCACTTGCAGTAAAGACCAAATAAATTATATGTCACTTTACTCAGAGGAGGCAAAGTTCAATCTGCCTATACCACTGAGAAGTTTGCTCAGAGCCTACATTTACTTTTCTTTGTAAAGTAAGACCATTCAGCTAATGCTGAATCATATTTAATGAATGTACTTAATATCCACAGGCTTAATTAGTTATATTTTTCCACACAGCTATTCTGAATGTTTATGGCCCATAAACTTAGTTTTTTTCTAACATTTATGGTCTGATTGTTGAAAGTTAAATTATTTGCCTGAAAATTAAACACTTTGTGAACATTGGCTGAAATTTAGCCCTCTGTTCTCATGGGGACTTCTAAGGAATTTGAAAATATATAGTTAACACAAAGGTTAATCAAAGGTTAATAGTTCTTATGATTGAGCAGAGTGGATATAAAGTAGAGACAGTTTAGTAGTGTTTTCAGATGTTAACTCATTTCAGCTGGAAATCTCTGAGGGCTCTCAGTGACTCTCTTACCTCCGTTTCTCAGATGAAAACTGTCTAGTGACATACTAGGACATTAGTGTCTAATCAATTTGACATCAGTTGGAGAAAAAGTACAAAAAGCTATATTTAGTAAATCAAAAGTGATCTACACAAAAATTATTACACAAATTAATCTTCTAAATAGATGCAGAAAATGAGTAATCAGCCCTGAAAATAGCTGGCAAATTTCTTACCTTGAAACAGTCGTTACCCTAGTAATTGTAGATACGCTGATATTTTACACAGGATTATAAAAGTCAGAGTACATAGAAAACAAAATAAAGAAAGAAACAGAACTAAATCAGGCAATGTATGTCAATGTAAGTCTGTGTTACTGACACATGCAATACAGTTAATATTCTTTGACATAAAATCTTAAAAACATGTAAAATTAGGTGTTTATATGGGAAACCTCTCAGAAAAATAGATTAAGTCATAAATCACAGTATTTTCAAAATTGACAAAAGGAGGGAAAGGGTTAGATAATGCTCAGTCTTGAAAGAACACACAGAACCTAGGTTTAGCTTCCTGTTTGCCTGAGCAGATGGGACTCTTTTTGCTTCTTCTTCACAAAAAGATATGCTAGAAATATTTCTGGGAGGTGCTGTCAATTTACTCCATATAAACAATTAAAAATTAATGGAAAGAGAAACAGAAAGTTGCATATCTATCTCCTGGGTAGATGCTCTAATCATCAGGCAATAGCAATATTTTCACTCTTGGGTCCTATAAGTATTTGAATATCTTCCCACACTGAGCAAAACGTCTTCAGCAAGATGTACTGAATAAAATCCAAGTCTAAAATCATTAGACTCTAACACTTAGTGTGAAAAATTAAAAAAAAAAAAAGGTAAAGCTCCTAAGACACTGAATAGATCTTGCTCTCTCTTCCTTGTTGAAAGTTTAACCCCTGCAATTTTATGTAAAAGGAAGGTCATAGCATCCTTTCCAGCTCAAGATGATTGCAAATAGTTTGAGAAAAGTGAAAACACAAATTTCGAGCATAAAAATAATTGAAACAAACATCAGCTAGACAGAAAGCAATATGAGAAAATACAAAGGAAAGAAAAAACCTTAGATTCATCTCTTTAGTTATCCTGCAGCAGACATTGTATTGGTGATGGGGAAATGTGAATTAGAAGATATTTGGCTGAGTATTCCATTTAACATGGCCTGTCTAGTTTTACCATGAAGGAATAGAGTGTGGTTAAGATCAGGCCTCTAACATGACTACACCCTTGCAATCAATCTAATTGGGTGTCCTCGGGTGCCTCTCCAACGTGCAGTAACACTGGATAAACAGTTACACACCAGAAAGCTGGCCAAAGATCACAAAGGAGAGGAAACAGAAATACTCTGCATCTCACTTTCCCCCAAAACTGCACTGATCTCCAGTGAAGTAAAGGGGAAATAAAAACACATGACATAACTGAGGAAACAGTAAATTTGGAAGACAACTAACCTCTAAAGAAATGGGAGGAGGGTGTGTGTTTGGATTTTGTTTTTCTTTGTTTCTTAATTCCCTTATAAATAAGAGAATTCTTTTTTTACATGGAATTCTTTTGATTTACTTCTTATTTCTGAAAAATGTTATAAGCAAAGACTGAGTAGCTAAAGCTAAGTTTACCTTACCAGTTACTGAATAGGGAACCTTAGAAACATATAGTCTGAAACTGGCCTAATACAAAACCTAATACAAATACCCAGCACTGTCTCTGATATATACATTTGCTATTAGTATTTTATATCAGCTGCTAGTATGCTATTCAGTCTTCTTATATAAAACAGAGAATGTAGGCATCTAAATGATTTCTGTATCAGACCAAACTGGGCAAAATCAGAATATCAGCCAAAAAATTGGCATCATAAGACATCCTGGCTAACGTTAAGAATAGAGTTGAAGATAGCATACCTCCAGAAAAACTGGTTTAAAGCTGATAAAAAGATTAGGCCAAATTCACTGTGTTTTAAATTTTTAGATTTTTGATCCTTTCTCTCTTCTATCCATATCAGTCAAGCAATACCTTACATTTTGCGAATAAAAGCAAAAGCATGAGGAAAAAGTGGTATTTTAAAAACCGTATTACACTTCTTGGATGACACCATGGATTATGCCTACTATAATCAGATAAGAAAGTCATGGTACTGGTAACTTTGATACCACATGGTTACAACTATTGAACAGTGCTGACTTTTAAAATTATTTTAAGGAACTTTTTTTTCCCTCGATGGACTTTCTTCAAATGCAATGACAGCAACCAAGCAACTTGTTCTACATGATTCACAATTCAGAGTTTTAAAACTTTTTGCTGTTTTTCACTACTAACATAGGAATTAAGTTTTTGTCTTTCTGTTCTACTGCACAGGAAAATTTGAAAAGTTATAAGATTAGAAGGAAAGGGTACATTTGCACTTTAATCACTTGTCTGGATTTGCTGCACATAAATCAGACAGTCAAACCCCATCAGCATACCAGAAATTATACTCATAGACTTTCACTGACAGTACTTAACAATCTTACACGTTTCATGTTTTATGTCACAGAAATTTATGGAATCTGGTTTTAGGGGTCTATTTTTTTTCCTTTTCTTTTTAAAGTTTGGAATTAGAATAAAGGGAAGAAGAAGAAAAAAAGGAGCTTTAAATTTCTTTCTTGTTCGGAAAAACATTATAAACACAGACAATTATAAAAAATTCTTAAATGAAAAAATACTAGAAAATATTACTAGAGAAAAATAGCAAAAAATAAGAAAATAGTTAGGCACTGGAAATGCCAGATACACTTATTTGACTGTAGATATGCACTGGATTTACTCGGTCCAAGATAGGACTGCTTCATGTCTGCATGCCAGCACAGACACCTACCAATCCTCAATAAAGCCTGCCTGACAAAACTCCTTCACAGAATTGGCTGACTTTCAGAAAATATGTGATTACTTGAAGTTCTGTTGTGTAATTCTATGAATCCTGTACAACTTGTAATCACTCCCAGAGTACTGTAAGTCAGCGTTGGTGAGAGATTTAGTTGGTCATCCTCTTATACAAATGCTGTAATTCTGGTTACTTCTCAGGAACAGGAGGTGGGGATGGTCCTTAGAACAGGAAGTTGCCCTTCCCTGTTGGAGGTAAGGTAGTTAAATACTAGAATACTCAGTGTTGTACTGTTCCCTGTTTTAAAATCATATCATCTTACTGCTTCTTTATCATTAGTACATATACATTTCTCATCTCTTAATGCCTAAATGGAGCTTTTGTGAAATATTGAATTTATATGCACACACCAAACTTTTTGTGCATCATGAAAATCATGTGATTGCAAAAAGTCTTCTCAGTGCAATGACCTTTTTATATTGTGACATTGATTAGAATTAGTAAGTTGGTAGAAGAAAAGTAAAAAAATTATATGTGCTCCAAAGTAGGACAAACAAACAAAAAAAAATCCTGTTACAAATTATTTTCATTATTGTTGGAAAGATCGCAAGTATCTACCACCATAACCTAATATTTCTGATTAGTTTCTCATAAAAGGAATACTGAGAGACAGACTTGACAGCACAAGCTTAACAGAGAAGTATCATCCAACATACATTAATTTAAGGCTTAACAGTACTATTTTAGTCACTTATTTGATCTCCTACACAAAAGCAGTAGAGATTCACTAAACAATCTTTTTTTCATATTTCTGTGCATAGAATTCCTCACTACCTTTAAATAAAATTAATCTCAATAACATTTCACAAGGAGTGGTTGTTACTGCTTGTTGGTAAATTGTGCCTGTGGTTAAATAACTTCATCTTCAAAACTGTCATTCAATTTTCCTTATAATTCTCTTCTTCTTAGAAAGATTTAAAAATAAAACAACTAATGACAAAAAAGAAAGGAATTATCACTACAAACACTGATACATTTGATATAAAAACACAGTAATTATGGTGAGCTCCACAACAATGGAAATTTCTTGGAGTGTTCTTTACATAGTTATTTTCATTATATTATTTATCAGAATCTACCATATACAGACAA
>VWZV01006897.1:1191-42699 GCA_013397155.1 Irena cyanogastra | reverse complement strand
TATATATATATATATATATATTCAGCAGCTCATGTTTCTTCATAAAGAAACCCCTCCATGCTTTTTGTTGTTCATGGGAAGAAAAAAAGTCACATTATTCCCTATAATTTTTACAGCATAACTATTTTAAAACCACTGTTTGAAAAGCCATTAACCCAGAAGAGCGGGTACAAATAAAACCTGACTGAAAAGATACATCAGTCTACATTTTTCCCCAGTATACTGAAACTACTGTGCCTGGCAGATAGCTCCTAAGACAGATCACATCTCCCATATTGAGAAAAAGGCATCTGTTTTTTTTACAAGCACGTTCTTTAAACACTTCCACCATTTCCACAGTCTTTTGGCGTCTGTAGCTAGGTAGGGATTAAAAGCTGCCTGGCAGTCACTCATATTAATTCCACCGAGGAGTGGCAAAGTCAAATGGTGCACCACTGCCAAGGCTTGAGTGGCACTGCTTCCGCACAGCCAGCCTCCCCAGGGATTGACTGCTACCACAGCGGCACAGAATCTCCCTGCTAATCTCCTCTAACTGTTGTTGACCTGTCTCTGCCTTCCGCTCCCAAGTATACAATAAATCAAGCGCATTTTACATGAAAAATGAAGTAATTACTTGGTGAATCCAATGGCTAATTGCGCAAGGAAGCCTCTGGGAGACGTGGGACAAATCCATGTCAGATTTCGAAAGGCAGAGAAAAAGTAAACTAAGTTAATAACTCCTCAGGTACTGACAGACCGAAAGGGATTGAAATGCACCATTTCTTCAAAGAAACCAATACCCTGCTTAAGGCAAATGGAAAATTTTAGCTATATAGTTTAACTTTACAGAAACAGCAGGAGTCATTTAGAGGAAACGTACCAAAAGCAACCAGTTTCTGGAGAAAAATGTCGTGGGGCTGCAGCTTCTTATGTCAGATATCATTATTACACATTATTTAAAGTAGTCTTCTCTTTTTTTATATCCTCCTTTCTTTCCACCTACTCTGCAACTGTGTACTTCTGAGTCCTATAATTCCTCATTCAATTTAATTCAGTTCACTTGCTCCCTCTCCCCAGCTTCTCTCTCAATTGCTCCGTATCCAGGAAAACCTTCTCCAAACTACTATTACAAATGCAGCACTCTGGCTGCATAAATGCCAGGTACCTGAGCTTGCTGGGTTTCTCAGCTGCATCATGGAGGGAGAGGAGAAAGGGACTGGGACAGGGACAAAGCAGGTGAAAGATAAATTCTCTTGCTCCCATTTGAGCTCCTAGCCGGTCTCTGCTCAAAGCAGACCACAGCAGGTGTGATTAGTTTCACCCTTGCAGCTCTGACCTGAATGAAGCATTTTTTGATGTGTTTAAGCAGAGCATCTCATCATCTGGACAGCAACAGGAACTTTAAGAGATGAAAACATGCTCAGTGCCTTTTTTTAGAGGTAACAGTAGTGAACTTCTGGTAAGTATCTACTGAACATATGTGCTTTTTCAACTTGGCTAAATTTGCTTGGATTGTCACAGGATAGCAAAAGAAACATTCATGACACAAATGCCACTCCTCTGCCAAGTTTCAAGGTCACTTACAATTTAGCTTTGAAAAGCAACACATTTTTCTGCAGCCTAGCTGCTGTAAACAGCTGAACCATTTTGGCGGACTTTTTTCAAGTCATGGTCCTGGCACAACTAGCCAGAATGGAAAATTTCAGCCTAAATGTTTACAGAACCTGCAAAACCTAAAGTGTTTAATGTGAGACGTTATTTCCTAGATGCTCCCACAGCAGCTACCTTCATCTCATATAGCTACAGGGCTTTTCTGGGGTCTTGCCCACAGTTCAGGACACCATCAGCAGGATGCAGCTGATCAGCTGATGAGTTCTTTTAGTACAGGGGAAAAAAGAGAAAAAAATGCTCAAAATGAAAAAAAAAACTTTTCAGTTAGTTCTTTAAAAATACAATTAAAAAATTTGCAGTGACTCTTGGAAACTAAATTCAGATGTCTGTGCTTCTCTTTATTGGTAAGACTTCTCAGTGAAGGGTGCAAGCACAGTTATATTAGGGGATAATACCATGAGAGAGAAAAAGGGGAACTGAAATCTCTTACCTACAGTTTCTTTAGCTACCAGAAATAAAGCATGTTTAAACTCAAAAGGTTTGTATTAAAGATTTTAATTCAGCAGCAGCAGAACTTCAAGATTTGTTAAATGTAGAGGAGATGAGATATTTGCTGAAGAGTTAAAATGTTTTAATACAGAGAAATATTTAAAAACAAAGAGCAAAAAGCTCATGGGCATTGGAAGATCTGAGGTAATTGGATTTGATCAGATAAAGAGGAAGGCAATTATTTACATAACAACAAAAAAATCCACAGAGAAAAAATAATCTTCCTTTCATGATATCTTAGAAACAATCAGACATCAAATATTACTTGCATGCAGCCATGTTTATTGTCTCCTTAGGCTTAATCAACATGCACGGATGAGCTGGAGATACACAGAAATTAAAACTTCAATCATGCTATCTATGTTCCCTTAAGTTCTCTTCAGAAAGTTTAACTTTGTTGGTATAAAGTACTTCCTTATGTAAAGCAAAACCAATTTCCTTTCCTTTCAACACAGCAAAAGACACACGTCACTTGTTGGCACATGTCACATGTTGACAATATAACGGATGATACAGGTACTATTACAGTTGTTGCAGCAAAGATGTTAAACTTGGAAGATTTGCACCAATCAGTATTATAAGGTGAACAGACAGATGGACACATTCAGTGGACATTATACCACATACGTGTGTGCTAGAAAGGAGATTACTCTCTCTTCTTATGTCTTTTTAACAACTACTTTCTCAACATAGCTCAAATTCAGTTCATTTGGCCTTTCAAACCAAAATTTCTGGCATCATTTCAGAACACCTGAATGTCACTGTCTGCACCTCAAACTTGAGACGACAGGAAAGACAGGAGTAACCTACTCTGATGCATTCATATGCCTCATGGGTAGGAGGAAAAATTATGTTTTACTCTGGTGTTAATTGGTTAGACAGAGGAAGGACACTCAAAATAAGAAGGTAAATGAGTTTTCTCCGAGCTTCATGCTGACATGGCTGGCACTTCAGTTAGCCTGACTACATATATACAAGCCAGAAACATAGAAATAATACAAGAAGTCAATGTGGCAATACATTAGTGTCACCAAACAACTGTGTGTGTGTGAAGTGGGAATGGTTATATTTCTAAATTGTGCTGAAGAATTTTAATGCTGTACAAAACAGCCCTTCTTTATCCTGAAATACTCTAATTTAAAATTTTTGAGAATAAGTATTTCTTCTTAATTATACTATAGATGGACATGTACACAATTACACATATTTACATGATGAAAGCCCAGCAATGTTGTATTAAGTCCTAAACACATTTTTAGATTTGTATGTATAAATCATTTTTCTGAGAAAATATCTTGCCACCAAAGAAATTCAAATGAATGCAGTAAATATACTAGCTTCTTAAACACTACCCCATGCACAGAGAAAATGCACAATTTGGAATAAGATAAAGACACTAAGAAATTTGTCTGTTTTCAGAAAAGTGTGTGTTCTAAACTGTACCAAGTGTCATTTAAGTATAATTTTTTTACATTATATTTTTGATAAATTTACAAATATTTTCAGTGTTTTCTCTATAATAACTCCAAAAAAGAATGTTGAATGCTTTATGTAGTAAAATGGTATCATCTCAGTGCTGTTTTCTTGCACTGTAACCCAAAAGACTTTATACTGGGTGAAACATATCAAACATGTTTACTGAAATATTTGAAATATAATCACTGTTTCTTTTGCACCACTTGTATAATCACTGTGGAAAATGATTTTCAGAAAAGGTTTCTGTTTCCTCCTCGCTCACCTTCAGTATTTCCACACTGTGTTCCTAAAGGAAACACTGATTATCTTTTTAATGTCACATTTGTTTCCTAAATACTTATTACTATAGCAATAGTCTTTTTTAAGCTGCGTAAAGGGCAACCTTAAATCGCTACAGGGAAAAACATACTGGTTCATTTTGAACCAACTATTAAACCTCTGAACCTCTTGCAACTCAGTTTTTGGGTTATCCCTGTCACAATGCTATGCAGTGATAAGACAGTGAGTTTGATGATAAAGTGCTGAATCTGACACACTAAAGATAAATCAGAATTACTGATAGAAAGCCGCTCTACTTTTGCTTCGCTGTATGGGAAGGTGGGTTAATTTCTATCTCCCTGTCAGGCACCTGAAAACAACAGGTCTTATGCCTTCTTAATCTCAATGGGTTACCTCCATAAGCTCTTTAAAAGTTATATATGGAAGCTCGAGTAAGCCGATTAGCAATGGTTGTTTGCAATCGGACATCAGCAAAGTACATAATAATACTGCAACAAAACTGAATACAGAATGAGTCTGGTACCACTTGGAAGATATAGCAATGTTATTTAAGACACAGAAGGGTCACATAAAACTCAGAAAGAAGCCAATATACGTTTTAAATGCTATCTTTTTCATCCTGAAACAGCCATTCCAAATTTCCTGACTTTAAAGAGGGCACCTTTGCTGACACTACTTGACCTAAAAAATCTTCACTGTATATCACTTTCTAGTATTTACTCTTTATCAAATTTTGACTTTCTGAAGTTCTACAGCAATGATTGATAGCACTTAGTTATGTCTTCAATATTTTATTGAAAGAGTCTCTGAATGCCTAACACAAACCAAGGTACATTTTTTTACTGGATTAATGCAGCATTTAAAAACTGACACTAGCATTTTGTACTGGAACATGCCCTTAACTAATAGTTGTGCTGTGACACTAGTTTAGTTGTTATAGCATAGAATCATCACAGAACCATGGAATTGTTTGGGTTGGAGGGGACTTAAAAGGTCGTCTAGTTCCAGTCCCCCCTGCCATGGGTAAGGACACCCTCCACTAGACCAGGCTGCTCAATGTCCCATCCAACCTGGTCTTGAACATTTCCAGGAATGGAGAATCCACAATTTTGCTGTGCAACCTGTTCTAGTGTCTCACCACCTTCACAATAAACAATTTATTTTGTACAGCTAATCTAAGTCTAGTCCTTTTCAGTTAAAAGACATTCCCTCTTGTCCTATCACCACATGACCTTGTCAAAAGTCCCTCTCCAGCTTTCTTGTTAGGTACTAGAAGGCTGCAGTAAGGTCTTCCTGGAATGTTCTATTCTCCCCAGGCTAAACTACCCCAACTCTCACAGCCTGTCTTCACAGGAAAGGTGTTTTAGCCCTCTGATCATCTTTTTGGCCATCCTCTGGACTCACTCAAAGAAATCCAGGTCTTTCTTATGCTGGAGAGCCCCAGAACTGGATGCAGCACTTCTGGTGGAGTCTCACAAGCATGGATTAGGGCGGCAGAATCACTTCCCTCAACATGCTGGCTACACTTCTTTTGGTTTAATATGGTTGGCTTTCTGGGCTCCAAGCCCATACTGAGAGGTGGTGTCAAGTTTTCATCCTCCAACGTCCCCAAATCTTTCTTCTCAGGAGTGCTCTCAATCCCTTCTCTGCTCAGCCTGTATTTGTGCTTGGGATCGCCCTGACTCACATGTAGTACCTTGTATTTGCCCTTGTTGAACTTCATGAGGCAGTTAAACCAATGTTGAACAAAATATGATTCCTAAAAACATTCTGAAAAGATTTTAGCCCGCCTTTCAACATTTTAAATTATATCTGTCATATTTGCCCATTTGTCAGTCCTGAATAACAGTGAAAATTGAGAGCACAGAAAAAAGATTAAAGAAAAAATGAGGCAGAATAGCATATATGTTAGCTAAAGTTCTGTGTGATTCTCCTCTGAGATCAGACAACCTTTTGATTTAATTTTTCCTGACAGTTCAGTATAATATAATAATAGACAGAACGTCCTTGCTTATCACTTTTGCTTCCTCTCACTGTTGTCCTCGTCTACTGCAGTGCTCAGCCTGAACCAAATCACTTTTTAGACAAAGCAAATAAACCAGAAAGTGTTTTACCCAGAATTTCAGGTGAAAGTAGTACGAAGGGCCCATCTGTGATTTTTGTTGCAATTCTAAGTATTGATTACTTTCCCTTTTATACAGCATTGTTGAAGGGCAACTAAGACATATGGTGCCTGCCAATAGTTTGATGAGTGTACATGCCAACTTCTAGAGCTAGATTTCCCCACTACTGATAAGAAATGCTCAAGGGTATATTCAGAAATGCCCATAGCCCAACTTCCTTAAAATCCTGAGCATGTTAACGTGTTTCTGCAGTTTTGCTGACCAAGGACAGCCGCAGCCAAACATAGAAGAGCCCAGGCTGCACAGTGACTCCTAAGTATTTCGGAGGTGCTTTCAGACTTTGTCACAGCTGTCTTATAGCACAGAATGGTTAGAAATAGTGGATGCCCACTATGAAGTAAAGGTGGGGACATAAATTCCTCCCTTCACCCTATAACATATATGGCCAGAGACATTGGCATGGTCACTCAGAGGTATAAAGGTATCTAACCTTAGCGTAGGGTTGGTGAGACTTAATCTTAGGGGAGTAAATGTTGGGAGGTTTATGACAAGTGCTAATGCTCAGATCCTAAAAGGGTCTGATCTGATGATATATGGGGTGGATCAAGTCAACATATAAAACATTTGTACAATTGAAACTACTTCCAAGGTTACAACAGCAAACACCGGTCACTCTTCCTTAACATATTCATATACACCTGGATATGGAAAAACAAAAACAAAACCAATATTTGTTAAATAATTCTCTCTTGAATCCCAGTTTCAAAAGCAGAAACTGAGCTAGATTTTTGGCTGCAGACTTGAACATTATAATCGTAATGTTAGAATTGGTTATGTTTATCTCACCCAAGTTAGTCGATATGCAATTAAAGAATAAAGATTATAAGCATATTTTGAATGCCGTATGTGTGAGTCTATCACCCTTTCCTTAAAATAGTGATATCTTTATATTTCAACTTGCAACAAAGTTACTCAAAAAATTACTTTTTAAATAATAATGATTCTTGTCTTTTCATCTGTAAATCTCTATAGTTTTGTTAGTACAGTCATTTTTTACCCTGGAAAGACAATGATGACTGACATCTCTTTTCAGTCATGGGAAAAAACACCTCATTTGGCACGACCCAAAATCTAGTCACCCTGTTTCCTTTTCATTATCTGAATGTTCATATTAGAGAGACAGATGGCAATGTAATACAGAAAAAAAGGTAGATCAACCATTTTGATTAAGCAGAAAGTGGCTACAATCTTTATAAGAATATTCAATTATTCTTTTGCAGCTACTGTTCTACAACCTACTAAAAATATTTCTAGGCCTCCAAGCATATTCTAATTTCTCAAACTGGGAATTTAACTTCTCCCTGGAAAGGCTGAGTATCCTACTCTTCATGCTTCACATGCCTCATTACTTGCCATTTCTTCATTGTAATGATTGCAGAGGTTTTTAAGGGACAACAGAGGTAATCTAGCTTTGAAAAGAGATAGGGATGGATGGAAAATACTTGCCCTTCCCTTTTGTGCACTTGAGGTGTATGAGAAATGCTTTGAGAATGAGAAATTGATTGGTTGCAGTTTTAGCCACCAGTAGAAATCTCTCAAGAATATAAACTGAAGATGTTTTTAAGTAGGATGGTATGAAAATCCCCGTGAGACTGCTGATTTTTAACTGATTCCTTCACTGTTTTATCCCATTAACTAATATTTCTACCAGATAGTTAGCCATACTGGAAAGTTCACAGTAAATGTAGTGGTAAACCAAAGAATACATAAAACTAAATCTGTACATTGTTTTGAAAATAATTTTATTTTATTTAAACCAATGATAACTACTACAGAAGGTTGTGCAGCTAAGACCTGCCTAAGCTCTGATTGCAAATATGTTTCTGTAGCTCTGAAAGGTAAGTGCAAATTGGAAATGATTCAGAGTCCTTTTAAATCTATGACTACAATTTGCATATCCAAAGAACAGTCTAATTATATTCTGTTTCCTACCCAATTCTGTGCACTCACATTAAATCTTGAAAATGTGGATACATACAAAAAGAATCTCTATAAAAGGTGATGGATGACCGCCTGCTGGAGAGGCAAATCCCTGCTTTAGCTCTTAGTGCAAAAGGATAGCTTTGCATTGCTTACAAATATTGTCCTGTGCCTTTCTGGTCCCATCTGGCTTTCAGCACTGTGAGATAATCACCCATCCATATATTCAACATGGCCAGTTTTCTTTCACTTCAACAGCAGCAACTGAATTAGTCTTGTGTCTTTTAAATTATGATAAAAACAGTTAATTAGCTACATAGACATTAAACAGACCAATACAGCCAAAGCCTGACCTGTTATCACTGCCAATAAAGTATTTCAGTTCAAATATCCAACTGCTGCCCTTTGGAGGGAGAATCACTGTGATGTTATTTTTAATTTATCTCACCCTTTGCATTTATCTAAAATGTGATAAATAATGAAAACAAAACGGATTGAAGTTGCTAAAATTATGTTCTTGGAAAGTGCTTAGACTGAACCTTATTAGGATCATGTTCCCAGACATTCTGAAAACTTTTCTTCTAATTTTGGTTTTTAGAGGCAAAACATAAACATGGTTTATTTGTATTATAAAATTAAGTGTAACAGAGAGTCTACTAGATAGGAGTCTAGAAATAAAATAGATTTTAAAAATCGCAAACAAACACACCCAATCACACACCCAGTTCAGTAGCTCACTTTTCTGGTAACTCTTTTTGGGAACAAAAGTGAACAAGAAGGAGATAACACATTTTTAACATGATATTTCATTGAATTAACCAGTCTTCCAACCTGGGTGTAAAAGACGCACACAAACATTTTTCTTCTACAGTCTTTTTTTTTTTTCTTTGGTCATGTGTTTAAAAAGAAATATAGTTTTACTATATATATATTTATATGGGCACTCACACAGTGAATTGGCAGTATCAAGGTCGAGGTTTCTGATGATTCTTGAATACAAATGAAGGAAAGCAAAGACTTTTATTTTCTTCATGGATGTTGTATATATACAGTAAAAGCTTTCAATCAGTGAATTTGAGCATCCCAAAAGATAAGCTGAATGAAATACTGTGATGTAAGGATATAGTGGTCCTTTTACATATATATATATATATATATAGGCCATGTGTGAGAAGGTGTAATGTAGAGTAACCATAGCAACAATACAGTATGTTGAGTAAGTCAGCTTAAAAACTGTCGAGTGCATTAGATATGCAGGGCATAGAGGGGTTTTTCTTATCCTCTTGTTGGATCAGGCCCATAATAATGCTTTATATTAGCCATCTCTATTATACATTAAAAGTCCCTAAACCTTCCCAAATTAAGCAAGAATCACTTCAGGCTCAAAAAAAAAATGATTGCATACTTGAATACAGTTAGGAGAATGCTTTGTTTGTAAAATGCTTTGAAGATAAGTGTTAAGCAGAGCTTTTTGTCTACACAAGCAGTAAAATAGAGTGCAGGGCTGCATATACTTGTATCAGAGAAAATAGTGAGTGATTTTCAGGAAAAGTGTATGTTTAATGTAACCTATAAAACTTAATCTAATTCCTAGTATTTGATCACATGGGATTCTATATCTGAATGTCTGCACAAAAATCAAGTAAATAATTGTGTTTTCATGAGACTGCATCTTTTAGGGTGGGGTTTTTCTTAAATTTATATGCTTCTTGATGTATTTTTTATGATCAGAATATTACATGAACAGAGGATCATGTATTTTCTTGGTTACAGTTAAGTAGACAGATAGTTAATTCAGGCTTTGGGCACCCCTCAATTTATCATTAAGATTTTGATTTTCATTCTATTTACACAATGAAATGAAAATATTTATTTAACATAAATATCCAGATAGAAGATAGATGTTCACTAAACTAACTGCATCAGGGAAGGCTCATACGTTTTCCCATCAAATCCAAAGAAAATCTCTTTGAGCTCTTGCCAGATTAGATCCTTCACACAAAAAAACTTGCAGTCAACTTCAGTGTTTTTTTCAGTTGTCATATTTTATCCTCTCAGATGTAATTGTGATGAAGTCCAGTCTTCCTGTATCCCGTAGTAAACACTATTGGGTGAAAAGAGCTGGTTTTATGTGTTTTCCTTTCAGTTCTGTCTTCCAGTTAGCTGTAGGCAGTGTTGTGCAACAGCAGCCAGAGCACTGTTGCAGAGACAGCAGCACACACAGACTCTGGGGTGCCTCTATGCATGTACAAAGGTAATCTGTTTTCAGGGTTATTGAAATGCACTAAAAATTTAAACCGGCTTGTTTTCATGAGGAGTGACAAAAGATGTAGTAATTAAAACACGGAATAATTTTTCTTTCTGTTCTGGTTCCATAAGAGATACTCAGAACCTTTTTTTGCTGTCCTTTCACATGGTTCCTTCTCTCCCTACGACTTCCATAGGCCAGCTGTTTCAAATCATGTTTTTTTTTTTTTAACTAAACCATGCTGATAATAAAAATCTTCAAATAGAAGATGGACCAGGTATGTCAAAAGCCTGCAAGTGAATTCAGGTTGCCCGTTAGGAAGCCTTCATGCTCCGTTAGCTGCTAGAAGGTATACGTGATGACTGAGAAAGCAACCTCTGACCCACTGGCTTTTTCATGCTCTAACTAGTAAGCAGGAAACAACGGGGGTTGAGAGGAGCTCTATGAAACAGTGCTCGTCAGAGCGAGACAAATTGGAAAATGGGCTCCTCTGTATTCTGTAATGACAAGAATATTTAATAGGCTGTGTAGGGGGTACATTAAAAAAAGATGTTAGCTAGCCTGAAAGTACACTCCTGGGGTGAAGTCCTAGTCCCTCTTGAAGTCAATTGCAAAAAGTTCCATCAGATTGAATGGGGCCATCATTTCACTCCTGGAGTATGCCCAAGTGAAAATGTCTATTTAATTCTACAATGGATAGAAACTCCAATGCACGCTTTTTGATTCTATATGAAACACTAAAAATACCTGTTTAGGTGAAATGGCATATGTCATTAGAGCTCCTGAGGCTTGAAATAAACTAAACCAATTTAATTTTGACTTTCTACTTCACCTCTCTCCAAATGAGAGTCTGCCTTTAGATGCAATGTGCTGAATTATGTCAGTTGCACTTTTTTATCCCACAATTCAACAGGGTGTAGAGGGCCATAAAGTGGATTATTGAAAATTGGCTTGCAAGAGTGCAAAATAAAATTTATCTAAGTCAGCTTTTCCTCACTCTTGGCTCGTAACTCCAACATTGTAATTTTGCTCCCACTGACATTTATAAGAATTGTGACCACAGAAAGACTGAAAGGGTAAAGAAATAATCGAAAGGGTGGGGCATAAAGCTAAGATCTGTGTTTAAGTCCTTTCTCTTCCAGTAATGGCTTGGCAAAGTCACTCTGGACTCAATTTTTAAAGGTGTTAGGCTTCAAGAAATACAGATGGACACAACAATAGATTTTCAAAAGCATTTAGGGCACCTAACTTTTTAAAACTTCTGTTCTGACTTTACAGAATGGGGGGAAAGGTAGAAATTTCTAACAGAAATAGCCATAACAGAACTTTAACACCATACACATGCCACACACACACTGTGAAATGCTTCTGTAGAAATAATTCCTGAACATCTTAATAGTCAGAAGAGAAAGACAATACCAAACAGGTCCATAATTATGATATTTTTCCTTAGAGTGAGCAGTACCTTATTAATCAAAATTAATTAATTAGTTTTTACACAACGTACATATATGTGTGTGTATATATAAAATACACAGATATGATGGGTGGAGAAGCAACAAAGTATGAAGAAAGGTAGAAAACTTAGCCTGAAAATTATTTTGTTTTCACATGCAAATTAATTGCCTTTTGGATTAGACTGATGTACCGCTTATCACTCAGAAGTAGTGTACAGAGAAAGGAGGAACGGAAGAAACCTTAGTGTAATTATTATTCTTTCTGACTGACTCAGTATGCTTTACATGTCTGTTTTCTTTAATCTACTAGTGTAAAATTCCTTTTTCACATACTGCTGAAGAGTTCATTTCATTAATCCTTTAGGAAGAGTTTCTGTCAGATGCTTTAACTAATGGCTCTTAGCCTCCGGATGAGTTTGAAAGGAAAATATTACTTGGATAAATAATTAAACACTTGAGTTTTGGGGTTACTTTTTAAAAAGGAATTATATATTATTGTTCTTGTCAACCTTGCTTGGCATTGACTAGTGACTTAAAAATACTGTTATAAGACAAATCTTTTATTTTCCACTGGCCATTTGCTTTAAGCTTAAATGTCCCAAACATTCTGCTTTGGAGAACATACCTTCAGAGTGCACTTTAATCACCACTGTATTAAAGGCTGTCAGTAACCAGCCTTTTCCATGAATGTTTAACATTGGGATGCCTGGTTTTTTCTAAAGTTTGCATTAACCTTAGGTAAGTAAACAATTGCAGTCCAGACAACCAGTACAAAACTATGAATAAAAGCCATAAAGAACACATTGAAACAACTTAATTTTTTTCTTTTCTTAATATGACAAAAGCTCATATCTCAATTCTGGTCTGCAAATGAGTCCATCAATTATGGATCCTGAACACTACTTAAAATTGACTACTCTAAGATAGATTTAAAAGTTCTTACTTATATGTGTAGCACTTCACTGTGAAGCAGTCTCATTACTGGTTTTAATAGGTCTATTTATTAAGCAGTTTTTCAATATTAGTCAAGATTTAACTATTAAGTATGTATTCATGTAGCCTTAATTAGGTATTTTAAGTGAGGAATACTAGCCTTTTACTTGTGATATGCAGTGAATTTTTTGAAGGGAATCTCTTGAATTTCCCATTTACTGCTCTTTGGCTCACAGCACAGAGAATAACTGGAGCATACAGAGTTTTTCTTGGACTAAACTAAGACACCGGTAATGAGTACTCAGTCCACATGATCAAACCAGAGCTACTCTCAAGAGCACAAATACACACCCCAAAATATGTTCAGTGAGGACACAGAGTCCTCAACACCAGTTGTTTCACTCTATGCACCTGCTTCTACGGGGCCACTTCACTTATTACCACAGATATATTTCTGATGCACTGTAACCAATAACAGGCATTTAATCTAAAAAGTGAAGATAAAACCAGTCCAGAATAAAATGTACAGAATACGAACACTGTACCCTTTGAGAATTTATTTGCATTGACCCACACTCTTTATAAGTTAGAATATAAAAATATGAGCCTAAATTCTTCATATGCTTAAGGGAGATAGGGCGATGATTGAGTAGTGGCAAGTCAATGATATAAGGAAAACACAGCCAATAATTTTCTGTGACTATGTTACTCCTTTCGCTTTGACACCTGCATGGCTAATATTACATCTTAAGAATAATAGTGCAAAACAATGTAGATAAACTGCATTATATAATGTAGAGAAACTGCTAAAGACCTCAGGTTGGACGGTTCTGAGGTGCTCTGGCATAATACGTTCCAAGCTGCCACCAGGAGCTGTAAAACCCTAAGCATCTTCCAATTATCATTTCATCACTTACAAACACTTTCTCTCTCATTACCATTTTTAGAGATTGCTATTCTGTTTCTATCTACCAATCTCTCAATGCCCAGCCAGTAAGGTCCTGCTCACTGCTAAGTTTTAATCACCCACTTAATGTTTATCTCAAGCAACAGCTGATTCAGCTGCTGGCCTAACTGATGTGGTGGAAAGCTTGTGTGGTGAAGGAGGGTGAGAAGGGAAAAGATGAAAAAGTCAAGGAAAAGTAAGACTTATTTGCTTCTCAGAAAAAGAAGCAATGCCTTTAAAGTGTTCCTGTCCTTACTTAATATATTGTTCCTGTTCCCATCATTCATTCTTACTGTTTATTTATATCACAGAACACTGTAAAAATAAATAACATTGCTATATTTTCATTCTCGCTTATTTTCAAGTCTTCAGGATTTTCTTGTCTTTGAATGTTTATTTGGTGGGGGTTTTTTTTCCACCACCTGTTGTGACAAAACTACAAGAGAGAGGTAAGCCACTGCAGGAGGAAATTGAATATAAATTCTATTTCACAGCTATGTTCTATGCAGGAATATAGACAGAGAAATAATGTTTGAAGAACAGGAGCCTCTGTCACAGAAAATCTTTCTTGTTTCGCAATATTAGCTAAAATAAAGAAAGCCAGCTAATCTCTGCCATTGAAGTAAATCTGACTTTTATATAATTAGTCAGTTCTCAGTGCCACTTCATATATGTAATACAAGTATTATTTATACTTTGCTCTTAAGAAAAGTAAGTATTCACTTAAGGTGATTATAAAATCATGAGCGGTTTGAGAGAGCAGGGAAGGGATAAATGAATAATCATTGAAATTTGAGAAATAAAGGGAAATTTAACTGTTAATATTGTTAGACACACTTTTTTCCCTACAAATCTCATTACGACAAATACAGCAAGCAGCTTCCTTGACGATGCTTTTACATATGTGTAAATGTAGTTTATATTTAGTATTAGACATTAGAGAGGTATTTAAACAATTTATTTTGAGGAAAGACACATAATCTCAACAGAACAGTTACATACCAACCAGCATTTTCTTCTTGATGAAAGGAGAAAGAATTATCAAATCTTTGTTAAAAAAAAAAAAAAGAAAAGAGAAAAAAGTGCATTAACAAAGATCAATAAAACAATTCATTCTTCCAATTCAGTCACTATGACACTTTTATTTTAGACAGCTATCACAACAGTTACTGTAGTTATGGTTATTATTCATGTCTGGTTCTCAGATGCAGCCAAGGACAGGAAATAGGCCATGGCTTAATATTTGTCTCAAGTCTGCACCCTAATTCACCAATTGAACATTTTAATTCCAGACTGTAGATGTAATGTCTTGATATTGACTCAGCTTCCCAGGTTACAGGCAGCAGAAGTCAGAAATCTGTTTGTAACTACCTCAGCTTGTAATTGCTGTTTCACAGCTGAGTCCATAGCCCAAGTATCTGAGTATTCCTGCTTTGCTTCGTGCACTGGAGATGGCAGCTAAAAGTATGAATTCCCAGCTGAGCCTGAAGCCCAGCTGCACTTCCTAGGTAATGCATGCACCCTCCTAGGTGAGATGTAGGCTCAGGTGTGAACCAGCCCTATTATCTGCTCATAAAACACTATACTAGCGCTGCTTTCACTCCAAGCTGGAAAGAATCACATTGACTCTCTGAGGACACTTGGTCTGGCTCCTGTGTAGTGAAAGCAGAAAACTTTCACAATGGTGGTGGTAGTTTCAGCTGCTACTTTCCAGTGAAAGGATCACTGCCATACCTCATCCACTTCACCGTGCAATAACTGTCATTTGGATACAGAAGATAAACAGTAGTCCTGTCCAAATCAAGGTAAAGATTTAAGATCAGAACATTTACCAGTGCAAAATTTTATTCATACAACTTAATTTATATTTTTAAAGAAGGCAGACTGTAACACTTATTCACAAATCTAATTACAGCTTCTGAGGCTGGTTCTGAGATGTGAGCAGTGCAAGAGATGATATACAATGGAAAAGAATATGCACATTCATCAGTTCTTTATTTTGAAGCAATTGGTTGAATATTTTGATGATGTTCGAACTGCTAAGCAAGCTAGTCAGTTCAGTGCCAGCACCTCTCTTGCTGTAAGGAAGACAATTATTTTGTAACACTAAAAGGTCAGGTAATTTAAATTAAATGCAACTAATTCGCAAGACACGACACACAGCAAATAAAATTCATCAAGAATTAATATGCAGAATCACAGAATCTCAGAATGGTTGGGCTTGGAAAAGACATCTGGAGATCCTAGCTGGATTGGACAACTAGTCCAATCTCCCTGCTAAAGCAGGCTAACCTACAGGAAGTTGTAGAAGATTGTGTCCAAGAGGGTTGTGAATATCTCCAGGGAATGAGACTCCACAACGTCACAGGGCAGGCTGCTCCAGTGCTCTGCCATCCTCACATTAAAAATTTTCCTTATATTTGAATGGAGCTTCCTGTGTTTGTGTTTATTGGTCCTGTTGCTGGGAGGAATTGAGAAGAGTCTAGCCCCATTCCCTTAAAATATTTGTATGTATTGATGAGATCGTCATCAATACATCTAAGTCTTGTCCAGCCTAAATGGTCCCAGCTGTCTCGGTCTTGCCTCATTATAGTGATGCCCCAGTCTCTTCACTCTTAGCCCTCTGCTGCACTTGCTCTAGTAGTTCCTTGTCTTTCTTGAACTGGGGGGCCCAGAACTGGACACAGCATTCCAGATGTGGCCTCACCAGGGCTGAACAGTGGGACACTTCCCCTGATGTGCTGGCTAGAGTCTTCCTAATGCATCCCAGGACATCATTGGCCTTCCTTTCAAAGATGATTGAGAGTGGTTTAGCAACAACATCAGCCATCTCTCTCAGCACTCATGGGTGCATTTCACCAGGGCCCATGGATATGTGGGTGTCAAGTTTACCTAAGTGATCTCTAACCTAGTTCTCCTCAATGATAAGAACGTCTGTCTTTCTACAGACTTTCTGTCTTGCCTCCAGGATCTAGGATTCCTGAAGGCTGGTCTTAGCAGTAAAGACCAAAAAAAAGAAGGCATTCAGTAAGTCCACCTACCAACCAACTTCTCCAACTACCACAGAGCTGGTTTTGATTTGAATAAATCAATAGGGTCACATAAAGCCAGACTTTGCATGTTTTTTCTGAAATGAAAGAAAACCTAAAGTATGTATACATCAGTCTGCTTAGTGCTTTTTCTTATTGTCATATTTTCAACTGTAATACAAAATAAAGTATCAAGCTACCTGGATGGCTGCCAGAAGCTCACTCTTCAGTAAATGACCACCACTTTTATTACAAGTGAGAAGCAAAAAATGGGCTGTTCCTAAAATGCTGGTCCTTCTGCATCAAATCACAGTGCCCCTGGAGACAGAATACACTATGCCATTTCCTGGAACACTTTAAAGTTACCTATTACTCTTTTGCTAGATATACACGCTATAAGGATAAACCCTTATAACAGATTGAAAGAGTTAGTTTAATTAGAATAAATGAGTGGTTTAGCCTGCATATCTTTGATCATTGTCATGTTAACAAACTGAATAACAATGAACTCTTCGAACAGCAGGCTCTGCTGGGATTTATGTAGCACATAATGTCCAACTACAGCTAAAACCCACTAAGCCAATGCTTTTGTTTCCTTATGAAGTTCTATCACAAAGGTAAATGTTATCCAGTATGTTACACATTAAACACCATCAATGACTATTAAGTCTTTTATAGAGAATTGTCACTGTCAAAGGCTAATCTTCTTTCCTTTTTATCATAATTTTTCTGCCTGACAAAAGGCACTGATAGGTTTTATACAGATACAAGCAATGTCTGCTCACACTCATTAGACTTATCCTACTTGTCTAGGTAAGAGACAAAGGTGTACTTAAATAAAGCTTTCCATCCCAATGACACGTGAGTAGAAATGCAGATATTCTGCTCCGTGTAGTTTTCATTAATTTAACCCACTTTTATGTGCTTATGTTTCTATCTACCTTCAAAGAGACAGAATAGAAAAAGACAGAGGCAAACAGTTATATAAACTCACATTCCTTTTAATGGTCCACTATTGCTAGCACTTTATTGTGTCTTGGAGATGCTCATATTTTCATAGCAGACAGTTCACAAGATGAACTGTTTGTTCTTTCAGTCCCCAAGTACAGCTCATCTCTGTGTGTTCCATTTGATTTAGAAAAGCCAAAAACATGTAACAGCAGAACTTCTTATCAAATAAGGTCAGTAGTTTAAAGCAGCTTTAATAGCTTAAAAAAACTGAAAAAAAGAAAATCCTATCATCCTTCAAAACCCCTATAGGTTTTGCAAAGTGCTGGAGAGTGACTTGCAGTGAACAGGTGCTAGGCATGTGACAGAGGTGCTCACAAAATAACAGAATATAATAAAACTTTCTAGCTAATGATTTAAAATATAAATTCTCCTACATTATTATACAGAATGGTTAAAACATGCCACAAGTTGACCTTGCAAGCAGAGTCATCCAGAAGTGTAAATCGACATCTTTGACATTGTTTCATCATCATCATCATCATCTTTTCACCACTCCCTCCAGCTCACTGGTTTTGAGCACTGCACTGCCTGGAAACACAGCCATGCATTTGCACCACCCAGCACTACAAGTACTGAGCACCTTGCTTTCAGTCTCCATTTAACACAATGGGTCCCACGTCCTTAAACGCTCCAAAAGGAATCTGTAGCCAAACAACTCCACTCCCTGTGAACACAGCACAATATCTTACTGGAAACACAAAAGGAAGGAGAAAGGTTTTTTTTCTCTATCTGCTAGTGCTTGCCTACTCAGCACCTGTCATGGTCCTCCAGAGAGAGTTTGTAAATCCAACACAATTTCCGTACATTTTACCAGTATTTTACTAAGTAGTTTTTGTCTTTTTGTTTTCTTTTATTAGTGAGGTTTACAGATGACAAAGATTAATGGAGTAATAAATACTAAGGACACAATACTTTTACAGAATGATGTGGATCATTGATATCAAAGGCTGTATTGAACAAGCTGTATTTTAATAGAGCAAGTAAAAGCTAATATACCTGAGAATTAACAATTAACTTTGGACTTAAAAATTAGGTGCCTAGGAGAGCAATGGCTTAGAAAAAGGATTGTGAGGGCCCTGAGGGTATTCACAGGATTCACTGTGCCCAGGCCTCAAAGAACCTCCCTATACTCTGCCCAGGACCCCATGTCAGTCCCCTGGGGCCATCAGACCCTGCTCCATCAACTCCAGAGCAGGGCTGGTCTCAGCTCCCCAGCATCCTGCCTTGCCCTGTCATAGGCACTGCTAAATCTGTGAGCCCATAGCCTGGCCTCAGCCTGTTCCCATCCCTATGGATGTGCTCCTGGGCTGCTCTGCACCTGGCTGGGGAAATAGGATGAATGCTGACAGACTCTGTCTTGATTTAACCCATGCAAAACTCCATGCAATAGCTCCATGGAGCTATTTGGTACCTCAACAAGTATTTGGGAAATTGCACAAATAATTTTTCTCAGTGCTGTAAGCAGATAAAATATTTTAAACTTTACAGACTTGGCACTGGCTGAAATGATAAAAGCTCAGCCAGCCAAACATGCTTCAGTAAATAGCAAGAAAACACAGGAACAAGGTCAGTGTTTATCTAGGCAAATACTGAGTGTGTGACTTGGCCACTATTTGTGACCACTTGGACATCCAGAGTGAGAGGTCAGATAGCAATAAGTTTCAGTCTTCCAGTCTGAAAAGCAGCATCAACTGGCTTGAACCTGAGTTTAGACAAATCCAACCTTATTTTTCCACCTGTGTGGGTGAGCAGTCTCTTCATGACAGGATCACGCTAAGGACTTGCACCACATTCCATGTGTTGACACCATAACTCACCATTACCACTTAGAGATTCTTCTCTTTTGGAGGAGTATCTTTTAGTCCAGAAGTAGGAAATTATTTATATATTCACCCAAAGTAACCATGCAATCCCTGGATTTCTGCTAGATCACTGGAATGTTTTGACTTTCCTCATACACATCAGGTGCTTGCTCATACAATCGGCGATTTATGCCCACTGCCTGAAAAAACAGGGGTCTGAAAGTCACTCAGATAAAGCAGTAAGTACCCTAAAAAAACGAAAGGGGATGCTTTGAACATATTTTTTTTCTCTTTGTAAACAAATAATGTGCAGATCTTTTGATCTGTTTTAGCTTCATCATGCGTATCTGTGTTTAACTCTTTGCTGTTGTTGCGCTTTTGCAGCTTTTCTGTAATGGGCTGAGACATAGCCTAGTGTTTCTGTCCTTTAAAAGTAAAAAAATTGACTTTTCTTTTCTTTCTGGATTTAAATAACCTATGACCATTTAATATGACTTGGGAAAATAACTAAATATAAAAACTAGGAAGCTGCTGAATTCAAAGGTTTAACTGGTGCAAGTTCTTCACCTTCCTATATCTGAAGATATATGAAAACTTGAAAATAGAGGAAAAAATGAAAAACGAGCTTACACAAGGTATAAACCTCACTTCATTGAGCATATGATAGAGACTGATAATGAGACTCACATTGGCATTGTGATTGATTTATGAATTGCAATTGCTGTATTTTGCTAAGCATAAATTACATTCATGTTGTGTTTTCAGCATATTTTGTATCACTCCGTTAAATCAGAAATCCCGTGTAACATCAATTGTCTTCAAATAAGTAAATTTGATATAAACTTTAGCCATTCACACATGCAGTATCTAAAATAACTTGATCAAGGAGTACTGAACTATTATGCTTTTTAAGTAATAAATGTAAGTCTTTTCAGGAGCCACCTGCAGCTCTTGATACTGAGGCTAAGTCAATTCTAAAGCTGGTGTAAATGAAAGTGACTTTAGTTATGAGTAAAATTATGCTAATTTGTATTGGCTGGATATCTGATATGTGAAGTCCACAAGACATGGAACACTAAGCACATACTTCAATGATTTACAGAATTAGAGGATAATGGAATTTATTTATTGTTGAAGTGCATTCTCGCTGTCAGACTTGGAAGAAAAAAACATTCACCACACATAAAAAGTATGCTTAGCTGATTTTAGAAAGATAGACAAAGATTCCTGTAGAGACTGAGCTGAAATAAATATCTGAATGGCAAATCACATAAGCAGGAGAATACAGTAGAAAATTAATGGCCACAGGTGCTTGGCAATGGTTAATTCAGAAGTTTGGTTTGTAACTGAAAGCAGAATAGAACTTCTTTCTCTGAAAAAGGTTTGTCTTCTCAAAACAAACAAACAAACAAAAAAAAACCCAAAAAACCAAGTAACCTCTTTTTTGCTAGCTCCCTAGCACTTTTTTCATGAAAATAGCAGCCCTTCAAAAGGTGGAACTGATTGCAGTAAAGGACAACTTTATCATAGTTTCTTTAAATGTATGTTACCCTGGAAAGGCAGCAGTCTAGTTAAACTATGTTCATGATATTTCTCTTTCTCTGCAGCAGTGAAGAGGAGAAGTGTTCTGTGAGCTTAGAATAGAAATTTCACTGACAGTGAAAGCCTATGAAAATCTGACAGGGCACATTCTTCCTTACTGGGATCTACAACTCTAAGAGAAACACCTTTCTCCCTCCTAGGACTAAACAGAATCAAAAAGCTGAATAAATGTAAAAATGAATGTAAAAACTGGTGGTTAAGCTCCTCCTCCTCAGAGCAGGAGAAAACCAGATTGGCGACAAAATTCTTAATTTCCCCTAAGATTATTAAAAAACATCTATTAAAGTATCAAAGCACATTTGATATGCTGTGCCAGTTTTGCCAACTTAGACATTTTAGCAAGAAATTCAATTTGACCTGAAACATGTATCAAACTGTCAATTTCATTTTTCCAAATTTAATGCAGCTTATGCTGTTGGAGCTATTGAGGTTATTCCTAAATGTGATTCCACTGAGGATGCAACTAAAAGTTCATGTGCACTTACACTTCCAAGAGTTATGAAGGAAAAAAAAGAAGAGCGAAAAAAGGATAAGCTCAGAAAATCTGCATTATTGTTTCTCTATAAGAGTAATTAACACATATTCCCAAAGGAACTAAGGAACGAATGAAAGAAACTGAAGATTCCCTCTGGGCAGGATAGTAACAGTAGCAGGCATTAAATATGCACGCAGCCATTAGGCATGATTAAAGATTAATTCTGTGTCATAGAAAGGACTTGAGGTTGTTCCAGGTCATGACTCTCATCTTTATTATTTGGCTTACTGTTTTTATTTAATTAGCTTGACTTAATGAATCTTTGGTTATAAATGTCTGGCAACTTAGATTATTGTGCACCATTTATTAAGTTAAAGGCTCAGCTATATAATTTTCTCCTTGCAGGTAGCTTCCACAGTTTCATCAATAAGATTCTGGGCAAAACCAGAGAGGGTTCTACATAAGAATGTGATGTTACAACTTTGTTTACCAAAGTCAGCATTAGAGGTTCTCCTGGAATTGGTGAGATGCGTGAGCTCAAAATTTGGTGATAGTATTTCAGTGATGCCTCTTACATTAGTTGCATTTGTAAAATTCTCTCAAAGTCAAAAAGCATAGTTCTCAAGAGGTACCATGTATTGTACTGGCCATGTCAGAGTATTTCAGGTTTTTGTGTTCTGCTCACTGTTTTTTAAACAGAAATTATTCATTTAAACATGGAAGTACTGAGTATGTCAAAAATTAATTTAAATCACTTTTCTTTTTAATCTATACTTCTACTAAATTTTTCCATAATAGAGATCTAACTAAGACCTTCAAGTACTTTCCAAATAGAAAACACTTTCTTTTGCATTTGTTTTTGCGAAATCTTTGAATTTTGCATTAAAGGCCTATCTTTTCTTCCCTTTAAAAACAAAAAGAGTACTATTTCCTAAACTTTGTCTAGCAGTCAATTAAATGACAAGGATGACTGAATCTCAGTGCAATGTTGTTTTTTCCTTCCTGTTTCAATTAGAAGGCTGGTTAATCAAACAAATAATAATTAAAAATAGCATCCATAAGAATGAAAGAACTGAGGAAAAAAAGGCTTGTGATACAAGGTAGGGAAACAGTAGGTTCTCTTTCATCTTCTTCTCAGATCCTCTGTCTTCCATACCACGCTGAAAAAAAGAATTACCCTGTCCTTAAAAGTCTTGAAAAAAATAATTAGAGCTTCACAAAAAACATAAGCGAAGGGGGGTTCCCTTTCTCAATGGACCAGAAAATGTCAACTTTCACAAGGTAAAAACTAATAAAGCCATGATATCAAGTTTCCTGTGAATTGAGTGCCTTTAAGACACATCAAATCCTAGAGAAGAAAACTAAGGCCATTGTAGCCCAGAATAAAATGAAGACAGCTAAGGATTAAATCAGACTTCATGAAATTCACAGAATTTGCATGAGAGTAATTTGCTGCACATCTACAAATGATAAATTAGCCAGATATGCTGGTAAACTACAAGGTAGACTGGTGCATAATATGGAGTTTGGAATCTTTAAGAACAATAGGAATACATGCTAATCTACCAATTACATTCACGATTTTTTGAAGGATGAAAATAAGGGACATGAAGAACAGGGGGAAGATGCTAGTACTAAGTTCAGTTAGCTAAAATTATTTTAAAATGGAACAAATTGTACTTCAACATTTTTGTTACTTTCAGTTCTAGCAATTTTCTATCAAAGATGCTTGTCTTAGTGCTTTGGAGAACACAAATATTTTGCCTATGAAAAGTAAAATTTCTTTGCAATTAAATATTTGGAGATGGTTTAAAAGAATAAAAGGTCCTAGGAAAAAAAGGTGGGAATGCATATCTTGGTCTTAGGCCTGCTATGAAATTGAAAGACTCTATCCAGCAACTTCTGGCAGAGACTTGTTTCAGTATTGGGATAGCTACAATAGGACAGATACTCTTGGCCATTGGTCCTTGTAATCATATTATTAAAAAAAAACTTTTACCCAGGGAGAAAGTTAATGATTTAATGGACTCTTTGTCCACTGAGTCCCAAATGCAGCCGAGTCAGCTGCAAGTTCTTAACTGTGCATGAAGGATGAAGCTATTCCCTTGTTATGAAGACAGTGTCTCTTCAGCACATGCTGATGGCTGGGTAACAGGCAGATAATCTTCTAATTGTTTACCTTGATAGTGACCAGAAAGCTTACAGCAGAATAAGTACGAAAATTAAAATTCAGATGACATCAATTCAATGGCAGCTATTAGCAATGCAATTAGAGAGGTTGATTAGAAATGTGCATGAATGTATTTGAGACTCTGAGTTTGGGTCAGACTCTGAAAAACAAAGGCCTTTAACAGTCTGAGCTATAAAGCTGTCAATACAGTATGTTCTGAAAATATGTGAAATGCACATAAGTCTGTCTGATGTATCAGATAGAGGAACGATTTAAGGTTGATAAACTCTACTCACTGAACAGTGCAGCTTTGGGGACTGCCTTTGACAAAGCTACTTAGATAAGAAGGGTTCAAACAAGCTACTTTTCATGCAATGGAAAATACTAGTGACATGAATTTTGGGGGAGGAAATAGCTTTCTTCCCAAAGTTTTCACAATCTGAGTCTTAAACACAGCACCTGCTCTTTTCCACACAGAAGGAAGCAAATATAACTCAAAGCTCAGAGAGTGGTACTTTTGTTATTACGTATTTAAACAAAAGACCAGATCAAGGGAAATCAAAATTGAACCTCCCATACTGTTCACCTGCCTGGGCTTATACTGATAAATTGTATATATCTACCATCTAAATAATTTCTTCTCTCACCTATTTCCCTTCATCTGTAATGTCCTTGGGTTCATTCCCATCTTTTTTTTCCTTCTCAGTTTTGGAAATAAGGACTGTGCATCACTACAGGGAACCTGCATTTAGTTTGGTATTAATAGAGCTTCACTATAAACACATGGTGCACTGAGCAAGAGAGAGAACTGATACTTTGGCATGTGCCCAAGAGTTATTTAGTTCAATATCCTGTCTCTGACAGGGGACAATATAAGAAACCTACAACAGGCAGATCTAGGGTTATTCAATCTAAAAGAGTGCATGCTTTAACCTTTAGATTGAAATACTCATTTCAAAAAAATGGCTTATAATTTGTTAAGAGAAGTTAAATTTATTGTCAATGTCACTATTTCTTTTTTTTAAAAATCTCTTTATATTTGACCTAAATCATGTACTGGTTTAATGAGCTGCATAAACCATTTACATGTGCATAAATAAAACAACTGTAAACTTAAAAGTATTTCTGGTTTTCATAACATTTAATTTCAATTTACTGTCCTTGTTTCCTTTCATTCAGAGTCATGTAGAGTTTGGTATGTTAAAATAAGTGATACATACATAAATCAGAATAACTACTATTATAATATTCCTCATTCCTCTTTTCTTTTGCAGTAGTTTTTGTTTCTTTCAACACAACTTTTTTACATATTTCATTATTTCATTACACATAGTTGAACCTGTTTTTGTTCTGTGATATCCTTTAAGATACAGGACAGGCAGTATTCCACAGCATTCAAGAAGGGGTGTTTAAAGCACTATGATATCTTTTCTATTCTTTGTTACCCCTTTTCTTATGCATATTAAAAGCTTGCCTTTTTGTTTTAATATATCAAAATCTTAAGTTGAAATGCTCCTTAAATTCTGTACCACTAGAAATTATGCAAATACAGCTGTGGATTTTTAAAGTTAATATATCCTACTTAAAAGAACAAAAATTATATTATTGAATTTAATTCTAAGCTATTTTCCCCTACAATTTTAATTTATTTTATTATGTTTCATTTACCATTTGTTTCAGCTACCTTGGATACCTAATACCCTCCCACCAATTTCTCTGATCCTGAATGAACATCTCTTTGAAGTTAAATAAGTCATCTGCAAATATACCTGCCTCATCACTCTCTGTATTTTCAGGCTATTCATATGGATATTTAAAATATAGGTGAAAAGACAGAATACAAAACTATAACTCAGTCTCATTTTTGCAGTTTTCCCAGAAGAAAAAAAATAAAATGTGACTTTTTTTCTTTGCATCATGTTTTATTGAATATTTGAACTGTGACAATATTTCACTTCACTATGTATGATTACTTCTTTTAACAACCCATATGAGAAATAACGATTGCTGTGTTATAAGGACATTAGCAATGTTAAAAAGTGAACTCAATTTATTGATAATGGACTATTGTTGTGTTATTAGAACATTCTCTCAGTTATAATCCCATATTGGCAAAGTATTTGATAGGTAATGAATTTCTTTCAAATAGATGTTAATGCTCTGTTTTTCTCAAAACAATAATTGTTACTTTTTTGGTTTTTTCACCATATGATAAAGAGAAAAACATTTAGAAGGAGAACAATTCAGAAAAGACCATCACAATTCTCATTAGCAAAAATGCATAGTCCAAGGAAAATGCCATAACAGGACGATACTGGAAATGATCTCTATTTTAGGCAGTAAACAAAAAGGAGAAAAGTCAGTGGTTGTTGGGTGGTGCATTTAGTTATTTATTCAACACTGAGTTCCCAGTGTGTTGCATTGGTGGCTTACCTTGATTATGCATTCCTGAATATAAGCCATAGAAAGAGTCAATTTCACATGTCAAGGACTTTTTATTTATGAAGTGCTATAAACAATTTATATGATGGAATTTTAAGGAGGAAAAAAAACCCAAAACTTTACTCCTTTCTATTTTCTCATTTTACATAATGCTTTTCCTAAGGGAATGGCATGATGGAATGGGAAAATCAATTGTACATCAAATTGTAGAAACACTGACACATTCCTCCAGATCACTTACCAGGCAGTAAGTAAAAATTGTACATAACATATCCATCAGAATTTTTCAAAATATTATTTGACAATTCATTAACTCATGACAATTCTAATCAGACCTGGCATTAAAATTTTGTATCTGTCTTACTAACAGAACTTTAACCAAGCAAAATTTCTAGAAGGATGAAAATAGTGCAACATAAGTAAAAATCTGATTTCACTGAGAAGAAAAGTCTCCTTAGTCTTGTCACTCTTTTTTTCCTCATGAATTTATTTGAGGCTATTTGAAGTTAATAAGGGAACAACAGCACCAACAACAACAAAGTCTCACAAAAGGATGGATTTACTGTTACACATAGGAAATATTTCATATTATATGAAACAGATTGATAATAAAAAATAAAAGTGAACAAGGAATTGATTCCTTGGAAGAAAAAGTATCTACATAACTACAAAACCTCTGACACATCAAAAATGCATATTTTTTTTTAATAATGAGTAACCTGAATTTACTGCATTCTTTTTTATAAGGTTTATGTGTGTATTTTTCAGAGATATTGTGTCGTAACTGGTATCAATAGAAAGTGAGTATAAGCATACAACTTACCATTATTTAAAGATTCTTTCATATATTTTTTACTAGTTATTTTCAATACTTGACTCTTCTTATTAAACTAAGAAAATACACTATTTTAGAATTTAATGATGATTGTCATTGCTATATGTACCACAAATACAAATAAGAAAGGATTTCAAGAATCTTTCCTCTATTCACAGAAAGCTACATGTATTTATTTTCTTTTTCTGAAGCAATAGTATTTTTACAGATTCATATCTCATACTATGATTAAAAATTTAATAAATCTGATAGCATTTCCAGACTGTCTGTGTCTGCTCTTTCTACACTTTGGAATTCTTGGCTAGTCGAAACCATTTAACAAAAAGATTTTGTCTTTGGATTTTCAACAGGGAAAGTTCATAGCACTTGTGAAAAGAAAGCAAAAAAACTAAAATAAGGAATACACACCAACAAATATACGTTTATGCTTCAGTCAGTTTTGGGGTTTGCATTATCCATGAAGAATGAAACTTTCCTTGTGGTTCATATCTGAAACTAGTATTGCCTGAACCTGTTTTATTCATAAGTACCAGATGAGGATCAAAGCATAAAATTTGAGATGGTAGCTCACAGGCGGAATCCGTGAGGCCAAGGCAGGCGAAAAGCTATTGCCTATTGATGAGAAAAGCAGAGGTATTACTCACACTCTGAAACCCTTTGTGTTTACATTTGTCCTCAGGTTTTTTATATGTATCCTAGAGCTCACAAATATAGACCTAATACATGAGACTTAATGGGATTCAGAGGATATTAAAAGAGCTTGCTGATAGGACTGACTGCAAGGCTGGGGATTTGGCTAACAGAAATCTCATGAAGTTCAGCAAAGTGCAGAACTATGTACCTAGGACAGAATAAACCCATGTGCTGATACAGACTGGGAAGCTGCTGGCTCAGTACCAGCAAGCCTGAAAATCATTTGGGTGACACAGCGAACAATAGGTCAAGTAGGATCAAACTGTGGCAAACAAATCCCACACAGGACTGCATCAGAAAAGCTGTGGTCAGCTGGTAGAGGTAAATTACTATTTTCAACTCAAACCCAGTAAGGCTGCACTTGGAATATGTGTTCAGTTATGTGTCTCAGCTCAAGGGAGACTCTGGGAAACTGTGAAGTACTCAGTGGAAGACAAACAAGATAGATACCTGCCGGATGGAGCAAATTGAGAGCTCTGGGCTTTTTCAGTCTGTTGAAAAGCAGGCTAAGAGGAGAATAAGCCTAAAACTACTCGGACATCTCTAACCACAACTGTGAAACTCTTGGCAATGCCAAATTGTAAAACAAGGAGCAACTGCTGCAAGCTGTGCCTTTTGATGTCTACTCAGCATTAGGAAAAGCTTTTGTACAGCACTAAATCAGATCACACAGAGAAGCTGCAAAATCTCCATCTTTGGAGATTTTCAAGAGTCAGTTATGGAAAACCACTGGTAACCTAAGATGGTCGCTATTCAAGAGTCCTGCTCCTTGGCTTCAGTGGAGAGGCTGAACTACACCTCCTCCTGAGAACTCTTCTAATCCATAGTTCTGTAATGCAGAAAAACACAGATGAAAATATGAATAATGTTACTTACAGATTAGTAGGAGTAAATACTAAAATAGATGCTGATACTATCTGGCTGTGTAAGCTGCATTTTAAGTAAAGCAGGGACTCTATGTCCTGCACTGCTGAAATAGAAGCCTTTGGCTGGCTTTCTGAGGCACTTTGCTTCAGCCTTACCAATGGCTGGGAACAGTACTCAAGAGATCCTAAACAATAGAATCCTAGGAACAAATCCAGAATCAGCATCGATTTGATCCAAAGTTGACATTAACAGAAAAATGACCTTTTTTAGTTATTACACATAAATCAAACTCTTGCTTTTTGACAACACAATACATTATTTTGTAATTTTCCTAATAATTTTAAATATCCACTTAATTAATACATTATTTGCTTAAGAATACCATTTTGCTGATGTCACACAAAACAAAACTAAAACCTCTTATAAAAGAAAAAAAGAAAAGATCCATTATAAAGTAAAAATTTGGATATTGTTACATGATATGCATGACAGTTGCCAACTATTGTAATACAATGCTTACACATGAAAGAAAAGTACAAGGTAATATTACCAGCTCTAACGCTGAATTTAACACTGTTTTGAAGCAATAAGGCTAGATGACTTCTGGAGTTTTGAATCCTTCAGAGACAAATGATTCTGCTAACCCACTATCACAAATAATACAGCATTATAACAAAAAATGGAGACTACAAATATATTAAAAGTAGTTCTAAGACTCACGAGCTTTGTTTGTGGCTGAAAAACCACTCAGTTTTTAAGTACACACACACAGGAAGCCTAGATAATATAAAGTGGGGAAAAAAGTCCTTTTTTTTCCTTCCAGAATTAAAATACCTTTATATCACTCAAATGTCAACAGACAAGTCTTTGGATGACTGATGTTACATAATAGACACAGCAAAGTGTTTTAGAGTGACAGGGTAAGCTAAGGACACAGTTTTCTTCTACACTCAAAATGTTTTTGATACAGGGAGTTTAAGTGAAACACTTAATGTGAGCAAAATGTGGCTTCTACGTGTTAATCATGAGATGAGTAAGGGTATACAAACACACAAATGCATCTTTGGCATTTGTAAAACCCTTTTCCTCTCTTCATGTACAACACTTGCCTTCACATCCTTTTGTGTCAAGTCAGGTGCTATAGTGCTACATGATGGATATAATTTATTGTGACAGGTTACAATGTAGCACATTATTTGGAAAATTGGTGAAAAAAAGGCAGTTGTTACGAAGTTTGTTGTTAAAGATGTTCAGGTTAGTTTGGCTGGTGGTTTTCGTTTGTTTTTTGGGGGGACGTTTTTTTTTTCTCTGTTTGTTTTTCATTTTGTTTTGTTTTAATTTGTTTTGGGTTTCTTTTATTTTCTGTGTGTTTTTTAATTGATTTTGCTTTTTCAACCCTAGTAAAAGAAAATACTAAGATGACATTTTTTATTTTTAAAAGCATAATTTATCTCTAAGATAAGAGCTAGGGATTTCTCCATATGCACCAGATATGTAAAAAGTGTAAGCAATTAGAGACAGAATCACTGAGCAGATATTCCCTCTAATGAGCCAGCAGAAGGAAAACTTGTGCACGTTGGAGTGATGGTGCTTTCTCCATTTTCCTCATAGCAAAACTCTAGCTAGGCTAAAGTATATCTCTGTAATTTCAAAACAGGAAATAAAACCAAATGAAATCTATGTTCAACTATTTTGAATGGATCCAGCTACAGCTCTTGCTGTTTTGATGGCAAAATGTGACAGGATGTTACAGTAGTAAAAGTATTTCCATAACTAATGCATGACTGCATTCTCTGTTGGATAGGTCTAAGATAATAAAACCAGGTTTAAACTGTAGTTTTTCAGATTCTCAGAAGGATTAATTTTGTGTTTACTTACCCAGAAGTAGATGACATAACAGACACTGTCATACATTTCTCTATAGAGTCGAAATGATGTCCATCATTATAAATTTCTTTATTTCTACCAGTTATATACCCATACATCAAGAGAAGTGATGCAGTACGCAAATACACGGCCCAGGGGAAAATATTTACTCATTCTCTAATCAATCTTAAGAACACTAGAGTAGGAAGACAACTAGCAATAAGATTGAGAAAACTGTAAGTTATAGTCCCATTCTAACAGAAATTATGGGGTGAAATGCAGTTGCTACTTCCTAGATGGAATGCAGCTGGCATGCATGGAATTTGCTCCATGGCAGCTCCCCAGACAACATAGCCTGCATCCTAAGCATGCTGAGAGGGATGACACGGAAGGAGGAGTGGAGTCAAGACCCCATGGCCAGGGTCTGTAGTAAGCCTCGCAGGGATGGGAAGTTGAGAGCACCATGTAGTGGATAAATCTCTTGGCAGCTGTTAACCGAGGGTGAGAGGAGACGATGTCTCCCTGTTGAGCTAGCAACTGTGGTGAAATTGCTCCCCTTGGATGAACTCGATTCATTAGAATCTCATTGTAGTATTAACACACAGCCCCATCCCAAAGTTACCTGCCCCCAAGGTATGACCACCCCTCACTGAGAAAATGCTCCAGATTTTATTGACTAAATCTTTAAGAGCATAACAAGATCATTGTATACCAATCAGTAACAAAAGCATGTATGACTAGAATCACTCAAGTTCTACCTAAACTTGAAGAAATAGTATAAAAGTAAATTAGGGATGGGGAGATGTTAGTGAAGACTCCATCATAACTTCTGGGATCAGTCAATGGGCTGAACCTTTTACTCCATGTGGATGCCTATTGGTAAGAACTTTACATGCACTAAATTATTATTGCAAGCTAGTTTTTGCTGGTGATTTGAGCTTGTCTCTGTATTGCTTCAAATTCATTCTTGCAATCAGTTACCACCACCAGCAATCTTTGAACCTTAATCTGTCACAATTCTCTGTTATCAGTGTGTTTGTTAATAAAAGTGTGTTGCTCCCTAAACCGATTAATGTTAGCACTTTAAGGACAAAGTTGTCCAACAGTGGATAACATAGTTGACAAAAATACGGAGATCCAAGACAGGAGTCCCTCTTAATAAAGGATAGAATTGTCATATGCTCTTGGCATATGTCCCTAAAGGATCCTCTGGTCCAGCAGACTGTCCAGTGGAGTCCCCATTATGGGGCACTGGCAGACTGGTCAGGCACAAGCGTCTCAGCTTTCCTGGGGCATTGGCAGACTGAGCAAACATAAAGGGCTCAAGGCACCCACCCTTTCATCTGACAACTATACTCTATTAAGACTGTTCTAGTCCCTTGATATCAGTGAGGATACAAGATATTTTTATTACAACAACCAGGTAAATAAAAAAGTGTGATATCAGAATTGAGCAGCATAAGAAAAAAAAATCTCATAAACTGAATAAAGAGTACTTGAAATTTCTGAAGGAAAATAGCAACTGCTAATACACAGAAAAAAAAAAAGAATCATTCTGTGAACCAATGCAAGTGAAGGGGATAGAGATTTTCAAGTACTATGAAAGGCTTCTTTCACATCCCAGTTTTGCAGCAATACAATCCCACCTCTTATTTTTTAAGTTATTATTTCTATGATAATTGCAAAAATATTAACAGCTCACTCACTATGCATCTTATTATCATCTGTCGATTCTATTGCAGTTTAGTATCCATTCAAGCATCACAGGAAGGAAAGTGTATTATAACCATGAAGCATAGGTGGCATTTTACAAACATTATCTTCAACTAACAGCCAAATAATACAATATGTTTAGGTATGCAAGTCTCCTTTGAAATTATTTAAACTTCAGTCATCTGGTATGATCTGAAGTTCTAATAATTTGGATGAAGGAAAAAATATCAGAAATTATGACAGTGCTTATCTTGGACTTACTGACTTTCTAAAATTTAGTATTTTGTATAATTTTCAGACATGACATTTCTCTAAAGCTAAGTTTCTTCAAAAATATGCCCAAAACTCAAGGACTGACAAACTTTTGTATTTAATTTTATTAAGACTTTTTTGAAGTTCATGCGCATATACTTTTAGGAAAGCACAGCTGAATTCTGTGCTTTTCAGAATTTCAACTGCCTACAAATTTAAAGCCTAAAAAAGGAAAAAAAAAATTGTTGCAATTAATTACAGTGTATATTTAAGTTTTCCAATAACAAATAAATATAGTTATAGAATTTCTGGTTTAATATTTTAAATCCTTATCATTGTAGTAATTTTAAAGTATTTGTATTAAATACAAATTTATAAGTATTTGGAGAGACCTGATAGAAACAAATAGGGAAGAAATTATACCTGAGCATGAGCCTTACATTTCCTAGCAGAAAAATCTTTCTTTATATTTTAGGTCATTCACAAGCTCACTGGAAAGATGTCGAATAATGTAGCAGCATGAATGTTTATATCTCTGTGAAAGACACTCACTACTGACTAACACCCCTGCATTTTCTATTACACGATGTCTAATTAAGCCCCATGATGCCACTCTCAAATCTGACAAAGCAGAGATAATTCTTGACATTTTCAAAAACTTGGCTTATGTTCGCCTTCTTTTTACAGTGACACAAGCTGAGGCTTCAAACTGATAATGACATTGCAGCAAGTTTCTGGTTTTTTAATCTTTTTCAAACAGTAGTTTACTCAGAAGGAATGGAATCACAGAGACCCTTATTTGCCTTTGCAATGTTCAAGCACAGAACCGCAGCTGCCAAAAGACAAAATTTTGCCCTTACTTGCCTCAGTTCAACTCCCAGCAAAATCAATTGAAATTATGTTATACTACCCAGGGAGCAATTGGGTCCATGGCACACAGAGAGAACTGTCACAGCACATATGAGGTGATAGGTCACGTCACTTCAATTGTCCCTGTCTCCTTTCAGCACTAGACAAACATCAAGAGACAAACACAAAGCAATAAAATAGCAACAGTAATACTCAGTGTTCTGATACTGCGCCTGTCATGCTGCTCCTCCAATCGAGCCATAATGCAGAATTTTCTCTACCACATGTGGTGCCTCACATCTACCTTTCTTGGTCAGCAGCAGGAGGCAGACCAACAATATTTTGAGGCTGCCTTTAATTTAAGGCTCACCTCTTTAAAATGAAAACTGTTTTTTAGATAGAAGAACAAGGACAAGGATTAAAAAGGTTCTGTTTATGCTTCTGCAATTATGAAAATTAGCAGAGAGGAATATGCTTTTCTTATATTAAAAAAAATAAAGAATACTTTTATTGCATTGTTTGCATTACTTAAAGGATATAAATTTCCTCTTCTCTGTCCTGGTAATACCACTGCGTTCTTACTTATCTCACTCTGTTTGCTGTAACACCAGACTACACAAGACCAGTTTCTCCATGAAAAGGAAAAATAAAGATAACTGATAATGACTTACACATTTTTCCCACAAATTTCTTATAATGATTAAGAGCTGGCTTGCAGATCTTAGGCAGAAAAATAACAAAATTGAAAGAAAAGTTTCTCTCAAAAGAAAGCCATAAAATCTCATTAATAAACTATTTAAGAACTCACAGTTTGCCATTTCATTTCTCAGTCAAAAAGGATTTCATCTCCTGGAGTTAAGACTAATGCAAAAATCATTAATATTTTCAACTGTAAATTCCTGAGACCTGGGTACCAATAGCAAAGTGTTTTGCTTTTCCACAATTTTCTTCTAGATATTGCTTTAATACAGTTTTACAAGAAACATCATTTGTTCAGACTGTGTCCCAATTCACCCTGCAAACAACAGAAAACAAAAACTAATTATTTTCAACCCCAACCTCTACCCAAATATATCTTTTGAAAGTAGACACTAAATTGGTGGAAAATTATATCTTACATTGGATTTCATGCTTATCAGATTTTCCCCCTATCTTTCCTTCTATCTATTTGATTAAATCATTTCACATCTTTCAGAAGGCATAAGTTACAAAGAAAAAAAAAAGAATTCACTATAGAGAGATTTCATGTGTATAAAGAACATTACCATTTACCGTTAAAGTTGTGGATTTGGTCATTTGAGCAGCCAAGCTAAAGAACACACAGGAGTAAGTAACCCAACTTACTTCTGAGCAAAAGTAGAGTTCCAACAGGCATAATCATCTCTCTTTCAATACAAACTTATAGACTAGAAGATAAAGCTATTGCAATGAGGTTTTTTTTCACATTGGTTTATTATTTTAACTATTGTAACATTGTGGTTCTAGTAAAATCAGGTGCTGGGTGGCCATGAAGTAAGAAAAGGCTCCTGATTTTATTAAGTCTGGCAAAATTATCTGACTAGCTATAATAAATACAGTTCATTGGGATTCCATTTCAATATGGGTTTTTTACTGTTCTTAAGAATCTATATTTAGGCATTTCTCTTTAAAAGAAGAAAAAAGGTAAAAAAAGCTCCAAAGGTAAATACAATAAATTCCTCTATTGAATGCAAATCAGTAAGGTACTGCAGCTTGGTTTTAGTGCTTCCCCCCTACTTTTATATTGTGTGCCTAACATTCTCACATTTAAACAGTCAAAGGCATTCCCTGCAGGACATACACACGGACACAACAGTGTCTTACATCCTTTTGTAAAGAGACTGTGTGCCCTTGATATCAGGTAAGTTCAGGCAGTATAACAGCCTGAAATCTTGCTCAGAACAGAGATATTTATTTGCATATATTTGTAGACTAGAATTTGTTTAATTCCCTACTGTAGCACAAATCGAACTACTGTTCTTTACATTACTTCAAACAGACTACTGGAACTATAGACCTGAAAATCACCATTCACTAAGGAAAAGGCACACAAGAAGTTTTATAAATATACTAATGGGGCATATTCTCCTTTCACCAAAAGAAACAGTAAGGGTTTCTGTGTAAATTGCTGAGCATTGGGAAGGGAGATTGCAGTTTTCTTGAGAAATTTAACAGGAAAATTTGCATGGCAGTGAAAGAGGTGAATCCAGGATTGATGCATTTCTATTTATGTGTTATTCAGATCAAATAATTGGCAGAAAAGATTTTATTTATGTGAAAGAGATTCAAATGAACTATTTTCTTGAGTCTTTCTTGACTGAATACTAACAATGACTGCCTTGATTTGACAGCTCGTCTGTGCTTAAGTAAAGCTGGATGACAGTCATCCACAAAAGCATTTGATTAGTTTATCATTACCTGCGTCTATGTTTAGCAGATGTTTTTGAAGTACTTTGCCTCAGTACTCAGTGAGATTTGTCATCATAAAATGTGAAGTGTGGAACTCTGTTGTTCAAGTCACTTCTAAGTTCTTCCAACATTTTTCAGTATTTTATTTCATCACTGAATGTAAGTTTAGATCATCTGAGAAGTACAATATTTGGGTTGACTTTTAAAAAAGAGGTAACTCTGGGAATATCTGGAAAAGTAAGTTGCAATAAAAGAATATTAGGTAGTAGAGTTGAAGAGAGGAGCTGAGAACATAGCAGTAGACCAGTATGTTATGACCTATCCCTGAAGGAGAGGGTAACTCAGATTCTTGTTACTAGATCCCTTGGGGAGATAAGAGTGAAATGACCCTGGATAATTGGTGTTCAAAAATATTTGTATGTATGTAGGGCTTATTCTAGGACAGTTTGTTTGCAATGGAAAAGAGGTATGGCTATTTTCTGTAGAAATATAAAAGAATAAAAATATCACTTAAGCAATAACATAAAAAAGAAGAAAGAAAGAGAAAGAAAGTATAAGAGTAAAAAATAATGGAGAAGAAAAATACCACTACCTCTGAATTCAGTGACAAGACTCAATTGTTGCAATTTTCATGTCCATCAGTTGAAGTGATGGTTGCAATCCTGATCTGCCACTGGTGGGAGAAGCCCATGAAACACTTAAGTTCAGTGGTTTAACGCACACTGAGATTCAGGTGGGAATTCCCACATACTTCCTCAGAGTTTTTACAGTGTCTGATAAAACACTGTGAGGCTCTTCAGGGGTCTTTGGTGCATTATGACACATTCTAAGACGTGACAGCTGCCTCTCAGGTGAGCCTCTCACATAAAGCCAGTTATGCCCCATCAGAGGGGCTCACGAAAATCCTCAGGCCTGTGAGTGAATGTCCCAATACCTTCCCTGGGGGGAGTTTTACAACCCAGACAGTTCTCAAAGGGAGGAGACTGCATAATAAAAAGCACTATCCCCCCTCACAGGATCAGCTGCTTATTAGTCCCTCTCCTCACCTGGCTCAAAACTCATATGATGCTAAACAAAGTTTGGATTTTCCTGGTCACCCTCTGGTGCTCATGCCCTCTGCACCTGGGCTATTACCTTGCACATCAACAGCAAAGCACTCTCTGTTTTTGAAAATGGCCATTTGGTTAAGCCATTAACCATTAACATTTCAGTCTCTCACACATTATTTTCAAAATATATTCATCCCTATGTGCATTACTTATACATTAGTCCCAATGGACTGTGACCACCCGGCTAAGACTGCTTATGTTTTGTTATGTTGTATCCTAAAACTGAAGGACAACACCGCCATGATAAAGAAAATATTGCAGTGTGTCACCACAAAAAGTATGTTTGCAAAAGGAAACATTAAGCAGGCAGTAGTAATAGCTTCAAAAGACAGAATAAGCATTGCTTCACCAATTGAATCAGAAATGACAGCACGATTTTGGAATAAGCTGTTGCAAATCACAATTACTTTTGTACGGTAATTTAAAACTCAAGTGTAGCCCCCTCAAAGCCACACTCATATTTCTGTGCTGTCAGTTGCACAATGGACAGCTGATGTTTCATTTCCTCTCACTTACGGAAGGCTAACTTGGAAGAAGTTAATACAAGATGATAGAGCTTTTCATTGAAGATTGACTTTTTCAAATTTTTTCTCATTAAAATTTTGGGGCATGTGAATTAGTTAATCTTGGACATCTGGAAGTGTGTTAAAATATACAGTCAAATGATTCCCAAGATATCTTGCAAGAAGGAATTAAATTAGTTATTCCGTGAGGTACTGTGTTATGAGGTAACATTCCTTTGTCTAGAAAAGTTAGTGTTCTATCCTGTATCTCCTAAATAATACATTTACAAGTTTTAATCTGAATGGCAGTTCATTTAGATTAAGCAAAGATACTGTTATTATAGAGCTCCTTTATTTCCTTCAAACAAAATTAATATTTAAGAGTTTTTATATTAGCACTACTAATAAATAAAAGATTATGCAGGTTCATCCTAATGAGAAAAAAAATATTTTTTACTAAGTGCAACAATGTACATACATATATGAACATAAATAGCATGGGTGCACATTCAATTATTAAATTTTTATCTACTTGTAAAAAATTATGTGTTAGATCATATTTTTCTAATCCAAACTACTCAATGCAGACTGGGTCACAATACACTGAAGTTAAAGAGAAATAGCAGAAGAAAAATGTGGAGCTTTGCCACAGCATCTCTTTGCTTGCTCAACTTCTGCTAGAAAAGTCAATTTCAGCAGTTGCTTCTGTTAAGTTCTGGAAACAATTTTTTGAGGTTGAAACAAATGTCTTGCTAGGGAATTACAATACATTCCTACCAGAGAACTTGAATTAAAATAAAAACCAAATCAAATCACTAAACCTTTTAATGAAAATGCAGCTTATTTTTCAGCAAATATTCTAAACAAAGATAATCCAGGGGTACAAGCCACAGGAACTGGAATCTTCCTTTGAGACCTCTGCATTGACCCTGCAATGTCACCCTCAGACTACTCCCAGTTTCTTCATTGATTCTTGACCTGTCACAACTACCTGGCAGCCCAGAAGTGTCTCTTGGGTCAGACCCAGGCAAAAGACAGTCGAAACACACTATTTAGACACTACCTCGTGTCTAAATAATGCCCTAAAGCACTTAACTGCACTTAACATTTTTACTGAACAACTTTTTTTTTTTTTGTTGAAAGCGTCAGAAACTGTCAATGATGAGTATTTTCAGTTTGATATACAGAAAAAATGGATTAGCATCAACCTAAGTGAAAAGAGATTTAAGCTCATGATATGCAACTTCTGTTCTAATTTTAAGACAAGTTTTCCTTGAGCTATTCTATATTTAGCTTAATTTTAAAATAATCTCCTGATGAGCAATACACTTAAAATATAAGTGACAAATATGGGTAGATCATCTGCAATACCACTTATGAGAAGTCCAGTGTATTCTTGGCTCTCTGTGAGGATACATGGACTGAGAATATAAAATAGCTGCACAGGGAAAGAAACATGCACTTTCCAGTCCCTTGCTGTCACTTTGTTATTGCACACAGTGAAGCTGCATAAAAGATATAGCTATAAGATCCAATTTTTTAATGATTTCTTTCTTAATGAAATAGCTCTCAAATTTTGTTTGAGGAGAAAGACAGCTACCTTTACATCTGGGTAATTCCCCTTCACCCTAGCCCCCATTTAACTAATTAAATGTTCTTTAGAATTTGAAATCACTGAGTATAACAAAGCTCCTGAGAATCATAAGCAAAGTCGGGAGGACATCTCAAACACAGGAATGGCTAGTGTAGGACAGTCTAGGGAGTACGTGATGCTTTCAGTATCATTTTGTACTGTACTTTTGGGCTTTAATAGCCCTCCCAGCAATGTTGCACCAACTGCTAATCGATACCAATTATTTTTCTCACCATAGAAACGAGGCTTAGTTAACCCCTTGAGTGCCTTATCCTGAAATAAATATAGGATGTGGTTTTTTACGTGGATGAAGAAAACATCCACTACAGTGAAATTATTCCTGCAACAAAACTGTTCCTGCTTTCAAGTGCTGGATGAACATATAGTCATTCAAAAATTTACTCTGGCCCATCATTTTAAGGCTACATTCCCAAAGCACTAACTTAAATAAACAAACTACACATTGTATTGTGCTATCATACCAATCCTTGCAAGGAGCAAAGTGGGAAAGACTGCTACCCTTCAGTGTCTAACACTGTTTCAGTCACAAGGGTCTTTGCAATGATATTTTTGTTGAATAAGCAAGAAACCCTAAAGAAACTATTTTTAAAAATCTGATGCTTCATTTTTCTTCTTTTATTTATTAATGACTTTTTGTAATTTCATTCAGCTCAAACATGAGTCAAAACAGTATGAGAACAGCTATTTCACTGCCAATTTATAGTATTAAAACATTTTAATTTTGCGTGCAGGTCAGGAGAGAATTTACATTGTAAAAACTTTTCATCACCCAAACTGAGGGGAAAAAACCCAAACAAAACAAAACTCCACACCCCAAAAAACATTTTGTGGAACACTCTCTTATACATCTACATATTTTATGATAAATAATTATGGTAAATAAATACCCCTTTGGGATATTTTGTTCAGCTTAATACAAGTTTTTTTAACCAAACATCCAAATAGACCAGTCAAGATTTTCTTTTTGTAAAAAGGCAGGCAGAGAGTAGAATTAGTGAACTATTTAAATATATTAAAGCTCTTAAATATTAGTGTTAAAATTATTTCCAAGCAGCTAATATAAAGGCAACATAAAAATAAGAGTATTGGAAAGAAAAAGTACTAGGGAAACAGCTATTTGGCAGCCTTATTGTGCTACATATTCTCAGCATCTCTGTGGTAATGGAAATTTCGATTCTCCTGAAGTAAATGTAAATTTCTCCTAAGATTCCAATAATGCTTTATGTTTGTCTGTCTGTCTATCTATCTGTAAGTATGCATGAAGTGTTTAATTCTTAAACAGTTGGAAAGTCCTGCATACATTTATTCAGTACCATACACCATTGAATGGGAATAAATTAGAACACAAAATAGTTCAATTTGATTGAAGAAAAAAGCAGTGAGTCTTCAAGACAAAGAAGTTGCTCCCATAGCAGTTCAGAAAAAGGACAATTCTAATAGATTTAAGAGACTGAGAAAAAATAGCCAATACACTTCTGCAATGGATCTATCAATAGGGTAAATAATTGGCTTTATGTTGCTTTGTTTAAGCTACCTAAGCTAATACATCATTTAAGTGGTCATTTTAGAAAGTGAAGCTGTCTACAGTCATGCAGAATTATGCAGTTGTTCAGAATACGGTACAATATTCAGTCACCCTCAGCCACCATATGGACATATCTGAAATATTCTTTTCAAACCAATTAAACCAAAAGCAGAGGAACAGAGGTTCTAATAAGCCATTGCTCTCTGGAGCTGCCATAGTTCTCTGCATAAACTTGATAAACTGCTTCCTTCATTATTCTTTGTTGCCTTTCACCACAAACGGGCCCACATCATTACCATTGTCATATCCTCTTACTCCTTGAAGGCTTTAAGCTGTTGCAGTGAGGTGTATTTCAAAACCATGTGAAACTTTGTTCCAGGCATTCTAGAAAAGTTTTCCTAAGGAGCACAGATTTTTTTCACATGGTAGAAGGAATATAAGCTGTACCTGCTTGACAGGAATATTTTGTCAAAAAAGAAAATTAGGCACTGATAGCAAGAAGAGATGAATCTTGCTTTAGTAAAACTTCCTAAGGATTTTTTACTTCTTAATGTTTTAATCTCTTCACTGTTTTTTTCCAGGTTGTACTAGAAGAAAGACAGAACAAAGGATTTGAAATATTAATAGATTTTGAAATACAGAAAAAGATAATGCTAACAGAGGATGGAGTTTCCTGTCATTAGGTGTTCAATCCACTGCAACCAGATGCAGTAACAAAAAGCATAATTCCTTAGAAGAAAAAGCAAAAAAGGCCTAACCAAACTGCACAACATCATTCGTCTTTGGTTTCATCACTATAATTGTCCATCGGTTTACTAAAGTACAGTCTTAATTCTGACACCATACCAATAAAAAGAAAGAAAAAAGAAAAGATGCTATGTACTTAAAAATGTGATGTATTCCTGTATTTGAGAATACAAAAGTACTTGCAATTTTCAACAAATATGGCCAGTTTCTCTTTAAATCCTTATTTGTCTCTAATGGTAAGACAGCCAGCACCTGAGGTTTCATTTTTGAACACTTTTCCTGTGTTCAAGCCGATGTGATGACTAATCCTTGTAACTATTTTCACCATGGCATACAGTTTAATTATTAGGCTGGCA
>VWZV01006896.1:15507-69357 GCA_013397155.1 Irena cyanogastra | reverse complement strand
CTTTTCAAGCTGCAAGCTCCATTTTGCTGATGTCAGACTGCTTTGATTTGATCGGGAAAGGGTTTGAGCAATGTCGCACATAAATTATCTTTTTGGCAAGGAGAGAAATTACCCAGTGCCAGCCAAGCTGAGACTGTTTTGTAACCTCTTTTTAGGTACCTTCAGCCCACTGAAACTAAATGTTCTGTTCTGTTTGTCTTAAGCTGCAGAAGCTCTCATGTTGCTGTCTCATCTGCCCCGTACACCAGATGAACCAGTCACTTCATTTTGTATTTCACAATTCCCACAAAGCCAGTGTTTACTGAACATTGTTTGGCTTCACATACAGCAGAGTACTCCAATGTTTCTGCTCTCTCACCACATCCCACACAACCAGCAAGTCTCAGAAAACAACACAGGACAGTTGTGTAACCTTAGAAGTGTGTGCTGCAGTGTGCAGAGAGAGACACGTGTTGTGCAGCTCTGGCTTTGGTGATTGTAGGACAACTGTCCTGGCCTTTTGTCAAAGCTGAACCTTTCCCTGCAATGTATTTTTCTTTCGGTTGCTTCCAGGTTATCAGGTGCAGGGCTGCTGTTGCCTGGGCCCAGGGAAAACCACTCTCTGTTGAGGAGGTGGAAGTTGCACCCCCAAAGGCAAGGGAAGTCCGGATCAAGGTAAAAACACAGTTCAGTAATTTTTTTCTCCCTTGTGGGAGTTGCTCTTCTTGTGGCTGTACCTTGGATATAACCAAGTGATCTGTGTCCACCCATGGGCCTTAACATGGGTCCAGAGAAATTCTGTGGAAAATCCTTCCACAAACTGAGATAGACAGAGGCTGGACTATTTGTAGAAATCACTATTTACTCTTTCCTCTCCAAACAGATTGTGGCCACAGGCATCTGTCACTCAGATGATCACATTTTGAAAGGTTCCTTGCCTAATGTGGAATTCCCAGTCATACCAGGCCACGAAGGAGCTGGGATTGTGGAAAGCATTGGAGAAGGAGTGACCTCTGTGAAACCAGGTACACCAACACACACTCAAATGCATATCCAGAATTCAGGCCCCAAATCTCTGCCAAGAGTTCAGAAACTTCCCCCTGCTCCTGAGTCAGTGGTTTAAAAACTGACTCAGTGCACACTCATTGCACTGGATGCTCATGTCCACTTTTCCAATCGGTTCCTCATCTAGATGAGTGGGGCCCTGGAGCATTCATCTTCACAGGGAAAGCAGAGGGTTCATGGTAGGTTTCTGCCTGCAGAAAGCTTAGGAGATGTAATTCAACAGGCAATGCCCTCAGGGTATGCAGAGCAAAAGGCACCTAAAAGAGATCCACTTTGTTGCAGGAGACAAAGTGATCCCCCTTTGCCTCCCTCAGTGTGGAGAATGCAGCTTCTGCCGGAATCCTGAATCCAACTACTGCCAGAAGTCCCAGTAAGTTTACTTTGCCTTCCCCTACACCTACATGGGATTGACTTTATGACAAATCTGACACCCCCATCTGTGCCTCAGTCAATCAAATAAAAATTCCTGCATCTCCCCACAGTTTCTGTGAACCACAAAACCTGCTGCCGGACAAGACCAGCCGCTTCTCCTGCAAAGGGAAGCAGATCCATCACTTCCTGTGGGTCAGCACCTTTGCAGAATACACCGTGGTCCCAGAGTATGCCGTTGCCAAGATAGATGCTGCGGCACCTCTGGACAAAGTCTGCTTGTTTGGCTGTGGGTTTTCCACAGGCTATGGGGCTGCCATCAACACAGCCAAGGTTGGTATTCAGGCATGTTTAGCACCNCTCCCCGGACCAGCTCATCACAGCTTTCCGTAATTCTCCTGCCTGTCCCACCAGATTGCTGCCTTGGCTTCCTGCAATATGAGCACTGGTGTCTCTGTGATGATTGGGGTAATGGATTCAGAGATTTCCATTGATCCCACACTTCTGCTGACTGGCCGTACCTGGAAGGGGTCTTCACTCGGAGGTAGTAAACTTACGTATACAGTCTAAATAATTCAGCTTTTCCTTACATGGTAGTTGACAAATGATAGTAAAAGAGGGTTTTCAAGTAAAAGAAAACTAGAGAGGAGCACTGCATTGCCTGTATTGAACATTAACATTAGACATGCAAATAATTCTCTACTTGTTTCACACAGTAACTCACTCACCCTAATGAGCAGAAAGCTATGATCTCACAAGTGTGTGGCACCAGCACTGGTCACTCAGTCCTGACCCTCACAGTAACACTACCTTACCAAAACAGCCTTTCTACCATTATTCATGCAGCTGCACTCTCCTGTTTCCAGGCTGGAAGATGAGACAATGTATGCCCAAATTAGTTTCCAGCTATTTGGAGAAGAACTTCAATTCAGACTTGCTGATCACGCACACGCTGCCATTCGCTGAAGTGAACAAGGGATTTGAGTTGTTACGTGCAGGAAAAAGGTGAGACCCTGACCAGCAGGAGGTTCAACAAACCTCAACAACTCCTCCTAAAATTCCAATGAGCGGAGCATGCAGCACTGGCTTCCCAAAGAGCACCTAAGCCTTTTGAGGAAGCAGGGCCTTACAGCCAAATGCTGGCATGACCTGCCATAGCCCAGAGGGAAGAGCCCATGTTGTGCACAGGGAACCCTCCTGCTCATGGTTCAGCTCAGCACAGATCCTGTGGCCTCATCCCCTGAGGGGTTCCCCTCAGCAGGGATTTGAAAGCTGCCCTGCTGCTGCACTCCTCATGCAGCTCAGTCAGGAAGAGGCTGGATGACAAAGAAGGTGGCCGGTCCCCAGGCACACCTGCTTGCCATGCTGCCTGCTCCTGAGCTGCAGCAAACCCTCCCTTCCTTTCCACTTTTCAGTATCCGCACTGTCCTGCTCTTCTGAAGGACATGGCCAAGGAAGCCAAGCGGAGGGACCTGCGCAGCAGATGCTCTCCTGGCCCGAGCCCTTCTCAACCAGCCCCTCACCTCGTGGGGCACAAGGAGAAGACAATGAGGAACTCACCTGTGCTGGTGTCACTGCTGGTCCTGCTGTGCCTGGACAGGACATCGAAGGATGTCTCTCTCAAGAAAATGCTTTTACTAATAAAGGGTTTTAAACAAACTCACCTGACACAGTGAATTCAATCAACAGAGACCCCAGGGCTTTGGGACAATTGGTTGATGGATCAGGAAACACAGGTAGTGATTTCCTTGACCTGTCTATAACCTGGAATTATACTGGTAGGAACAGGCAGATTGGTGGCTGTCTGTAACCTGGAATTATACTGGTAGGAACAGCCATCAGGTGGCTCCGAGGCTGGTGTAAGCAAGAAAATAGTGGGGTTTTGACTGTGGGTGATCTATTCAGCACCTGGTCTACAGACACCTGACAGGATGAGCCTTTCTCAGAGTGGAAAAGGAGTTCTAGCACAGGAGCTAGCAGGGCTCTTTGACAGAGCTTTAAACTAGTCTGGGAATGGGAATGGGTAAATACCAAGCTGGCCAGTGATGAACAGCTGGATTGTGTGCCAAAACACGAGGAAAGGAGCACGAACGGGACCCCTTAATCTGCTTCACAAGTGTTGGCCACAAAGTACCGCACGTGGAAATGTTTCTATACCCATGCAGCTTGAGCAACAACCAGTGATGACCTGGGAGCTTTTGCCCAGTGCCAGAGACTTGATATCATTGGCATAAGTGAAACTGGTGGGACAAGTCCTTTGACTGGAGTGCCCTATTGCATAGCTACAGGCTCTTCAGGAGGGAAGGGCAGGGCAGAAGAGGCAGGGGGGTGGCACTGTATGGAATAGAAAGGTTAGAATGCATGGAACTGTGATGGCACAGTTAAGAGCCTCTGGGTGAGAATCAAGGGGCAAACAAATAATGTAGATGTTACCATGAGTATCTACTATAGGCCTATCACTATGCTTTGTACTATTCTCTCCTAATTTTTCCTTCTTTGATTCATATTTGTCCTCTTTAGATCCTGATCTTAATCTGGAGGCTCTTCTCCTGATCTAGTTTTGATCTTGGAACAACCTCAGAGAAATGTACAGACTGTAATGGGGAAGAGACATTCCATGTGCGTTTGTGTTGCATCACATATAAATGTGGGTGCTAGAGGTGCTATACCTAGGCTATCAGAAATCATTACGTAAAATTCCTCCTTACATTGTGGAGTGAAATTCTGTAGGATCTACTATGATCCCAGCTAGACTGACAAAGGAATTAGTTATGAGTACAAAAAAAAAAACAACCCAAAAAAAAACCAAAAAAAACCCAAAAAAAAAAAAAACCCAACAAAACAAACCAAACAAAAGGCAAGGCTATGATCCTAATGGGTCTCCCCCGAGTTGAGACATTCCATCACTCTAAGATAGCATGGACTCAAAATCAGCAATTGCTGTAAGAGTCCTGTTCTCTATTTTAATGTTTTTTTCCTTCTGCCATTCTCATTCACTGGGGCAAAGAGAATCAATTGTTCATTTTAAAAGACCTTTATAAGTTTGGGGTTTTTTAATATCTCTGCTAGGTACAATATATTAGGGTGAACCGTGAATCTAACTCCCATTTTCCTAACCTCATTTGCCTCATTCTGCTGTAATTTTGTAAGAGGTACACAATATTTCTCTTCTAATGGAAATTAAAGCACCAGGGCATCTTATAGAATAGTGAATTCTATTCCTATGGAACAGTGAATACTGCTAACAAATGCAAAGCCACACCTGCTAGGATCTGATCTAGTTTGTCCTTCCCAGTAGAATGCAAAAATTGTCTCTGAAACAGGTGTCCAGTTACACTGTGGACAGAAATGTAATGCTGGGTCATTAATAAAGGCACTAATATTGGACTCTGACTTGTAATCAAAAATTATAGAAGCCTGTTGTAGGCAGCAGAAAAGATAAGATTTGTACTTAGCCCTCATAAGGGCATTTCAGCACCTATTCCGCAGAGATTTCTGTCAAATATTCTTCCATCTTTCCACCTCTTTGATACAGGCAGCAAACAACCAGAACATAAAGAGGGGGACAGAAAACTGACTACCAAGATGAAAACAAACACCTTGAGGTCTGTGCCTGTGTGCACTAACATCTGACCTCATAAATCAGCTATTAAAACTATTAAAATAGATTAATAAATACAGCAAGTCAGGACAGCACATATTGTAGAACGTAGACACACAGGATCTGCCATTAAAAAGTTAATCATTAAATCCATACTTGCTGACATAGAAGTTTGATCTTATTTTCCCTCTATTACCTGGATAAGAAGAAAACAAAAACAACCACCTGTCTGAAATAGATACAAAAAGCTGCAAAGCAACAGGATCTCAGTATCAACTCCCTGCATTAATTACATACATTTCCAATGGTTTGCAGAGATGCCAGCTCCCCATGGCCCCTAACAATTGCAAGCAAGGCAGACAGAAATTCTCAAACCTATGGTGTCTTCTCATCAGTGGTGGGTTTGCAAGTTTGGGGGACTAGAGCATCACATAGATGTTTTAAGGAAAAATAACAGTTCACATGTGAAAGATCTTTTTACAATCATTGTGTAGGTTATAAACTCAACAGCAGACACTAGACATGTCTTAAGAGCCATGAAGTGGCAGCATAAGTAGCACATTTAAGTCCTTATGTGTGAGATGAAATCATAAGCCATATGTATGGGATGCTATCTAGGAAGCAGGTGAATGATTTCATTCTCTGTTAACAGGACTTCTGAAATTTGTTGCTTTCCACTTCAAACACTGCCAACCATATGGGATATCAGCCACACCACATTTGTCCTCTGGAATTGCTTTCCAAGTCCTTGTGCAATGCAGAAAACAGAACTGGAATCAAAGACAACTAATCTATGTCCCAGGAGTTCTGTCAAGTGGGTCCGTCTGAACAGCCTATTTTTGGTTTTGGCTGAGCACTTAAATCAGCCCACGTTCAGGCTGAAGTGGGGATTGCAAGGCATGGGAAAGTGCATGAAAATCTTGGAGAACCGTGTTTTTGCTCCACAATATCTGGTGGGTGACCTGCTAGGATAACAGGCATGAGGGACAGTAGGTTTAGACCAGATATTAGGAAGAAATTCTTTCCTGTGAGAGTGCTGAGGCACTGGAGCAGGCTGAGGAGAAGCTGGGGATGCCCCATCCCTGGCAGCATTTGAGGCCACTTGGATGTGGCTATGAGCAATTTCATCTAGTGAGAGGTGTTCCTGCCCATGGCAGGGGGGTGGAACGACAGGATCTTTAAGGTCCCTTCCAACCAAGGCCATTCTGTGATTTTCTGAAGGACATGTGAATCAACTGTAGAGCTGAGTGTGCCAAGCTTGAGTCTACAGAGTAATGCCCTTCTCATTCATGAATGCTACATTTTTTCTGATCATGTCTAGTCCTTTTTGCTAATCCAAATGTCAACAGAAGTATTTTGATTAAAAAAAAAAAAAAATATATATATATATATGTATAATCTTTCTNCCGTCTCCCTGCCGCTATCCAGCTCCTCCCCTCAGCACTCACTGTGCCGCCCAGCATCCAGCACCCGACACAGATAAACCAGCGCTCTCCAGAGACCGTGCCGCACCGGGACTGCTCCCGCTCCACGCCTGCGGGATTCTGCAACACGCGGAGGCAGCAGCTTCCCTCCAGCCTGCGACAGCCACAGACACGCCTCTGCTAACACCACATGGCCACTGCGGGAAAAGTAAGGACAACGCATTTCCCATCCTCCTTTCCGACGTGCCCTCCTCTTGGCGAAATCCGCTGCAAAAAGCTCAGCTTGCACGCCACTCCCCGTGTCCTCTTTCCTCCGACCTTACTCCCCTATCTCTTCCAAATCCCCGTGAATTTCACCAGATTCTGCTTTCGGACAACTGCACATGTCCATACCTGCATTAGGGAGTGCATTCCCTCTCTCTCCTGCCCAGCTACTCAGGAGACAAAATACGGAATTGTGCTATTCTGAAAACCGCCCTCCTGCTCAATCCCACTCTGTGCTCTGCTCTGCCAGCAAACACAGCTCTTCAGTGGTGCCCTCTTCACCTGCTCACCTCCTGCACTCAACCTTGGCATGGCAATACCCTTTTCAAGCTGCAAGCTCCATTCTGCTGATGTCAGACTGCTTTGAGTTGATCGGGGAAGGGTCTGAGCGATGTTACACACAAATCAAACCTTGGTAAAGGAAAAAAAATTATCCAGTTGCCAATCAGATGGGGACAATTCCATAACCCCTCCCACTCGACTTCAGCCCAGTATGTCACAAGGCTGATGTCAAAGCTCTCCATAGGCATTTGCACTAGGCAGGGTCTGCAGACCCCATGACAGCACAGTCCGGCCAGTATCATATGGGGAAATTATGAAAAATCCACCAGAGCCATCAAAACCCAGTAATTTTCCAAGGCTACACCTGATACTCTTTGGGTGACAAACCACAAACGGGGTTTCCTCAAACCTTAAACTAGGCCAGTGTTTATTGGACATCACTTGGTTTCAGGTGCAGCTGAGCATCACCAAGTTTGAACACCTCGGGTTCAGGTGATGCAGGATGACTTCCCCCAGCCGTGTGCTAAAGGCAAATGTTCCCATGCAATGTATTCCTCTCGGTTGCTTCCAGGTTATCAGGTGCAGGGCTGCTGTTGCCTGGGCCCAGGGAAAACCACTCTCTGTTGAGGAGGTGGAAGTTGCACCCCCAAAGGCAAGGGAAGTCCGGATCAAGGTAAAAATACATTTCAATACCTCTTTCTTCTGTCCTTTTGCGAATTGCTCTTCTTGTGGTTATACCATCAGTGTAACTCAGGGTTCTGTGTCCTCCAAGAGGCTTTGATTATCCAGAGCTGCCTTGGCTCAAATGCACCATCTGCCAGGGGCTCCTTTTTGGACTAAGCCTTGCCTAAGCTGTCACATAGGAATTCTTGTCTCCAGCCCTTGCTCTGCTGGACAGGGCCCTGGTAGCCACACTGTGGCCTCCTTTCCATTTCCACTCCAGCTCAGATTGGCAGAGGAAAGCCCCATGGAGCATTCAAAGTGAACAGAAGGGAAAAGCACAGCCTGGCCTCAGTGTGCTGCCATGGAGTGCCAGCACTCACTGTGGGGGAATCATAACATCCTTAAGAAAATTGCTTCCACAAACTGAGTAAGACAGAGGCCAGAACATCTACTTTTTCCTCTCCAAATAGCTTGTGGCCACAGGCATCTGTCGCACAGATGAACACCTTCTGCAAGGCTGCTTTCCCAACGCAGAATTCCCAGTTATCCCTGGCCATGAAGGAGCTGGAATTGTGGAAAGCGTTGGAGAAGGAGTGACCTCTATGAATCCAGGTAACTGGGACACACACAGACACATGCCCAGCAATCAGCTCTCACACAGGCAGCATCCCTAGAGCCACCTAACACGGGATACTGTTTTCATCCAGGTGACAAAGTGATCCCCCTTTGCCTCCCTCAGTGTGGAGAATGCAGCTTCTGCCGGAATCCTGAATCCAACTACTGCCAGAAGTCCCAGTAAGTTTACTTTGCCTTCCCCTACACCTACATGGGACTGACTTTATGACAAATCTGACACCCCCATCTGTGCCTCAGTCAATCAAATAAAAATTCCTGCATCTCCCCACAGTTTCTGTGAACCACAAAACCTGCTGCCGGACAAGACCAGCCGCTTCTCTTGCAAAGGGAAGCAGATCCATCACTTCCTGTGGGTCAGCACCTTTGCAGAATACACCGTGGTCCCAGAGTATGCCGTTGCCAAGATAGATGCTGCGGCACCTCTGGACAAAGTCTGCTTGTTTGGCTGTGGGTTTTCCACAGGCTATGGGGCTGCCATCAACACAGCCAAGGTTGGTATTCAGGCATGTTTAGCACCCTACAGCCACTCTCACAACCTCATCAATCCTGTGCAAAAGAAACCTTCTCCTCCTCTTCCTCCTCCTCTTCCCACTGGAGACTCACGGGGTCCCATCTGTGCAGGTAAAACCAGGCTCAACTTGTGCCATCTTTGGCCTCGGAGGAATTGGCCTCTCTGTTGTCATGGGCTGCAAGGCAGCTGGAGCTTCCCGCATCATTGCCGTGGACATCAACAAGGGTAAGTTTGCCAAGGCCAAGGAGCTGGGAGCCACCGACTGCATCAACCCTCGAGACTTCAAGAAGCCCATCCAGGAGGTGCTCACTGAGATGACCGGGCAGGGCGTGGACTACTCCTTTGAGGCTGTCGGGCACGCCGACACCATGGTACGTGGCACTTCAGCACCTCTCCTCCCTCCCAGATCATCACATGCTCCTCTCAGGGCAAAATTCACCCCATGGGCAGTTCCTCACTTGCTGCCTGCACTGCTGGATGCAGAAAGGCAGGCTGCTGGCTTGGGCCTAAAACAGTGTACAAATCTTAGAAGAGGCCACAAGCTCTCCAGGTCTGCTCCACAAGGGGGGATGTGTGTTTTCAGATTACCAGGGAGGAGCAGGAGATTGCACAAAAAGAGCACTCCCCGGACCAACTCATCACAGCTTTCCGTAATTCTCCTGCCTGTCCCACCAGATTGCTGCCTTGGCTTCCTGCAATATGAGCACAGGCGTCTTTGTGATGGTTGGGGAATTGGATTCTGGTTCAGAGATTTCCATTGATCCCACACTTCTGCTGACTGGCCGTACCTGGAAGGGGACTGTACTTGGAGGTAGTAAACTTACATATGCAGTCTAAATAATTCAGCTACTCCTTTCATGATAGTTGACAAATGATAGTAAAAGAGGGTTTGCAAGTAAAAGAAAACTAGAGAGGAGCACTGCATTGCCTGTATTGAACATTAACATTAGACATGCAAATAATTCTCTACTTGTTTCACACAGTAACTCACTCATCCTAATGAGCAGAAAGCTATGATCTCACAAGTGTGTGGCACCAGCACTGGTCAATCAGTCCTGACCCTCACAGTAACACTACCTTACCAAAACAGCCTTTCTACCATTATTCATGCAGCTGCACTCTCCTGTTTCCAGGCTGGAAGATGAGACAATGTATGCCCAAATTAGTTTCCAGCTATTTGGAGAAGAACTTCAATTCAGACTTGCTGATCACACATACGCTGCCATTCGCTGAAGTGAACGAGGGATTTGAGTTGTTACGTGCAGGAAAAAGGTGGGACTCTGTCCAGCAGGAGGTTCAGCTCAGTCAGGAAGAGGCTGGATGACAAAGAAGGTGGCCGGTCCCCAGGCACACCTGCTTGCCATGCTGCCTGCTCCTGAGCTGCAGCAAACCCTCCCTTCCTTTCCACTTTTCAGTATCCGCACTGTCCTGCTCTTCTGAAGGACATGGCCAAGGAAGCCAAGCGGAGGGACCTGCGCAGCAGATGCTCTCCTGGCCCGAGCCCTTCTCAACCAGCCCCTCACCTCGTGGGGCACAAGGAGAAGACAATGAGGAACTCACCTGTGCTGGTGTCACTGCTGGTCCTGCTGTGCCTGGACAAGACATAGAACGATGTCTCTCTTAGGAAAACGGTTTTATTAATAAAGGGTTTCTGTCAAACTCGTTCCATGCAGTGCATTCAGTTAAAAGTGTTTTCAGAGGACAGGAGGAGCTCCCCCTCACTTCGAAGGTCCTTCCACCACACCCTCTGTGTGGTCTCAGCAGTGAGCAATGGCCTTTGCCCCCTCTGCTGCTGCCTTCCACCTTCATCTGCCTTAGTGAACTGGGCCCTCTCCTCTCTGCCCCTGTCTCAGCTGGTGAATGCTGTAGTTTCCAGCAAAGCCCAGCAGGGAAACTACCCCTGCTGCTGCTGCTCTGAAGCACATTATATGAAGCAGTAGATAACTTTCTTATTATGATGTAACACTCGTACAGCATTCATGGATGGTTTCATTTTGCGAAATGCTATTGTACTTATATTTTCTGCACCAAGTCCCACAGTGTCTTACAGTACAACTCTGAAAAATTTTCCCCAAAGAACAGGATTGTCACTCCAAGATGGTCATTCTGCTAAACGCATCCTTCTTTCAGTGCTGAACATTGGACCCATGACACTACCATGCCTTTTGACCTCTGTTGTGCAACACTTATCTCACAGCCCTTTGAACTTCTGGAAACCCTTTAGCACAATCAGCAACTACACAGAATATCATAAACACACAAATGAGTTATCAAAGGTAAATAAACCCCATCCTGTCCGCCAAGTTTTAGCAACTTCTGCACATATCACTCTGCTATGACATAAAAGTGAGCTATAATTCTCTTAACTACTTTTTAAACATAACACAATAAGACTGCTGGTAATGAGTTAACACCAACATAGTTCAATAAATGTTAATTGAGTTCTAGCACTTCCCTACTGAGAAAACTCCAAGAAGTTCCTTGCAATAAACAATGTTTCTCTAATACTGCACATGCATCTGCACAGTGTAAATTTTATACAAGTGACAAGTCTCAAAAATGTAATTCATTTGCCAAGTACTTGTCTAACAAATATAAACACATAAATAAATCTGTGCCTGATTGGGACAAAAGACAATATTCCTTTTTGGAAAAAATCTAAACCTAGATAAAAAAAAAAGTTTGAGCACTATAAAAAACCCTCTGTCTAAAGAAAATCGTAACTTGCACTTTACCAATTCTCTTGAACTGTTGCTACGTGAAAAATTGTGTAAGCTCTTCTGAGTACTGAGGAGCTCTCTGCTACAGCAGGGCCACCTGGTGGTCACCTGTCCCTGCCCTATGGGCATGATGACTTGGATCTCAGACATCCTCCTGCCCCTTTGGGAACAATCACTAACTGGGCAGGACTTCAAATTTTAGCAGATAATTAGAGAGCTCCTCAAATTCTGCTTGATTCCTAAAACATCACTTGCTTCACAGCTGGCCAAATAATTACATTTGAAAGCAAAGATATTTATACAAACCAGAAGAAAATGCTGCCAAGTGCAAAGAAGGAGGTGACAGCACAACTCTTTCACCACTTTCATCTTTCAAATTTCCCTTGCATAGTTATTTTAATATTAACATATTAGAACAGCTTTTTGTGTTTTATTTGGTTTTCAGTGAATGCAGGTACTTGAGAATATTTAATCACAAAACTCCCCAAATTAGTTATTTCCATATCTAAAATATTAGACATCTTTCAGCATCCCAGCTTCAGGTGTCTCTACTGCAACACTGTCATGGTCACTTTCACACTTATTTTGAGTACATCAGATTTGTTTTGAAAAGTTGTTTTACTCTAGTATACTTTAGAATTATACTAGGATTAATTAGTGAAATTATTCCTGAAGTTTCTCCTTTGGAACCAACCATTTCTTGAATTACCAGACAATATTTAGATTTGTGTTTACAAAATATTGCAATTACCTAAGAATCATCCAAAGAAATACCAACCAGCTTTGAGCATTTTTGGACATAGTCTCAAGCTGCATCAGGGCACCTTGTTTAGGTAGGACATCAGGAGGAATTTCTTCACAGGAGTGATTAAACATTGGAATGGATTCCCCAAGGAAGTGGTGGGGTCACTGTCCCTGGAGGTGTTTAACAAAACACCGGACACGACACTCAGTGGAACTAATGCACAGGTTATCCCAGCTCTAACAGGGCTGCTCTAATGAAATATTTCTATCAAAACTACTGGTTTTATTTGGAAAATTTACAGTATTAATAGAAGGAAAATTACCTGTGGATCAATCTAGGACTGCTTGGGGAAAACAAACCAGGCAACGTCTGTATTAATGCATTTCAGTTCTGCCTCTGGGTAGACTTGTCAGTCTGCTCCAGCCTCCCTGTGCCTTGCCAATCTGTTCACCAGCATGCGAGGCTGCAGGCAGCAGTTCCAGTGCCAAAGCACCATCTCCTCCTTCTGATGGAGGCACACAGACAGCTCCTGCCACTGGCACTCACACTGTCCCAGGATGGGCACCCTGGCAGATCACTTGCATCTTCATTCAGCCATACACTGCCTGCCAAGCTTACGATTTCTTCTCCCACATCTTCTTGTGCTTCAAAGTCAAACTAAGGTACAGAAAAACCCTCACTAAAAAACTAATGCCTCTAGGGTAGGCATAATAATACAGGTTAAAAAAAAAAAGGAAAAAATGTCATACAGATCCCTAGTTGTTTTGGACTTTTTGTCCCCACTTGGTACATGAAACACACCACATCCACCAAAGAAGAACATGATTGCCAGGTCTCCCTCCCATACGCTCAGAGCGCTTCCAAGCCCTCCTCTTTTCCCAATCCAAGTTGATGTTCCTGATTAACATGTAACACATGATAGAACGAGACCAAAACCAAACAAATGTAAAATCCAGAGCAGTGGAAGTCCTTTCCTACAGAACTTACGTACATAAACCTGAAACATGTGACAAAGCCTAGACAGTTTAGTCAAGATCATGAGTGGTAACTTGATTTGCTTGCATGGTGCTGAGAACAGAAAGAAAGTTGTAAAACCTCTTACCGTGTTCAGGGGCTTCCAAAAGTACACAGCAACACTGGAGGCAGCATCACAAAACTGCAAGGGAAGGAAAGATGAAAAAATAAACAACCTCTCCGATCTCTGAAACTGGACAATGAGCATTAAAGAGGTCTGATTTATGTATCTGTCCCTTTGTCCACCAGAATCAGTGCCCACAATGTTCAGAATGTCAAAGATACTAAAAAAAAGCAGAGCATCTGTGGAGTTTAGCTAAACATAAATGCTTGGACGCTTTTTGGAAGCACTGACAAACCATGGGTGGCGAAGAGCATGAAATTCGCAGGAGAGGTTGGTAGAGCTGAATTTAACCAAGGAAATGGACACGGCCTGCATTGATTTCAACAAGGGGTCTAACCTGTGTAGCACCCTCACCGGCCAAATTACCTTCCAGGTCCATGTCAGCTTTCATGAGCCTATAGATTTAGTTTCTCATTTTAGTTTTGCTATTAAATGTTATGTTACTTTCATGTTATTTACTAAATGCCATAGTTGCTTATGTTCTGCTAATATTTTTCCACATGCTGGTGGCGTTGTCTATCTGTGGTATTTGCTAAGCTTTTGTTAGCATGCCACTGGAAAATAAAAATTCCCTTTCTCACTGAGGGGGACTTAGTTACACCCTGCAATTCCTCAGGCACCATCACCTCTTGTGGAAAATCCCAACAGCTCATGGCAGAACTGTTCCCCTCATCTTACACAATCATGTCTGCAGACCTCACAAGAAGCCCTTCCTACTCAGCCTGAAGAAAAAAGGTTTTTCAGAAAATGAAACAGCATGAGCCAGTGAATGATCCTATCTTGCAGCAAAAGCTCCTCTTGCTTCAAAGGCTGCTGCATGGAATGTCAAGAAGCCCAGCCAAAATTTCCATCCCACTGCAGTTCCCTTGACCTACCAAGGCAGCAGGCCACTTTCACCTAATCTGAAGTAAAGTCTTCACACTGCCACCCAGTAAAGCCTCCACCAGTGCAGTTTATCCAGCCAAGAACAGATCCAAGCACAAAGGACATGCTCTGCAGGCACGGTCAGCTTCCCCCTGTGCCCAGGTGGGACACAGGCGGTACCAAGCACCTCCGGAAAGGGAGCCAGGGCGGGATTCCCCCGCCTGGGGAAGACAGGCACATCCAAGCACTGCTGCGGCCCTCAGGGAGCGGCGCAGAGGAGGCCGCGGCGTCCCGTTAGCTGGGAAGGAATCTGGGCAACCTGGTGTCGGCAGAAACAGGCCCATCAGCCAGGACAGCGGGCCTGCTCCCTCACGGGCACAGTAATGTCCATCTGCCGGCCGGACTAAAGGGGCCGCGAAGGAAGACGCTGATGCAGCCGTCAGCAGGCACAAACCCAGCAACACGGCAAGGCAGCACTGCAGGCACCCTCAGGAAACACAGACACCTTGGCCCATACCGCGGTCCGCGGGAAGAAAAGCGCTACACCGGACTTGTGACAGACCCAGTGCGCCCCCGCACTGCGAGGGAGGGAAGCGAAAAAGGGAGGAAGGAGCCAGTTCCTCCGCCCGCCCCTGAGAGGGAGGCGGGGAGAGAGGCAGCGGAGAAGGAGGCGGGCTCCCCTTCTCCTTCCGCTAGCAGCCGTAACCGTGTGCGATGGCGAGCGGGGTGAGTGTCTGCGTTCCGCGGCGGGAAGGTCGCCCGGGGGCGAGCGGAGGGTCCCGCACCGGGCAGGATGAGGCGGGCGAGCCCTCCCTGCCTTGCCGTTGCTGCTGGGTCCAGAGGCTGCCCGGGGCCGCGGTCGCCGCGGCCGCTCCCGCCGCAGCGCTGACGAGACCCGTGGCGTGGGGGTTGTCTGGGCGTCTCCGCGCTCCTGCCCTACGCGTGTGAGGCGTGCGGCGGAGCCGGTGCCGCTCCTTAGGCGTGGGAGGCTCTCGCTGTGAGTGTTCGTGGGATTGGGAAGGAAAGCACGCGTTTGCTCCCCGCCGTGTGTTGCACTCCACCCCCGTGCGCGTCCTGTGGGTCTGAGGGCTGCGCTGCGGCCGCTCCTGGGTCGTGGCGGTGGAGGAGCGATTAGAAGACCTTGAGCTTTGCGTGGTTTCCTGTGGGCTTAGGACAGGTGCGACGGAATCGGCTGAAAAGAAGGGGTAAAACAAGGCCCTGCCTGCGCACAAAGCCATTGCCTGGCACGTTTGCTGCATTGCTGTAGGAACAGCGCAGTAGCCCAGACCTTCTGCCATTATTTCTGAATTCTGCGCAGGCGGTCGGTGCCCGAGGCCCGAGCGGGCCCGGTGGCCGCGCTTGTCTGGACGCTGCAGCTGCTCCAGGCTGGCACTGGTTTTGGAGCAGCTTCTGTCACTGCCAGAGCTCGGTTTCATCCCGACTGAGATAGCTGATCGTGTGCATAGCCACAAGCAACCCAACAGCTGTGCTCCAGCGCTAGCATGGTAGTAGAGGAAATGAAGAACTGCTGGAAGTTGGTGTTTTGGTTTTTATTTCCAGTTGTTGGCTTCAAGATTTTCAGCAAAGCAATAGTAGAAAGCTGTGAATAATAAGAGGGCAGAAAAAGATGGGGCTTTCCTGATACCCACTCTGAATAGTCCTGGGGCCTTTGTGGTTGTATTAACTGAATCAGAAATTACTATTTTAAAATGCGCTTTCAGGTGCCTACTGTTAGTTTTAGATGATTAGAACTTATCTTGCAAGGAGACTTTTTTCTCCTCTCTATGTTTAACTAAGCTTGTGGAAATCAAATTTTAGGAATGCGCACTCTCCCATGCAGGAACAAGTGATGACTTCATGAGGGGAGGATGAGGGGATGGATTGAAAACCAGTAAATGATTTACTGAGTGATGGCTCCTCTTGCACTTTGTGCTTTGAATTTAGATTTTCTGGCAAAATCCTTGGTAGATCTAGAGATCATGACTGATGGCTCACACTGTGATTCCACAGTTACTATGGCACATTCCATGCATTTTTGTAATATTTACCCTGGTATTAAAAAGCAGGACAAGAAGATTTAATCGTTCTAGTTAGGGGTGTTTCTGTCTAATTTAGACCCCTGCTGGTTGTTGGAATACCTGTTTTCTGTTAACAAAGCTTTTTGGGTCTGTAATATTTATTTTACCAAATTTAAGCCAAGGTAAGTATCTAAGTTCTGCTATCACAGTGAGGATTTTAACTGGCTCTGGCAAAGGCTAGTACTGTTTCTTCTACAACAGAAATTCTGCAGAAAGACATAGACTAGCTATTATTTTCTCTTGATCACAGGTGATGAATCAGAGCTGGCAAGCTCAAAAGGTGGTCTTGGCATTGTTATTTCTTCCAGCAAGTGGAATTTCATAAAGGCTGAGTGACTGTATTTCTGATCTTGGGAACTTACGTTAATCCTGTTTCTTTCAAGCATTCCATGGGAACACCACATCTATTTTGAACACACAAAATGTCTTGTTCTCCTATTGGTTTATATTTCTAATAGCAATGGCTGAGACCTTGTCATCTTCATGAAATCAACCTCTAAGGGTAATCCAGATGCTTATCCCAAAACTGCACTGGAGTGTATGGCTGTAATGCCTGCTGATTCTCTCAGTCAGTTGTGTGCATGTACCTGTTAATAGGGTTTACAGATCCAGAAATCCTGCTCTCTTATCCAGGCTCTCACCGTTGGGATTGAAAAGCTTCCCCGGATGTTTAGGTGTGGTTGCAGAGCAGGATTTGTCGTGGCACTGAGCAGTGAGTGAAGACTTGCTAACAGTGATCCCTGTGGCTACTGAAGAGATGTTAGAGCCTTATAGCAAAGCCCCTCTGATCCCTCTGCATCACTGGGGGCTCTGCATGTCAGCTGCACATAGGCATCTCCTTGGTGGAATCCTACCCGGAAACCATCCTGATCAGGAACAGGAAATTCAATCTTGATGTGGGTCTCCACAGTTTCCTTTCTGAACTTTCCAACTTCAAACACTGTGTTTAATGAACATAACTGAAATGAATGGCAGTCTTTGATTTTAAACCACCATTTTTATTATGCAGCCTTTCCATTCATGTTGCTCACTTCACTGCAGCGTGTCTCCCAAGCACTCCCAGGCTTATTATATTTTTTACACAGTAAGAGAATGACATCCAAATTTCAGATCTTGGCTTTAGCTTCCCGAAAGCAAATGTGGGGCAATTAAACCTTTGTGTTGAAATTATGAATTTCTGATCTGGGATTCTTTCCAAAATCCAGTAGTGCTGCTTTTATTTTCTCACTTGGCTGAACAAGAATTATTTTAAATGAACCATACAACAGATGTCCTCTTTTTTTTTCTTGTTGTTCTTATCTTTTAGGTTATTAAATGCAAGGCTGCTGTTGCCTGGGAGGCAGGTAAACCTGTCTCTATTGAGGAGGTGGAGGTTGCTCCACCAAAAGCTCATGAAGTTCGTATCAAGGTAATTACATCAATTCTTATCTATATGTTTTCTATTTTAGGAGACTGAGTATTAAAGATGATTGTTTGCCAACAGAAGAAATGTTGAATAGATATCATGAGTTCATTAGTATCTCAGCTGGCTTTACAGAGAAGAAAATTACAGTATTTAGATCTTCTGTTTATGAAAAACACTTTTAATTTCTACTAGTCTTACTTCACAGTCTGGTCTGAGGATAATGGCTAATCTGGAGAATCCGTTCCAGTTGTTACAGACTAAGTTCCCTCAAAATGTCTGAGCTGGGAAGACCTTTGTCTTGTTTGAAGGACAGCAATTTCTCATTTGCTGCAGCTGTGTAACATGCTGGATTTTACTTCAGCTAGGCCATAAGTCACTGGCTCCTGAGCTGGGATTGGTCTCTTGGATTCCCTATACCCAAGTTTCTGCTTTAATCTGGACTTTTCAGGAGCCTATATATGCCAAAAAGTATACATTAATGTGAAATTTATTTCTCTGGAAGGGATTTCTGCATGGTGCTGAAGATTTGAACTGGATTTATGCAGTACTGAAAGTTCTGCATAGTCTCTCTGGTAATTTTGCCTCTGATTTATTTCAAATCTGAGATGCTAAACTACTTTGAGATGACTTGGAGCACTGATTTCTAGTTATAGGAAAAAACAGATCATCTTTTACCCCTTTCAGTGTCACATTTTGGTTGATGGAAATTGTAAGAATGTACTGTCATGACTTTGCTTTTTCAAAGTAAGAAAAACTGCCTTGCCAGGAATTGAAAGTATGTTGCCCATATCCCAAATGCTGCCAGAACTTCGACCTGGCAATTGTTCTGAATTTCTGACCAAAGGGAATTATTTAGATCTGTGCTACTATTCTGTTCTTCAGAGTGTCTCAGATTATATATTTCTTCACAGATAGTTGCCACTGCTGTCTGTCACACTGATGCCTATACTCTGAGTGGTGCTGATCCCGAAGGATGTTTCCCTGTGATCCTGGGACATGAAGGAGCAGGAATTGTAGAGAGTGTTGGGGAAGGAGTTACAAAAGTAAAGAAGGGTAAGAAAATTTCTTACACGTTTTCTGCCTTCCTTGAAAGTGTTACTTTATTTGAAGACCAGCTGTCAAATTGGGCCACTGAAATGCCATATTGCAGGAGTTAATACAATATTTTATTCTGGGCTATATGCCTGTGTAGATTTCTGTGATCTGTGACACACAACACTAATATATTCAATGAGCTCTTGATTTAAAGCTTGAAAGAGCCCAGAACAGCATTTTTAACTTGAAATCAGATCAGTGTATCATTAGAAGAGGGTTGGGGGTTTATTATTTCTTCAAATTACGGTTTTTATCTGTTGGTTTAATTAAAAGGCTTAAAGTGTTTAGTCTTGTTGTTCACTGTTGATTTGGGGTTGTTTCGTTTTACAGTAATATTGCTACTTGTTCTGGAACGATGAATTTCGGATGGGCTGTCTGCTTAGCCAGGATTGAAGTAGTTTATCTAGCACTCTATAATACCACTGTATACCATACACAGCTTTTAGTACGCAAAGGTTTTAAGTGAACTCAAGCTCAGAAAAACATGGAGAATCCAGTAACTTCATTTCTTTTTCAGAATGCCTTCCTTGACTCAATAACTAGACACAATATTTTTTTCCTTAGGGGACACTGTTATCCCTCTATACATCCCTCATTGTGGAGAGTGCAAGTTCTGTAAGAATCCTAAAACAAACCTGTGCCAGAAGATAAGGTCAGTATGACTTTGACACGCTATAGTATTTGTTCAATGTATACCAGACGTAGTTAGCAAAAGTAATTGACAGGAGCTTTCTTTGAAGAATAAATCTGTTGATGCATCATTTTATGACTTGGAAAGTAGGTGTTTCAGGAGTTACTTATGCAATTTTTTTTCCAGTCTTCCTTAAAATTTCTATTTTTCCCTGAAATAAAACCGTTTCTCTCTTTTCATGTATGTGAAGGTGCAAACTACTACCTCGTGTCTACAGGTTGGAAAACATAAATGCTCTGACTCCATATTTAATCCATACTTAAGGGAACCACTTCAGGGAATTTAGTTCTTGGGAGTGAACACCAAAGCTTTCAAGTGGTACAAAATCATACAGATAGCTCTTTTTTCCCTTAACACCTGCTTCCCAGATGAATTTGCAGCTCCTGTTCTGAAAAAAATTCTCCCAAACTCAATAAATTCCCCAGTGACATAACTGACAAATGCTATTCAAGGGGAGGATACTGAAGGAGGCCAAGACAGTGGTGTGGTACTGTGGCACAAGCAGTTAGCATTGGTAACTAACAAGGTCAACCTGTGAATCAACTCCATTTATTTCAGTTTTTCCCTGGGGGAATTAACTGCATGAAGTTCTAGGAGTATAGCATCTCACTTCTGTGAACTCCTAGGTTTACTGAAGTGGTCACAATATAAAGGTGCAAGTATGCAGCTGCGTCTCTGTACTGCTTAGTGGATTCTGTCTGGTGGGAGTATTTGCTGCTTAAAACTCTGCACTTTCCTGTCTTTCCCGCAAGAATTACTCAAGGGAAAGGAGTCATGCCTGATGGTACCAGCAGATTCACCTGCAAGGGAAAGCAGATTTACCACTTCATGGGGACCAGCACCTTCTCTGAGTACACTGTGGTGGCTGATATCTCTGTAGCCAAGATAGATGCTGCAGCACCTCTGGATAAAGTGTGCCTGCTGGGCTGTGGCATCTCCACGGGCTATGGGGCTGCTGTCAACACTGCTAAGGTAAAGGCTGGGCTTGTGGCACACACAGCTTAGGACTAGGACTGTAAATGTGATGTACCAAATCTGTGTTTCTTCTTCCTTTTCAACTGATGAAGTTTAGCTAAGAATTTCTAACTTCCTCATAAGAGGCCAGATCAGATTAAAAGAACCTGACGTCCTTTGGAGGAAATTCAGGTGGAGTATTCTGCTTCCCTTTTGATAGCAGGTGTAAATGAATTACTTTTCTGGTTCAGGTTCATCTTGCTGCAGGTCATTCTGATAGTCTGAAGCTCAGGGTGAGTCAGAAGTGGTAGGTGAGTAGTGGGCATGAGTGTTCAGGCGAAAGAAAAATCTTTGTACCTAAAGAGCTTTTAGAATTACATTTCTACATAGTTTCCCTTGTCTATAAAATCTCATAGCCATATATATTTGCTTTCATTTTTTCCTTTATTATAGCCTCCTTAACCTGCATTTCCTTTTCCCGTGGAAGGATGCTTTTTTTTTCTGCTGCTCATGACTCCTTTCTTACTCCTAGGTGGAGCCTGGCTCTACATGTGCCGTGTTTGGTTTGGGAGGAGTTGGGCTGGCGGTTATTATGGGCTGCAAAATAGCAGGAGCATCCAGGATCATTGGCATCGACATTAACAAGGATAAGTATGCCAAAGCCAAAGAGTTTGGAGCTACTGAGTGCATCAGCCCCCAAGACTCCAAGAAGCCCATCCAGGAGGTTCTGGTTGAGATGACCGATGGTGGCGTAGACTACTCATTCGAGTGCATCGGAAATGTGGGAGTCATGGTGAGTGGTGGACCAACAGGAGCATGTACAGGGAGGGACCAGTTCAGCTAAACAGCAAGATCAGCTGTTTTCTTAACATAAAACATGCCAAACTCACTAATCATTTTTTTAAATAGTAATGATAACTGCTATGACTCAAAAGGACAATTTACACTCAGTCCTAATTATGTAATGAAGGCAGCTGCTACTTCTTGGGTGGAAAATGGCATTTACAAATGTTTTTTCCTTAATCAGACTTCGAGATCCTGAGTTTCTCTGTGCTGATAGTTGAAAGCAACAAAACTCACATAAAATATATTGTGCAATGAACAGTAAAATCTCAGGGATCACTCAGTATTTCCCTAATTTCTCAAGTAATTAATTTCACCTTTGGAAATCCAGAAGTGTTACTGAATGTGAGGCTAGGTTTTCAGGAATTACAGTAGCATTCCTAACTGTTGGTAATATGGTCTGTGATTACAGTTTATCCCGACTCTCAGTGGCAGTTCAGAGTGACTTCTTTGAAAGCTAGATAGGATATAGAAAGTGCAGAGTGAACCTTTAACAGTGTAAGGGAATCTGAACCAATGGAAAATATAATGTAATTTTCAGTGTATTTATTGTTCCTTAAATGCTCATGTGGTGATGTATTAATTAGGGAGAGGAAGTGCTACCAGTCCAGGCAGCGTAAACCTTATCAATAATCACTCTGCTTTGTCCTGTCTGTCCACGAAGAGGGCTGCCTTGGAAGCCTGCCACAAAGGCTGGGGAGTCAGCGTTATAGTCGGAGTGGCTGCTGCTGGCCAGGAGATTTCCACACGGCCATTCCAGCTAGTAACAGGGCGGACATGGAAAGGGACCGCGTTTGGAGGTAACTCTCTCTTGCTATGGGGATAAAAATAGTTTACTCGGGGCTAAGGCTGCGAAGAACACACCCCCTTGGCTTTGCTTGGGCAAGAAATGTACTATGGACAGGTTATTCATAAATGCTGTGTTGGCTTTTAAGATAAAGACTCTTAAAATCTGTTATTCCTACAGCCAGGGTACAGATTAACACATTGGTATGATACCTAACATATTTTGAATAGAGAATATATCTATATGCTGCTCAGTACTAAAGGAGTGGGACAGGGAGACTGCTTTACCACCAAGTGAAGGTTTGGTTCGGTTTGGTCCAGTGAAAGGACCTGGTCTTTGGGGAGATGGGAACTGAAATCAGTATGTTTGTGTTGCTTAACCAGTAAGTAAATTGTGAGGCCAACATGAAAATGTGCTATGAAGACCTTTAAAATAAAAAGGGAACAAGTACTTGATACACATTTTCTGCTGTCAACTCAAAACCACACTGAGTTCTTTTTTGGGGAATTCAGTAATTGCTGCAGTTGATGGAAGCATTCAGACTTTGAGTTATTACACTACTCTTCGTCAAAGCAATACAAAACTTACTGGGTTGAGTTATAAAGATATGTAGGGGGCCTGAAAGAGATGCCTTGTGTATGCTTTCCTAGGTGAGGGCTGCTGTTAATGTTGAACGCTGGAACAGCTAGTGAAAGATTTTTCATCAACACTTGTGTGTGTTTGGATAATGTGTGCTTTTGCCAGACCTCTGTGGAGGGACAAACAGGTCACTCATCTCTGTTCATTTTCATATTGATCATACAAGTTTTGTGTAAAGTCTGTGTTTTTAATTTTCTGAGATGGGTAGAAAAGGGAAAAAACAAGGCATGTTTTCCCTCTTTCAGGCTGGAAGAGTGTAGACAATATACCGAAACTGGTGACTGAATACATGTCCAAAAAAATCAAGATTGATGAATTCATCACTCACACGCTGTCTTTTGACAAAATCAATGAGGCTTTTGAGCTGATGCATTCAGGAAAAAGGTAATGTTTGCAATATTGAAAGGTGTACAAGACACTTCTTGATCAGACACTGTCAAAGTACAGGTTCCCTTCCCACTGCCATGTTTTAAACAAGGAAGCTAAAAGGTGACATATAGCACATGCATTGATTTTGATACAAACACACTTCTCTGAGCCTGGTTCCAGGCATGTGCCAAAACATAGGCAAAAAGTACAAAGCAAGCAACAGTGTAAAAGAGAAATACAGATATAAAGCTGATAAAGGGAATAGGTCAGTCTCAGGCTTTCACCATTGCTAAAACATTCTCCCTTATAATAAGGAATGTAAAGAGATTGAAGATTACATATTCAGTAATATTTAGGTTCCTCTGCATATAGACAAATAGTTATGACCATTATTGCCAGAAATCAGCATGGTCTTTTTGTCTGATCTCAATCTACATCTGTCTATTGTATCTAACTTTAGAGAAGTACTAGCTCTATCTGCTTTAGCTCATATGGATTCTATTTTGGATAAATCACTTGACTGTATTTGTTACAATTGGAAACACTGCATTTATGCAAATTTCATCCAGCAGTTGATTCCCGTCCCAGTTAGAAACTTCAGTATCATTTCAGTGCTTTATTCATACATGAGCATGTCTTAGGAAATGAATAATGAAAGCTACCTAACATTTTCCAAACAGACTAAAGGGAGAATGCCTGTAAATATTACTGCTCCTGATCAATCTTAGCTAGCTACTGAAAGCTGTCACCTAGTTTGAAAAAGTGTTCCTTTGGAGTTTATTTTACTGGAGGAGAGACAAGAAAAACCCGAAGAGAACAAGCATTATCCTGAATTTTTAATAAATATTATAGGCATAAGCATGACTTCATTCATTACAAAAGACAAAAGTTAAAATATGTCTCAGCAATGAAGGGGAGGGGAGAGATGGGGAGAAATTTGACTTCTTGGTAATTTTTCTTTTCCTTTTTATTTTAAGCATTCGAACTGTCCTAACATTTTAGAGCCAAATGTGGACCTTCTAATTGGCCAGCACCATGCTAACTGCCTTTTTATAATAGAACTTTTGATAGAAGATAGACTCAAGCAACTGAAAACTCACTGGGATTAGGAAGACCATTTGTCTTAGGGTGAGCATTCTGGGTATTAAATAATAAAAAATTGCTAACCACTGAATAGCATTATGGAATTAGTCCTGATTATGGAACTTCTGTTTCTATACTCATTCTTCAAATTCAATAGTGGCTAACTCAAATCTACTTAATAAAAGCTTATTTCTAAACCCAGTGTTGGAATTATTTAGCATTAAGAGTGACTGTGATTGCTGTGTCTTACTTGTTTTCCTCTAGTGATTTCACAGTGTGTATGTGACAGAGTGAGTGTTCTGCAGAGTCTACAACAAATGCTGTGGGATTCACTGCACAAGGCACAGCTAAGCACAGGGGTGAGAAGCAGCATGCATTTGCTTAGCTGAGCTGAGAGAGGGGCCAGAACTTGGCAAGTTTCTGAGGCTATTTTAGGACTACAGTGGATTGTAGCATCCTGCTCAACCTTGAAGCCAAATAGAGAGCAGAGACTTTGGTGGCCAGGGGCATCCATATTTACTGGGGTGGTCCATATTCTGCCTTATTTCTTACTGGTCTCTTTGGCAGGCCTGTTGTAAAGATCATGGCACAAACTCCTCTGGTCACTTGCTCTAGTGGCATCCTCCAAGGCTTCGGTAGGACAGTTTTCCCATTTCCTTAACTTAGTGGCAAATGAAGCAAACTTTGTAGCCAATATTGCAAAAGCAAACTGCGTGGGATTGTTACCTCTAGTCAGAAATCTGATCATGCCATTGAAGCAGAAAATACTACTATTAGAGCAAGTCTGCTCTTGAGGGCTGCCGGGGAACAGGAAAAAGCATTGCATGAGGATGGCTTCAGGATTTTCTGGGATTTTTTCATTGGAGGAGAGGGGTTAAATCTCAGTTTTGAAGTTGCAAGTTTTCTTAACTCTGAGTGCAGTGATCTGACTGGATAAGGCTCTTTTTGTATTGAAACCTGGAACCAGTGCCTCACATCCAGAAAAACAGAGAGAAATAGCAGAAAACAGACTGCAAAGCAGAGGCAGAAAGCTCAGCCAGTTAAAAAAAAAAAGATACATAGGAACTCCGTGTTTTTCAGTGAACCAAGGACCCTGATTAAGTGAGAAGTTTCATGTTTTAAAGAACCCTGGTCAAAACAACTTCTAACAGAGAACATGGAATGCAAACAGTAATCTTATTAGAAGAAATTCCCTCTCACCACGAACAATTACTCCAAGCCACTGCTATACAACTGGGACAATTACATCTTTTCCAACTTTCATTAAAAAATAACCCCTAGAGCATTCTGGAAACAGTAGAGGTACTGCATTTCTACTTCATTTCAGCCAGTAAAGAATGAGTGTGAATGTTGTAAGAATTCAGTTTTGAGCATCAGGAGGAAATAAAAACTGAATTTGTACCAAGATAGTGAGCCTTTTAGCCAAGCAATGAGGTGATTCTCAGTACCCTGTAGCTCCAGGAAGGCTGGCTGAATGTCAGAAAATCCAGGAGAAAACTTGCTGTTAAGCTGTTCCAGACGGTATTGATACAATGCTAGCTAACCTGGCAAACCACCCCCCACTGGATCTAACGGATTGAACATACTTACACTGGAACAGCTGTTCCTCTATGCTGCAGACCAGATCAAGACCACACAATCTTGTCTGCATTATATTATTACTTCAGAGAATCTAAAGTAATAATAGAATGTTTGTGGGAAGCCAGTCTGTAATACCAACAAAGAAATGTCGTCATACCAGAACACTTGGGTCAAAGACTTGCAGCTTCTTCCCAGCCTGAGGAGTTGATGTCCCAGCCACTACTTTGTCCTGCAAAGCTTTTGACTGAATGGAGCATGTTTGAAATAGGTTTTTTTTTAAGTTGTTCAGCAAACAAAGGGACTCAAAACCAAGAGGAACTACCCATTTTTGGCAGTAAAGGTAGTGTACTGAGCTGCACTATCCTGACAATGGTAAGAACTTCAGTGGACAAGAATTTTCCACCAAATCACTGTGAATGAAATGTGCATGCACTCTGCTGGCTGTCATGTAAAACATGCAGGCTGGCCACTCTCCTTCTGCTGTTACTCTTACTCAACACCATCTACCAAACCTCTCCTTAAATATTCAAGTCAAGTTACAGAAACAGCATGAAGAATTTCCACACTGACTTACACAGCAGTAAAGTAAAGGGAAAATACATTAAGAGATTGATTCAGAACTAATTGCAGGATTGTGGTTTTGGTGCAAGTGTATACAATTGCTAAAAATGTCATTAAAAAGTAGAATTAACTTGGGACCTTTTATTTAAGTGGGTAGAAACTTATGTAAGAATCAAAAATAGTTCATTTCCACAATCCAGTCAGCACAAGTCTAGTATGTCATGTTCAAGCTAAGACACAGCTAGATAGGTGAAAAAATAGCTTTTTTCAATATTTTTATTTAATAAATTTTGTTCTCAAGGCTGATGTGCCCTCTTCTGTTGAAAGATCTGGTATAGATGCTAACTAAGCTTTCCACTCATTTAAAAATACTGCAGTAGTATGAACTCACTATAAGCAGTTACCATGCTGTGATTTCAATTTATAGGCAGAAATGCATAGCATCATAGATTACCTACATTAAAAATGTGCTACATTTGGTTGTATCAGTGCAACAACAAAGAGGTATCCAAGTGGCACATGTGTGGGTTTAAGGGTGAGTTCTAACTGGGTGCATGCATCTACCAGTGAGGCTTGCACTACTGCAAGCAAACCTGAATGTAATTGAAAATTCTATATCTGGGTTTGGATTAAAGACAAAAAAATAGTTATTTCTGTTAAAAGCAGCTGCAACTTTTATTTTATAGACCAAAACTGAAGCCCCCCACCCTCCGCATCATACACACACACACAGAAAAGGCAAGACCATTGTAACCATTCAAGTGAAGGATATGGTGGGCAAACCTCCAGGACAGGCATCTCCTCAACACAGCTCATTCAGCACAGGTAATCCCACTCAAGTACTACAGTCTGTTTTGTTAAAAATCTCTACACACACACGCATACGCACGCACACGCGCTCTCTGTGCATCGTTTCTGTGCATAATTAAAACAAGAATAACGGTAATGAAAACATTGCAGTGATACAGCAACCGAGGTCTGAGGCACTCAGGGCAGAGAAGACATTTTCTGGCAAATCTGGGAGTAGGCAAGTCCAGTTCTGTGAAGCACTAACCCCTTTCCCCCACCTAAATTCTGCAGTGCCAAGGGGACCCGAGGGTATGCAGCACTTCATGTTCTTGGATCTGTGGCAACAAATTCACCAGACATTTTGTAAGAGGTGTATTTTATGCCCATGATTGTATGATTTAATGTCTGTGTTGGATTAAGTTATTTCTTGTGTTACAGTGGTGTAAGATGAAGCCTACAATGGGGTCTGAAAAATTTTTCATTACACTTCAGAAGAAAAATAAATTCCCTCAGCAGAGACACCGAAGATGATGGAAGGGAAATGGGCATGGAAAAAGAAAGGGTAGAGAGAAGAGAGGCTTTATCAATCCACACTCCTTAACATAACTGTTTTCAGCTCACCATGACCCATTAACGAAATATAAAGGGGTATACATACCAACGTTGCCCACTCTATACCGTGTCTGAGGAAAAAAAGATCAGTTTTCATAGCTGGTCCCCTAAGACTTCCCAAAAGCCTGAAACTCACTCAACCGAGGGGGAAGAAAATGACCCGTTTAAAAATTACCAAAAGAAAACGAATATAGTGTTGAGCGTGTTTCATTTTCACACACTCAGACTTATTTTGAGATATTTTACTGTAAGACTTTCAAATCCAATCCCCCACAGCTACTGTGGATGTACTTTTAAAAAATACCCCACAGTTAACAGATGTAGGGATCCCATGAATCATGGGATCTTTTTGGTTCTTGTTTCATTCCTTTACCTAGGGAAGTCTGATACATCAGCTTCACCAAGCTTTTGGTGCAGGAGGATGCCTTCAAGTACTGTTTCGCTAAAAAGCAGCCCATTCCAGGGAGCTGAATATAAGACAGACTTTGTTAGCTTCCCAGCCTATCAAATCTCCAGCAAGAGAAACAAGTCCTGCCATTAACACAGTGTGCCACCCACAGTGGCAATCACCACCAGCAGAGAGATGGGGAAAGAATTGAAGGTAACCCATTCTTATACGTGCGTGTCTTTCTCCCTTCTGCCCCCTTCTCAACTGATAAACAAACAAGGCCCAAAATAGTATTTGCAGAAGTAAGAGCATGTCTTTGGAATAAGAAATGTTTAAAATCTCAGGTGCCACAAATCAAGAGTGACAGGGCACATTGAAATAGTGAAAAAAACCTGGATCCCAAAATATCAAGTCCCAGTGGGAAAGCTTACCCACACTTTTCTAGCTAATATCATGGCAGCAACAGAAGCAATTGTGGGTCTAATTGGAAGAAAGGTGCTAAAGAGATAATTAAAGAAAAAAGGGAAGTACAGCCTGAGTGCTGTAGGTAGGAGGAAATCAGGAAATTGTTTAAATTCCTCTCTGCTTTTGCAGACATTGGATGAGGTTCTTCAAGATATTCCTCATATCTACAATCACTGAGAACAAAGTAAATGGTGAAATCTTTCTATTCTGTACTCTTAAAAAAATGCATAGTACAGGGGCAAAAAATACATATATATTTCTTATTCTGATGCACCTGCTCAGTGTGGACTATCACTGGGTCATGAAGTGAGGGCGAATGCTGTCCAGGCGCCGGGTCAGGATCTCGCAGCCCGTTTCTGTGACCAGCAGCGTGTGTTCAAACTGTGCTGAACGCTTCCCATCCCTCGTTACCGCGGTCCAACCATCAGGCCAGGTCTCGTCCTGCCAGCCACCTGAAAACAGAAAGCATCATTTCTTGCCACAGAAGTTTCTAAATAACAGGTATCAGTCCCCCAAAGAGAAATTAAAAATCTGTCAGCTCTACAGGACAGAACCAGCATCCTGTTCCACCATTACTTAGGAGAAAACAAGAGTTACCATTTTACTCAACTGCTAAACTGCTCACCTTCACAGATCATTGGTTCAATTGTAAATACATGACCTGGCTTCATGACTCCAACTGCCTTGTTTTCTGCAATAAAATAAACACTCAAGTTAGAAAAAAGAATGCCATCTTAGTAAATGAACGAATCCTTGTCCTAACAGAATACAACAGAAACACAGTAAAATCAGAAAAACCCTTCGGAGATGATCTGTTCACTTCTCCATTTTTACATATACATAAAGATTTCCCTTAGCTCTTTCCTTCTCCCCATTCACCAAGACTGTAATACTTAAGCAGCTTAAAATTAATTGCTGTCTTTTTCTCCAACAACTGGAATTTCAACTCTAGTTCTATAAAAACACTGAAAAAATATAATACAGGAATTTCTGCACACTTCCATAATGGAAAATTGTAATTAAAAAAACAACAGAAATAAGAAGCACTTAAGATATTCAGAGAAGGCTTGGAATCTCCTTACTTGTTTGCACTGAGCCATTAGCTCCAATAAACTGTCAAAATGTGACAGTGGTTAAGTAATCCCATGATTCCATTTATGAAAGACACACTGCCCCCTCATTACCCTGGATAATGGGGTCATAGTAGTGTTAAGAGTGATAATGCTGTGTTCATTAGCCAACATAAAACAGCAGAGCATTTTGAGGCATCCAGGACAATAACACAGGAACCTTTTGATGTTAAATGCACCAAAAATGCTTATGTGCAGGCACATCAACTGATGGGACAGCATGATTCCAGGAGTGCAGTTTGACTGGATAAAGGCTTCAGTCCATTTCCTCTGTTCTGTTTCACCTGGAAGGACAGCGCAGCTCAGAAGTCACTGAGCCTGAGAGCTGGAACAAACTCCAGAACTACACAGGAACCATTAGCTCCCAGCTACTTTGCTGCTGTAGACAATTTGCATTCATTTTACATTCCCCCATCTAGCCTTAATTGTGCTAATTTATTCCACTGCCTAAATCACCAAGAGGTTTTAAAAATCTCAGACATCAAGCTGCCATAACAGCAACAGAATACTTTTCTTAGAAAATGATATTTTTGCTTTTCAAACTCCTTTCATAGTAGGCTAGAAATAAGCAGGAGCATTCTTTTTTCTCCAAGAAGTTTTAAGTCCCTCAGATCTTTCCACTTTGCTTTTGCTGTGACTCTGTATTTAAAAATACCAGAAAAAAACCCCAGCATCTTTCTTTCTGGGAACAGACATATTTGCTCAATGAAAAAAAAAGTTCCAAGTTCCAAATAGCCAAGAAAGATAGAAATTTCCTTTGTCTTGGATTTCAGTTGGTATAAAAATCTCTCCACATCCAAAGAATGGATTCATTTTACGCAACAAAAAGTATATACCAGCAATTGATACCCTTTTACCCTGCAATTAACAGATTTTCTCTTTTGGCAGAAAAAATAACTTAGGGAAATGATGACACGGAAAGTCAGGAATTGCTAGACTATTCTATAACCATAACATGTGTTAAAACTCATGAGGAGATGGGAAGATGGAGGCACCTGTCAAGTCGGAGGAAGTAAGTGTCCTATTACCAGGGCAGCTTTACAGCTGAAGTGAGTGTGAACTGATTATCACTGCTTCATGATGTTTACTCTGCCCTTAGCTGTCCACTGGCACTTAATCTTCTGTCCTTTGCCTCTGTGGATGTTGTTTCTTAGTCTTGCTGGAAAAACTGTTACAGGGACATGGACTTTCCCAAAAACTACCACTAATGAGGGGATGTTCATTCCTCCTCTGCCACACACTAGGATGAAGTTTCCAGAAATGCCAGATCACAACACTCGAAGAAAAGTGAAGAAACAGGATCCATATTCAGGCACAACATCCATCTATACTATTCAAAGAGCTTTTTATTTGCATCTGTAAGTGGCAGGAAGGTTTTGCGTAGAACTTCTAAGGAGAGAAACAATTAGCAGTTCATGTCAGACAAAATGTCTAAGGGAATTCAGCTGGGAATTCAGGCAAAAACTTTGAGCATTTACCCAGTACTGATGAGAGGTAAGACTAACCATTAGTGCAGGCAGATAATGCAAGCACAGGTTCATAAAATATGCTACAGTCCAGAGTTTAAAAAAAAAAAAAATTCTCAAGTGCCAAAATGCCAACTTGCTTGCTCAAGTAAATTGCGTGCATTCACTGGAAATCAATTCTTGTCTACAGTACAGCACAAAGGGAACGAATACTCACTGGCATAATGGGGCACGTTAGGAGCCGTATGGAAAAGTTTATGGATTCCATGCCCACAGTAGCTCCGAACCACTGAAAATCCATTTGCTTGAGCATGTTTCTGAATTATGTTCCCCAGTTCTCTGTACCGAACACCAGGTTTTACTGCAAAATTAAAGAGATACAGACAGAAATTTAAAGAGCTTGCTTTCAACACAACTAACCATCAAACACCATCTCTGTTAGCATTCATGGCTTGTGTGTCCATCAGTTCCAATATGCAACTTCCTATGATCACTTAATCCACGGAGTATGTGAGTGCAGTAAGTTGAGAGAGGGAGGAAACTGTCTCATATTGAAAAAAAAACAAGAGAGACAGAAGAAAGTGCCTTTTGCACAAGAATACTATTTTCTTCCTTTCATGGATGCAACTGCTCACATTAAAAGGATGACAAAGTTTGAAAATAAAAATAAAGGACTTCCAAAGTACTTGGTGAGCTCTCACACCTTGTGCTGTAGTGCTTCTTGCAATGAATGTAGGAACTATATTTTAATATGCACTTATCCCTCTACTACGTGAAAAATGCAAACAAAGGACTGATATTTAGAAAAATAAAGGGAAAATGGTTATCTCTACTCTTAGACAAGATTCTCAGTGACAATGCTACACCAAACAAGAATGTTCATATTCAGGTTTAACTTTTTTAACAATCCCTTTAGGACGCCTTACAATTTAAAAAGTTTGAAACATATGAAAATGGTGTGAGAAATTCACTTTGAGCACTTGGACAAGGACAATAATACCATAAAAGTAACAATGTTTCATCATTCAGCTAATGATTCATCCCCAAAACAACCTTGAGCCCCTTAAAACAAAATATCAAGCTTTTCCAAGACTATCCCCAACTCCCTGAATATATGCTGTTCCTCTGGGAGCCAGATGTGTGGTGTTGTGGAGACATCTTAAGCAGAGCTCACATAAAGCTAAAGCTTTACGTGAATAACCATTCAGTTCAATTCTCTGTTAATGTAAGCGACTACAACTGAAACCCCTAAGCTGAATTTACAGAAAATAACAAGAAACTTTTATTACTGGAATATACATGCTTCTCCAAAAATTAAAAAAAGGACATGGTGGGGAAGAGATTAATCTGTTGCATTTGTGCTAAACAGCTGTGAAGTACGGGCCTGACAGCACGTGCAACTCATTTCAATGGAGCAAGGAGCCCTCTGCTTCTCTCTCGTACAGCTTTCTCAGCTAGAGCTCTGCTGATCCTACACCACGACGTTAAGAGGATTTAAAGAGGGGAGATGTGACCCCCTTTTAACAGCTGAGAAACTTACTGCCAGAATTCCTACTCACATGCAATGTCTAAAACCCTTTAAAACACTTTACAGCATCTAAAAAATTCGTAAAAAAGACTTACAGTGAGAATTTTAATCTGATTGTAACAAACACAGGGAAATTTCTGTCACAGTTTCTACATTGAAGCCAGGATACAAAGGATAAGAGACAACACATGTAACACTTGCTATAAGAAAGTACAGGACCAAAGATACACACTGTTCTGGTTTAGGTCTGAAAAACAGAGTGGTCATTTCATAACAGTAATCCCACATAAACAGGTAATCTCTATTCTTCACAGCTCAACCCGGCAGTATTTTCTTGATCACATAATGGACACGCAAGACATTAATCCTATGAATTTTTGTCTTTTCAGCTGGATAAACTACCTCCAAATTATTAACCCAAATTGTGTTCATTTTAATTTATTTTATTTACATCGACTTCTCATTAAATGCATGTTTAAAGCCTTACTATATATAGCACTTTAAACTTCAATATTTAGAGGCCAAGAAGTGATTAAATTATAATGGGGATTTTAAGAAGCTGTAGGATATAAAAGATACAGATGGTACAAGTATTTCCAGGGACTTGAGAAATGCTTTTGTTTTCTGAAGTTAAACATAATATTCTGCAGCTACCTTTCTATCTCATTGTATATCTCAATGCAGCTGCCCTGACTGTTAACTAAGCAAGATAATTAAAGTTCTAATAATAAAAAAGTGTAGGTACTGGAGGATATGGATCTGTCTTCTCTGGCACACTCCCACAGAAAATCAAGAGCTCATAACTAGCTTTATGAAATAACCATCAGGTTTACCAGGGCTAAAGAGATATGTTTAGGTGTTCAAACAGTGTTTTACCTTACCAGTTCACTGTGCAACACAATTCAAATTATAAAAGTAGGGTTTTCCCTACTTTTACAAAACATAATTTGCTTGATATATTCTCGAAGTTACTCAGATCAAGGATGTCTTACTCATCAATGGTCAAAAAAAGGCTGTTTCCATGTCAATATCATCAGCGGATCAGCTCAGCATCAAATACATTTTCCTCATCAGCCTACATTTAAAAAGAAGTTTGCAGCCACCAGTCACAGAACTGTGCCATTTGAAGGATCACTGCATTACACAACACCCATCATCAGCTGGTGACAACGCACCAGTGCTTCTGTGTGCTGCACCAGAAGTCACTCTGAGCAGTGGCAGTATGAGCAAGCGTGTTTGAGAACCAAAACCTTCATGCTCCAGGCATGTTTTACCTGCATCGATGGCTTGCATTAGGCACTCGTAAGTCGTTTGGACAAGCCTCCTGGCACCCTCGTCCACTTCTCCGACATAGAACGTCTCGTTCAGATCTCCATGGTAGCCATTGCGATAGACGGTGATATCCACTGCAAACAATGGCAGGCATGGGAAATTAGCACTCTGGTCCTCACTTCCTGCCTCTTGACTCGTGAAAGAGCAAACATGTAAAATGAGGGATTCTAATTGTGAAGCGATTAGTTCACAAGAATTCCGTATGAAAACACTTCAGCAGAATCAATTCTTTCATGCTTATCCTGTAGATTCTATATAATAATTTATAAGTTAGTGTTGCACTGGTTAACAGTTTGATTTAATGAAATAAAAGGGGGAGGGGGAGGAAAAAATCCCCCAGCAACGCAACGCAGACACAGCAAGCTAGCACTGTTTGTTTAGGTAAATATAAAAATGGCAAAGAGAAGCTCTTTGCTCCATGGTGATTTACCTGGTTAAAGTACTTTCCCAGAGTTAATTCCAGCACTAATAGGGGGAAATTAAATTTTGAAAGGTATGTAGTCATGGTTTTGCATAGCAAGTTGTCTTGCTGTGGCAGAATGGGAACTTTTGTTTCTAAGTCTTTGTCAGTCAGCTGGTAGGTCTAATAGCTGCTAGATCACCAAACCCACTAGAAGAGTTATTGCTCTGCTATTCATGAAGAAAACCATGAAACCCAAATCTTCTCACAAGTAAACAGTCATGAAGGGAACTGTAGTGAACAATAATTCTTTAGGAATATCGTACATGAGGTGCTGAGAGAGACCAATACAATCTTGATAGGAAGATGCGGGAAAACACACTTTGGCGTCAACAACTAGTCATGCTCCTGTGAATCAAAAAACCTGTTTTGGACGTTGACATGACTTCCAGGCTAAAAAGTTTTAAATAAAGAAAAAGATGGACGTGTCCTTTTAGTTGTTCATTGGGTTCATGCCCTCCAAGGTACCTTTTCTATCCCTCCTTGTAAACTGTTTTGGTTCTCCTTTCCAAGAGGCTTTTGAGCCAATACTTCACAGAAAATAAGTTCTTTCTCATCATAAGAAAGCAGAAGGCTCCAAGCTTGATCAAGGGCAGGAATGTGGATAAAGGTATGACTAAAGCCTCTTACAGAAGGTGTTCTCTAGGGCTGAGGTACAGCCTTGGCATGCAAATAGCAGAGAGATAAGGCACCATGTAGATGAAGCCAACCATGTTGATTAGAAGGCTTGAGCACCTCTTCAATTAGAAAAAGCTGAGAGAATTCAGATTGTTCAGCCTGGAAAAGAAAAGGCTTTGTGCTGACTTAATTGTGGCTTTCCAGCACCTGAAAGGAACCAAAAAGAAAGACGGAGAGAAACTTGTACAAGAGCATGTAGGGGTAGGACAAGGAGGAATGAATTCAAACTGAGAGCAGGCTTAGATTAGATACTAAACAAAAATTCTTTATAGTAAGAGTAGTGAGGCACTGGAACAAGTTGCCCAGAGAAATTGTGGATGCCCTGTCCCTGGAAATGTTCAAGGCCAGGCTAGATGGGGTTTTGAGCAACCTGGTTTATATTGAAAGTGTCCCTGCTGACAGCACAAGGGTTGAAGTCCAATGATCTTTAAGGTCCGTTTCAACTCAAACCATGATTCCATGAGCTGGGCTTCTTGGGTTGGACTCCAGCAATGCCAGAATAGCTGGCAAAAATAAAGAGCTGTGCAAAGGCATCATCTTTGAATTTGAAGTAAAATAAAGGAACTTTGGCATACATTGTTACAGGTACCCTACAAGTTCAGAGCTCTCAACCAGACCACACCTTACCTAGACATGGGGCAGCAATCATGAGACTTGTTCTGAAAAGGCTGGTACCCACAGCACTGAAGTGTAGACTTAGTAACTATTATTACAAGCTAATACGTATTAAATATCTGATAATCTAAAAAGATTACAACCTGCTTCTAGAGGCAGGTCAAACCTTAGCATACTCTGTGTATTTATTTACAGGTAAGAGAAAAGCAAACCAATGCAATAAACAAAGGTGCAAATGCTCGTACAAAAAAAGCATTGTTAATTTTTACTGCCAAACCAAGAAGAAATGAAAGTTAAAATGAGATATGGTCAAATAATTTATAAAAGTATCTCTCACCACCCAAAAAGGCCTAAGTACCTTAAGTACCAAGAAAAAAGCAGCTGGTATTTTTAGGCTGTGAGATGCTCAAAAGAAGATAACATGCATCTGTGTGCAATGCCTCCACATTACGACCCTTTACAGTCATATAAATGATCATCATATTCATGAACATAGCAAAATTGTAAGAATTTAGAGCCATCTAATCAAGACTTCACATGGAACTAATCCAGTTGAATAATTCAATATGCATTCACTATATATACACAGTCTGGAACAACTGGAATCTAGTCCACAAATGGAATACTCAGGCACTATACTAATGCACAGATCAGGGTAGAAGAATTATAAAGCTCTTAAAGTGGACTGAACTTTTGAAATTATTTTATTAAATAAATTCATTAATTAAAATATGTAAAGAGCAGAGGTAAATGAGAACAACCTAACTGGTAAATGAGAACAAAAGCCTCTCTTAAGAAGCTATTCCAATGATGTTGACTGCTTCTGAAACCTCACCTCACTCCATGGTTTAAGTGCACACAAGGTAAAAATGTTGAAGGTTAATTTTCACAGCACTTACCATTAACAATATCTCCCTCCTGCAATGGCCTCCTGTCAGGAATTCCATGACAGATTACTTCATTCACTGACGTACAACACGACTTGGGGAAATTATAATAATTCAAAGGGGAAGGATAACAATTCCTTGCAATACAAGCCTAAATAGAGAAAATACAATTTACACTAGTGAGTTCTAGAAAGAATAAAGAAAAAACACTGTAAAAAACAGATGTGCAACAGCTTTACAGTAAGAATGATAGGCTGAAAAGTAATGACTCTTGAAAATAAGATTCTTCAAGCATTTCTTGGCAGTGTTTTAATTATACCTTGCATTTTTTACCAGGAAGAAATTAAAGCTACTTTAATTTTGTTTCTACTCATTTCCATGTTTGACTGCAAGTGCTGAGATATTCAGCTTTGAAACAATGCACGGCAATATTTATTCACTTTAAAAAGTCCTTTTTAATTACCACTTTTAAGCACCCAGTCCAAGATTTTTGCAAGACACACAAGCTAAACAAAATAATATTTAGCACTTCTTTTCCCCTAGCTTTAAAACCTTAAGCTGCTTCCCTTGCATTGTAATAGCCTTTTTGTGCTTTTGCAAAACTGACACATTTCATATACACTTACATATACATACATACACATACTTTGTGACATATTGAGCAAAGTACTGAAAAAAATATTGTGTTACCTCTTTTTTTTTATTTTTTAAAAAACAATACTGTTTTTAAAACTGCAAAATACCAGTTAGGGGTATCAGTCAGTATCAACAACCTGCCAAAGTTTCCATAAACTGTCGAGGAGGGGTAACTCCATGTTAACTACTAGCTGTTCATATTAGACATTATGCCTGATTAAGTAGTTTGGTGTTTAATGCAGTTCAACAGAAGTCTCCAGCCTATTGAGGACAGACACTCTTGACTCAACAGCTGCAGATGCAAATAAAAAGAAAGCTCTCTAACAAACTTCACTATACCAAAATTGTTTCCTTTCCAATGATGCACAGAAGTAGCCTCAAGTACCAGATTGCATGATTCATAGGGAAGACAGCAAAGCAAAAAATTACACAATTCAAATATCTATGGAAAGTTAAGTCAGGAAGCATTCTTGAGTATGTTTTTTAAACACTTCACTAGACTGTGGCTTTATTTTGTCAGACTGCATCAAACATCTTCAGTTTCAGTTCTCTCTGAGGCACCTCAGTTGTGATTCCCAATCATAAATAATTTAACCTTCTCCTCTATATGTCTTAACCAACCACAGAGAATACAAGAAATCCATGGCCTACACATGGTGTTCTTTATATAATGGTATCCATGGAGCAAAAAGGGTTTAGAATAAAGAAAATAATATGATGTTAACTGAGAAAGCAAGTGAAGACACTTAGAAGAAATCTGAAGCCAGAAATATGGAAGCAACTGATACAGAGAGAGGCCCAGGGGTTCCTAAATCATTTTGAACCTACCATTGCACTATAGCACATTTCAGCCATCTGCACTACCCACCAGCTTCAAACTCGCAAACAGTTTGAAATAAAGAAATGGAATTCATGCAACAAAGAAAACCACACAAAAAACATTTAAAAAGAAAGTGATAGAAGAAAACACTTATAAACACCAGAAGAATAATAAACTAATCTTACTAAATGGACAGCATGGTCAATTTCTTCAGTAGTTACTCCTGGTTTCACCATCATGGCAGCAACATCCAATACTTCTCTAGCAAGCTGCAAATGAAACAATTTAAAATTTAAATCAGATTTTAAAATCTATCTATTGGCTTAATTTAAGTTGATTTAAAATAGGCCAGGACTACTCTCTACAAGGTTTGCTATGCATTTTTGACAGCTACACTGAGATCATCAGGAAAGTTGTGTGGAGTTGGGCTCTAGAAAGACTTTGAGATGCCTCCAGGTCATGTACTCAGCCACCTCTGTGAGAGCTGAAAATACCCCAGTTAAGGTTTGGACCACATTTTCCTTGAATGCCATAATCTTAAATCAGACTACCTAAATGCATTTCAAAGTTTGACTTTATGCACAAGGAAGTGATTACAATTGAAGAGCTCTTTTCCAAAAATTGTTAAGGATGGGGCTTTGTTTTGCTTTTTAGTTTTTACTTAGTACCAACTCCAGGAGAGGAAAGTTCTCATTTATGCAGCATAAAACATATTCTTAACAGAAACAACGTGTCGGGCACAGATTGTCTCACTACTAATAACAAACGTAGGAAACAGATAAAAGTCATCCTTCTGCTTGCAAAATACTTTACTGGGAACTGGGGTCACAAGAAGAGAAAAAGCCAGAAAAGAGCTTCCCAAACTATTTTTCAGCGCTCTAAAGTGGTTTGAAAGTTTGTACTCCCAAATGTGGTAAAATCATTATAGATTTTTAAGGAGTATGAAGGCACCTTCCAAGAAAAATCAAAACCCCCTTACCCTACACACTACTCGCATCCCTTCTATATCCTCAGATGACAGTATTTTTATTTGAGAGGTTCCTTTTAAAGCTTGTTCTGATTCAGACATTCCTGAAAAGAAAAAAGGGAAAGGATTAAAAAAAGAAACAAAAACCCCCATGTTATATAGGGTGATGATTGCTACGCATATCCAATCCAGGAACTTCCCTAGCTTACCAAGGGCAATAGAAGTACAGATCTTCTCACCACAGCCTAAAGTAAGAAACCCACCAATCCACAGTATTATCATTATTCAGATTAACTGGAATTCATAAGCCTTCCACAATACCATAATGCCTCACGTGCTCAGGAAGCCCATTCACTTACTGCACAAAACCATCATGTCCAGTTAGTCAAAACACAACCTTCAATACCAGGTTTACAAGGAAGTTATTTTATTCATAGAAAAGCATTTTTCAGCTGTTCTTAGAAATTAATGAAAATTACATTCTAAAACAGTCAGAAAGGGTTACATGAGCTTGAGAATATATCTGGTTATACTACTGCAATGATCAGCTGACAAAAACATGCAAGTTTCTTCCTATCAATTTCTGTGCAATCTCAGCTTTATAGCTGAGCGACCCCTAAAATCCAGTATTTTGTGTTGTTTCAATATTTACACTCTTTAAAAAATAACTGTGGAATATCTTAAGTTTTAAAAATAATGCTAACAGACTTTATAGCAGCCTTTTGGGGAAATGCAAAGCCCCAGTACTGGTATAAAACGGGGAAAATACCAAAACAATCCAACAAGCAAGAAATTTTGAATGCATTCCCTCTGTGTCCAAAACCAGCTAGAACTCATACGTCACTTTTCTTTTGGGGGTTGCATACGGTGAGGTTTTCTTGATTTTGTTATAAAATAATACATTTTCAACAGATACACTGATGCCACAGAAAATGGTTTCATAGAATTCATCTGTGATCGTGAAATGATTGCTGTTTGTGATCAAATTAACAACAGAACTAGGACTTGTATATAACAAGGACTTTGATATAACAAAAACCCAAACCGAATTAACTAACTCTTAATTTCCTGTATACTTTCGAAAGACAACCCATTACAAACTTTGGACTTCCAAAAAATACTTGCAACCATAATTTTTTAAAAATCAGTAAGTTACTGTGGGGAAGAAGTACATTGAGAACAGCTAAAAGAGGTCCCCTTCTCCAGTATCTCCTTCATGCTTTAAAGGCTTTTTCAATGAAAAGGAAAATAGAGAGTAAACATAACACTCATAATCGTGATTTGTTTCATGTTACCTAGTGGGTGATCAGCATAATCCGGTCTCTGAATATAACTTGGCACAGGTCTTGTTGGTGTCTAAATAAATCACAGGCAAAGCTGGTTAGGTTGCAAGAACACTTATCATAGTCACAAAAACAGAGTCACAAAGCAAAATTAAATACAACATGAAATATTTCATGTGAAATATGGCTAAGTTCATTTAGAAAAAGTTGCAAAGTGTGTAAACACTCCAAAAGTTCCAAGTTTCAACCCCAGACATTCTGCTGTTACCCTCTACTGCTATCATATTATACAACTTTTAATATCCAACTGCACAGCTTGGTAAAAATCAAATTTTTATTATCAAGTGAATCAAACTGGTTTTATAATGTATTATGCCTTATTGTAGGGATTTTTTCTGCTGCTTTCCAGACTGCAATTGCACTGGCTCCAAATACATCCCTCTTCTCTTTAGCAAGATTGCTACTTCTAATAATCACCTTAGCCAAAATCTCTAATTTCATGTCCATCAGTCTCACAGCAGTCACAAGACACAAAAGCCAATGTTCAGAGATAACACAACTAAATTACTTAGCCAGTGAAATACCCCAAACACCTTCTCCCTCAACAACACTAACAAACACACATGGGCTCAGGCTCTGCTAATCTGTTCTCTAATGAGCCTGTAACAGATGGAGCTGACTAGAGAGAGGATGCCACTGGGGCAGCTTTTCTAGCACAGGCCAATTAGGAAAGACAAATGTAAAGAAAATGTCATTATTGCTGCAAAAAAAGCTTCCGCTTACTCCATGTACAAACTTGTACCAATTTAAAAATACAGTTACATCCTTATGTCCGTGTGTGTGTGTGTGTATGTATGTATATATATATATATATACACACACACATACAGTTATATGTCATCATCTTCTGAACCCACCTTTCACAACCAAAGATCTTACTGACCTCTGTTGTTCTTCACCATTCCAGGGCAGGAGATTACTGTAACTTCTGTTCTTTCAGCTGTTCACCAGTTCACTCACCAGGTTATTTTAAACCACTTACATAATATAATATAAAACCATTTATTTAAACTCTAAATTAATTCACCTGAACTTTTCAGAAACAGACTGCTCCATAACTGGCGAGGACAACAAACAGCTGGGAGACATCACCTGAACTAGTAGTAGCTTTTTTGGAGAAAAAATGTCACAGTGTACATCCAAAAGGTATGAGCTTAAGCCTGTTACTGATGCTCACAGGCACTCAATTATAAATATACCAGGAGACAGAACAAGTTAAACTAAAATGTACCACGATAAGGACAGCCATGCATGTCCTTGCCATCGGGTTCAGATGAAGAAACTCTCCTCTCTCAGCAAAAATGTGGAAGGTCATCAGGTTAGGAGTGGTCCATCAGTTGCTACAGAACGTAACAGTGCTGGAGTAAAGTGGCAGCTCTCGCTTACCAGTGGATAGTGTGGCCTGAGTTTCCCAGTGTATCGATAACCAGACCAGGGATTTGTGTTAACATCACCTTCCAGGCTCCAGGAGGAAACTTCACGCTTAGCTTTTTCATCTTCTGAAAAGACAAGAAAAAGAGGGGGAAAAAAGTTGCAGCAGCAAAATCTGTCCTACTAAGAATGAGAACTGGAGGGTCTAGAAAATGACTTAAAAGTGCATATGTCTAGACCTGACTCTTTCTGGCATTTCAGATACTGATATGTGAAAGTCTAAGTAGCAGTTATAATTTTGCATTGTCCATTCCAAACTCACATTCTTCCTACCCTATTCAACAGCAAACTGGGGAATGTCAGGACTGAATGGACAAAGGAAGTGTAATAATTAAGTTGTTCTTAATTTGTAGTTTTACAACGCAGTGCTTGTTTTCATTACCGGGAAAATAGCCTGTTTCTACAGAAGCACTCGGTATCCCTTCAATTAACACCCTTGCACTGCAGATGAACGTTCCTTTCTTATGATCTTCCCTAGCACCCAGTGACCGAAATGACCTGACGTGGGAAGGAGACCATCCAAAGGTGAAAAGGAGGCCATCCTACTGTCAGGCTCAACACAAGGAGGCTGCTACCCCTCCAGAGCTGATGAACAGAGTGCAGGTCCTGCCACTTCTGCAGTTCAGGACAAGAGTGCTCACACCTTAGAAGATGGTCCCAAACTGCTGGAGCTTCCCAGCTCTCTGAACCTTGTGAAATTAATGTCAGACATGGTCCAATGACTGACTTCATCCACAAATAACACATTCCTATGACGGCAAATTGAAGGTGTTTACATAAAGGATTGAAACAAGCAGATCCTGAGCAATACCAAAAGTACTTAGTCAGAAAGAGAAGGCAAGGGTTAAGAAAGAGCATGCTAACATTAATCTTTAACCCATAACTGGATAACTTGTTTGTTTTCTCTTTTTATATCTCAGAGGGATGAAGGGGTAGCAAAAGGTCTGCCATTGCAAGCCCTAATGTCAATTCCTCAGAGCCTCTGTGGCTGACATCTGAGCCATCTGCTCAAATGACATTCAGTTCAGATGAAACTGAGAAATAACAATTTAAAAGTCCAAAGCTGTTCATATTCACACAAATTACTAGGATACAGAATGCAAGCGTGAACTATTAGATCCCCACAGTGGGAAGGCAGAAAGAAGGAAAACATTTGTAATTGTCTGTACTACTCCAACCTATTTATCATTCAACATTTATCATGGAAAAGTAAGTTTTATGGGGTTTTAGGAAAGGAGGTAAATTATTTGAGGATGTCAGTTTCTGCCATATCATTTTTTAATCCTACCTCCCTTTTCAGCAAGGCTATCTTCATTAGAAGATAGGCAGGGTGGTGGCAGGGAGGAGGCAAGGGGACAGAACTGAGGTCTGCCCTCTCCTTGGTTTTAAACTTATGGGTTATTTTCACTGCCCAGATAAGGTAAAATCTGCCAGTCTCCTAGTATTTCTGTGCCAGAGCTACCAGCTGTCACTAGGGCACACAGGTACTCTTACGACCTTGAACTGAACTCAGCAAAATCCTAGCTATGATACATCTTCTACCAGTGGCTGCACCATGCACAGAAGCATTCTCCATTTTTTCCCAAAAATGTACAGAACAGCTGCACTCTGATTCACGTGTGCTCCAGCAAGTGTCTAATCACAAAGACTTTGCAAGAACCTTTCTCACTGTACTGCCTTTGACTGCATTAGACATCAAAATGCTACGAAGGAACACTGCTTTACAACAGTGATTTATTATTCTCCTTGCCCTTTATTTCAGCACCTCTCTTTCCGTGCTCATATACCTGGCAATGTAGCACAAGCAATAATTCATGCAAATAGAAAAGTGAATAGAAGAACACTTCTGTGAACCTCTGCCTCTGAAATTTTACACAGCGCTTTAAATTATCAAGAACTGGACAAAATTTCAGATATGCATCCTCCAGTGCCAGGTATCTTGGGAAAAAACCCAATACCATTCCTAGGCAGAGAAGCACAGAGCAGTTGAGGTTGGAAGGGACATCTGGAAGTCATCTGGTCCAATCTCCAGCTCATGCAAGGCCACCTAGAGCTCGCTGCACAAGAAAAAACCAATTCAAAGAAATATGAAAATGCATTTTAAAAAGTAATGTACTTACTTGCTTTCTTGTGTAGTAACTTGTGAGTGGCCCAGCTTCCCTTAAAGCATTCCTAGAATTGCAAACAAAAATGTATAAATACATGTTTTAGGCAGTATTTACATGGACAGACATACCAAGCTGACAAAATAGAGAAGCAAATGAAATAAAACTGGAAGGAAACTGGAAGACTGTTTTTATTAACCCTTGTAGCAATACGCAGTAAATGCTACTGGTAACTGCGAGTCTTAGAAATAGAAGATGTTACATTCAAAAGTTTATGAACCGTAACAGGCAGAAAAAGCACATCCAAACATACAACACCTATGGCAGTGAAAGGGACTGACATAATCCTATATATTATTGACTCCTTATCATTTCAATGAGTAACTAAACACCATGGTGGCTGCGGGTTGGCTGAAGCAGAGTCTATCTCTGTACCTGATCTCAGAGGGCTGCAGTGCGCAGCAAGGTCCTCCCTTGACTCCTACAAGAGGCCATCTCCTCCTGCTAACTGCATCCCTTCTGCCTGCTGCTCCAGCACAGGAAAGCAACTGAGGCCAATTAGCACAACCACAGGGGAACTAACGTAGTAGACTAAAGGGCAGAAATGAGGGCTACTGAAGGAAAATAGAAAATTGAAAAAAAAATATTGAGAAAGTTGAAATGGAAATCAAGAAAAGAGTGACTGTGGAGGAGTTTGATCTTTTCTTCAAGCACAAATAGAGCAGTTCATGCAAGGAACAAAGAATCAGCAAAGGGGCAGATGGAAATGACTAGCGGTTGGAGAATAAAGAAGGACTAAAATGAAGAAAATACATGAAAGAAAAGAGACTTTAGTAGAAAAGTCACAAAAGGCAGCATTAGAGGTGATCCTTTAAGGTGCTAATTACCGAATTACTTGGGTTTGTAGCAGAAATTTTAAATCAATGCCTATGTGCACTCAAAACATCCATTAAGAAACTGTTAATTCCAATCACTGACAATTACAGCTGAATTTCTGAAGAAAGAGGTAGGAAGCAAACTGTTTTTCTTTTTAAGGAAAAACAATACTAATGCTGAATAATCACTGCAAAACTACCATCCAGAGCCAACAACTGATTCAACCTAAAGTATACAACACTCAACCAGTCCAAGACAACACATCTGCAAACTAAGCCCAGCGTGTAACATTCTGCCCTTGCTTCAGGGTTGCTCTTAAGCACTCTGAGCAGTCTCCTCCTGTTAAGTGTTAAGCTACCTTCTCCCTCCTCCCTCATTAGTCTTGCAACCAGCAGTTACCAAAGTGCACCCACAAACACACAGTACAGTGGTGCACAAGCACACCCACATTCAAAGAGACCCTGCTCTGTGTGTGCTATTCCCCTCACACCAGGAGTGTGCTACCCCACACACCAGGAGTGACTGCACTGCCAGGAGCTCTGAAACAAACACTTCTGATGACCGGAGAGAACCTCACTTCCAACAGCAGCCCAAGGTTTTACTGTCACACTTATATAACCCACCGCACACACAGACCTTTGCACTGCACTGTTCTCTGCTGGGGAGCTGGGAGAAGAGGAACAGGTTTTAACTGAGGCCTGCTTTAGGGAAAAGAAAATTAAAAAAAAAAAATCTAAAAATGCTATTTCAAGAACACTGGAAGAACCACTATGGTTTTAATCCCCTTTCAAACACGAATGCTTTGTTCTGAAGCATAAAACAAGGACTAAGCAGCTAAGGACTTAGAGCGGCTACCAAGTCTGCAAACCTAGAATCCACTTTTTTGAATATAAAAGAGTATTTGGGAAGGAGACATACATCAGCTGTGGTAATTACTGATTGTAGCTCATTCTCTGCTTTCCCATAAAATTTTGGGGGATGTTCTCCAATGCCCTTGCTTTGTCCTACACCAACAGCCTTTCCTCTCTGCTGGCCTATAACCAGGAAAAAAAAAAAAAAAAAACCAACAGGCAAACACAGCACCAGGGACAGTACCATAAGCTGAGAGGCTCCATTTTGGCTTTTTATTTCCTGCAGCTGTGGACAACCTATGACGATTCTGCATAAGGCTGCCATATGCCTAAGTTTTCCCAAACATGTTTCCCAGATTTTACTTGCCTTCTGTCCCCAGAGGAGCAGTAGCTCTGCCAGAACTCCTGGGGCACAGCTCCAAAGCTGCTGTACCCCAAGACAACCCAGAAACCTGCACCAGGTATGCATTCATCAACTGCAACAGGCACATACAGTACATCTGAAACATTTTTGTGAGCAGGGGCTGTTACAAGTGCACTGTACAATCCATGATTCTCTCTGCCTTGGTCTGACACTCCTGGAAGGCACTCTTAAGAATATGCTGCACATCCACCTACAGCCCATCGACATCATGTAGGATCAGTCAGACGCTTCCTGTGAGCACTGGACTTATTGGGTACATACAAATTATTTATATTCAACAATCTACTGCACAAGCACCATGTTGCACATGACTGCAGAGCTCTGCCTTGGCAGCTCCACATAAAAATATGGCAGCTGTCATCTCACAGGGTGGAGAATCATAGCTGTGGCAACAAAGCACTCCCAAAGTACCACTGCACATTGCAAACACCCTCACCCTCTATACTTCAGACTTCCTGACAAGCTGTGGAAGAAACCTCCTCTTTCTCTCCATCTGGGCCACTTTTTGGAGTCTTTTCTGGAGAAAATTATGCTTTTCACTGAGCCTTCTCCTGACACATCTACTTCAATCTGGCTATTGCCATTTCCATCTCTTAACAATTCTTCTGTGCTCCTATGCCCTACCCAGGCCAGGATAGAAAATTTTCAATCATTAAATAAACAAAATCCAGGGAAAAATATCCAGGGTAACTTTTAATATTAAAATGAAGAAAATAAAGATTTTTTTTCCAGATACAGTGAAAAAAGGAACATGTAACACTGCATGACTGTATTTTAAAACATTAAATAGCTTCAGGGGGAAACTACATAGGAACAATAGGAATTTGGCTTCAAGTTCCTTGGAAGACTTCCTGGGTTTCATTTCAAGCACTATATTATCCATTAGTATGCCTGATATTAATATCCCCACCCTTCCCACCTAAAGCATTTTTCTTTTTTATTGCATGTGACTTTTACACCTCAATCAAGACAGACGTGGAAACACTGAAGAGGACTGTACAAGAAGAGAGGTCAAATGTATGACAAAAGAAACCCCAAAGGGGTAATCCTTTAATAGTTTAGAGCAATCCTGAGTGCAACTATTCCATCAGTAAGAAAAACATAAATTGTGTCTTCTAGACAGAGGCTGTCAACATATTGAAACCTTTAACAACATTTCTGGCTTCAAGACATTCTTAAGCCACTCCCCCTGGTTTTGTTTACAGACAAGTTGAACCCAGTGTTCACCAAAATATATCAAAAGGTAACCAAAGGCACAACCAGCATTGCCATTTGGAAAGATTTCTGCTAGATCCCCTTGTGGAAGCTGTGTTATTTCTGAAAATGATTTTTACCTTAAGGACTTGCCAAATATCAACAGAAACATACGGCATGGCAGCATTTGTTTTATAGTATGGTGCATTTTCACTATGAATACACTGATCACTACCAAATACCTTGAGGTGTTTTTTTTTAATCAACCACTGAAAGAACAAAACCCTTTATAACGATTATTGAAGCAATTAGGGGAAAAAACTGTGCTATGTTTATTGTAATCTTTACAATAATAACAGAAAGCTTCTTATTTGTTCAGTTCATGTATGCATGCATCTGATTAAGAGGTGGAAAAGTACAGCCAGCTGCAAATTCCACAGGAGAAAAGGATGCTCAATCAAGATCAGGACTTTACTACGCTACAAAGCTCTGTATAGCACAGATATAACAAACTAGATTTAAATAAGCTACTCAGAGACAAGAGTGCCCCATTCCTCGAGGTGTTCACAGCCAGGATGGATGGGGCTCTGAACAACCTGGTCTAGTGGTAGGTGTCCCTGCCCACGGCGAGGGGTTGGAACTGGATAGCCTTTAGAGGCTGTTCCAAGCCAGGCCACTCTATGATAGCCAAGTCCAGGAAGCTATGCAAGCACCACAGAACAGAATTCAAGACATGCTGATATAGACTGTGTTTCTGAACTGCTTTTGCGTGGGAATGCCTCATTTCAAGTTAGCTCTGGCAAACCCTCTGTCAGCACTCCAACTTGTGTCCAACTTCCCCAGAATTACCCCTTCCGTCCTCTACGGTCATCATTTAGAGTCACCGAGATGAATTTCAAAAAATACCTACTTCACAGAAAAAAAAAAAAAGGATAGTCAGAATCAAGACTGTGAGGACAGACTGTCTGTCTCTTTGCATGTCATTATATCCTGAACTGCAATGGACAAACAAGTGCCAAGCAGCACGCTGTAGTTAAAAATATTCTGAGCAATCTTTTTAACAGAATTTACAAATGTCCTTTAGAATGTAAAACTGTCTGGGGCTTAACCTGAGACCATGTCATTTTGCATAATGAGAACTCATATTTAACCAAATACTTTAAAGGTATGCTAAACAAAAACAAGAAAAACAACTCTGAAGTACAGCATTTAGCTTAACACCAGGCTATCAGTTTTATATATACATATTTTAAATACAGTACAGATGAACTCACACTTCATCCCTAAGTACAAATATGTTGAGGTGTTAATACATTTGATATTAAATGAAACAGTTTACTCTTTTCATCATGCTGAAATCCTTCTAGGGCAGTACAAGCCCAGAGACAGCCTTCAGTCTAAAAAACTCCATACAAAATTCCCAAAGTAACCTAAGCAGCATACATGAATAGTCAAGTTTTGCAGAAGAGTCGAATATGTGTTTTCAGATTCAACTCCCAGAGAAGTACCTACATGCAGAACCTCGGTGTCAGCAGGGTTGATCGACTTTCTCCTTCATCTAAGACCTCATCTTACCCTGAGACTCCTGGGTCCCTCATGACCGAGCCCTTCCTTTGAGGTAGGGACTGCATTTTGAAGCTCTTCAGATTTACAGAAACATACAACTGATTTTTGAGAGCAGTGAAGGAAAAATGGACCAGAGGAATTCCAACTGGACTAGCCTGTCAGTAAATGGAACACCAGCTCAGCAAGTCTGCCTACAGGAGTCTGAACTTTTACTTTTAGAAAGTCATGGGGGCTCAGATTTATACCTTACCAACAATCAGGTGCTTACCTCAGACACAGGTATTCATAGTGATTTATAGGTAATTGAGAATGTCAGCTTCCCAATGAAGGAAAACTGATTTTCTACAAGATGGTATCAGCTGAGTGCCATTTATGCCTGAGGAAACTCTTATGTGCTGCAGCTGAATCCAAGCAGCTGGTTTCAGCCTATTTCAGGCACAAGGAACAGCGAACCAAGGATGAAACATTGCACTGATGTCCTATGGTCTGATGTGAGAGAGGACAGAAAAGAGTTTCATCCAGGTCTATTGCTCCCTGCTCCCCATCCCCAGCACACTGACAGTGAAAGGAAACAGCAAAGCAGGAGATGAGACAACAATCTTCTCTTCAGTGCCACAATTTTTCCACAAATAACTGTCACCTTGAGCATCCAAAGCTGTCAAGGGCCTAGGGCTGAGTGTCAGTGAAAATGTGCCTTCCAGAAAGCAGTAAATTATATATAAACTCACTAAGAGAAGAAAACAGCACTTCTTTCCTGTCACCGGAATTGAACAAGTCATACCCCACCTCAGATATCAAGAGGTATCACGAGTTATGAGAAGGCACCCACCAGTGCAAGAGAGACACTGCCCCTGACTGCACAGTTCAGAGAAACTGCTACCCCTTCAAACACCTAAAACACACGCGGCAGAGTCACCATATAACCCCCATCCTCACTTCTGGCTCCATAACCAGACCACTTCACACACCTGGGGCTGACAACACAAGGGCACACAAAACAGGAAGAGGCAACACTTCTCCTTGAGTAAGTTATGACTACTATGAGGATACAACCCATGGCCACCAGCTCCAGCGTCAAAGGACACTGACTTCAGAGTCAGAGAACGGTTCCAGTAAGTGTCTACAAGTAGGTATTTCTGAATTTGGCTGGAGAAATGGCCCTGTACCAGCATCTAGTCCACACCACAGTAATCCTATTCTGTTTTGTCCAAGACACTTATATAAGTAGTATGAAAGAGGAAGTTTTTCATGAGAGCAACACAAAATCACCAATAAGTCATCCATTCACAATTAGAAGGCTCATATAAAAATGGTAACTGGAGATCTCAAGAACAGTCACTCGTTTCCCCTTCTTTATCTTTCATCCATTTGTAGAAGACATAAAAGAAATGCAAATTGTCTACTTAAACACAAACTCTTTATGTATACTACACACAATGTACATGCAAGTGACTGTATCTGTAAGGCAGATTTCACAATAGCAAATTCATCTTAGCAAGGGAAACTACACTTGAGATGGGATGTTGGACATCTGTGTGATTCCGCATTCAGAAGATAGACTGAATTACCATGTCTCACCACATGATAAACACACAGAACACTGCGGTAAGTCTCTAAAAAAAGAAAACAAGACAGTGAAAAAAGGCAGCTGATAGTGACAGTACTTGATTCACTAGCCTAAAATATTACCAAGAGTTAACAGCAGACAGAACCCCCCCAATAGAACAGTTCCTCTTGTTACATCTTGAAGTGAAAGAGAAAAACCTCAAGAGCTCCTCTGCTGCTAAAATCCATTTTTACCTTGTCTCCATGACCAGTTCAAAACCTCCCTGCTAGGCCAGAACCCGGCCACATGGCCCCCTTTTCATCTATGAACCACAAGCACAACTATTAATTAGCAGCTGTACCCAGTTTCCAAGGTGCCCAACAGCCAGAGAGGAAACAGTGCTGGCTCAAAGAAATCTCAGAGAATGTCAAATTACTCTAGCCTAAGCATTTTCAGGGCATGTTGTTGAGGCATACGTTTCAATGCAGAAAGGGAGAAAAAATAAGTGACCAGAATAACATCCTTTCTCCAGGAAAGGAGAAATACAAATGACAAACCACCAGGGAAATCATTGCCTTGATGCAATTTACTTGGAAAGTTCCCTTTAATTCTCTAAGTGCAGTCATGAAAAATAATTTTTACTCCATCTCCACACTACACTGGGATTCTCAGCCCTACACTTCCTACACCTCCTATACCTTTCAGTCCTATACCAACTTTTTCTTAGCAAATGATATGTTAGTAACTTATAATCCAAACACACAGCTTCACATGGTTGCCATCCTACAGCAGTTCACAATTTTCTGTTGTTTAATCTCAGCACTAGAGAAAATAAATTCTTACAAATTTGGTTTTAGCTCTGACTGGAGTTTTGGCTGTATGAAAAAGTCATTGCACACTTCCAAGCAGATTAATTACCTGGTGTCCGTGCCCATACAGTTGCTTTTACCCGTCAAGGAGACACCAGACAGCTTGTGGCTCCCAATCCATCCTCAGCCCAAAGGAAGTGCCCACACACCTGGCTAACAGCAGTGTATTCCATAAAGACAGGCTGACTTTATGGCTGGGCTAAACCGGGCCACAGTGGGCAAGCCTGTTCTTCAGCAGCACACTCCTGAAGTGTTTCATGACCGTGCAGTGCTAAACCAGAAAAAACCCCAAAGCAATTAATGCAACTGCTTTTCCTCTATTTAAAAGAAAACCCTGAAGACCTCAGAAGTCTCACCAAGGAATTAGGGACAGCCTAAGGGAAAGAGTAGAAGCGTGCATCCTCAGAGGGAGGGAATAGCACCAAGCCAGCTACAACACAGTCTTTGCTGTGAGGTGGAACAACATCCTAGGTCTACTCACCAGCTTATCTAGGAGTTATTTATGCATGTAAGACCAGAATGGAAAGAAAATCACCACAGAGACAAGTCCAGAGAAGTTTCACCAATGCTAACCAGTCTACTGCTGTCAGCTGAAACTTGCTGGAAGTTCAGAGAAAATAACAGTCCTTCACCTGCCTGTGCTTATTTCAAAAGGCGGCCAGGTTGTCAGCAGCACTTCACCTCCTCACTGTGCTTGCCAGACACCAGGGCAGGAGACAGCATGTCTCCACCATGGCACACATCAAGTGATGAGGATAGCTAGAGCCTCAGGACAGCTCCATGCTGGGCCCCACACAGGGTACTAAGGGAGGGCTAAGGGTCCTTGCTACAGGATGAACATGGGGACTCTTCTCTCTGTGCATGACATTTCTTGTACATCTTTAAAACAGGCTGTCACTAATGTCCTTCTCTGTAACACCTTGCCCCAAAACCTCCAGAGCACCTTTAGTGTGCTTACCCACATTCCTGATTGGGACAGCAAAGCACAACACACCCCCAGGTCACTCAGAAATGAGATTACTGGGATTCCCAGTTCAGTATTTCATTTTCTAGGCAAGACAGCTTTACAAGCCTGTAGTAAGTTATCCAGCAGCCTAGTCTAGCAAGCCAGGAAGTATTTCCAGTAATTCCCCTTTTGCCTAACAACAGCAGCAGATACTTCCAAATAATTAAACTCAGTATACAGAAAACAGAAAATGCACATAAAAATGCAGAGAAAGAATCTCTGCATCCTATATGGAATTAGCTGAGTTAGAGATAGGAAGAAGAGGAGTGAAGATGTAACTGGAACTCTTCACATTCGTGAAGGCCTGTTCGTTCTCTTAACAAATGGTTTTGTCATCACCAACTAATATTTGTATATACCAATGATGTATTTATGATGAGTTTTATATCAGACGTGTCAAAACACACAGTAAAACCCAGAGCAAATCCTAGAAGTTAACCACAAGTACCACGTGGGAACTAGAGAAACAGAACTGTCAGAACAATTCTGAGTCGCGGTTGCTCTAATTTGGCATCAACTCCCAGCATAGGGCACAGAGACTTCAGGGGAAAGTACCAGAAACTGTGCAAGTGGGTGTGCCACAAGCACGTGGGAAATGTTCCCCATGTCCTAAGCAAACCATAACTATCAGTTTACATCGTGACTCAGAATAAATTTCTTCCTAATTAATAAATTAATCTGGTGGATGTGACTGATTTTCTTATGCTGATCTACAAAAATTCAATGACTTTACTCTGAATTGTAATTGTGACAAGGAAACCCAGTGTTAATCTCTGAACTAAACACATACGTCCTCACTGATTTTGACAGAATTACACATACAAAAAGTTCAAAGGATTAGGCTATGTATTTTAGTGCACACTTTAAAGCTAATAAAAAAACCAACCAAAACCAAAACAAAGAAAAAACGCACTCAACAGTCATCAGACAGCTCTTTCCATTGAAAGACCACACTCTGTTACCACTGTGGCCCATAGAACACGTTCAATTCTCACATTTATATGTGGGAGCTGACTGCTCTATGACATGTGGCCTAACCTGAACCTTCCTGTTTGGCACCCTCAAAGCAGAACATCAAAGGACATAGGCGAAAAAAAGTAAGTTTGGAATGAAAAGGGAATAATAAAAAAAGGAAGAGTATCAAGTAATTTTCACAGAAACTCATAACTTAAAGAAAATCTGTTTTCAGAGCAACAAGTCTCCCGGTGTCTACCGAAGCCGAGCAAGTCCAGAGCTGATGCCGGCAGAGAAACGCACCCGCTGGAATTTGATGAGCACATCCTCACTTTGTCCCACTAAGCCTCTATTTTTAAGGGGAGCACACGGACCACTCACACTCAGGCAGAGGAACATCCGTGCACCCGCTCACGAGCGCTCCGGCTGCGCTTTAGTGCCGCTGAGGTCCCGCATCGCCCGCGGCCACGAGGAGAAATGCGACTCCCGCCCCGCCCGGGGCCGCCAGCCCGGCTCCCCCGGCTCCAACCACCGAGGAACCGAGGGGGAACTTCGTGCGGGGTCC
>VWZV01006891.1:0-30330 GCA_013397155.1 Irena cyanogastra | reverse complement strand
CACGGGCACGGGCACGGGCACCAGCTGCTGCACATCAACAACTCTCGGTGCCTCTTCTCTGCTCCTGGCTCCTCCTGCAGCGCTGCATCCTCTCCTGGAAAGTTCACCAGGCAGCAGCAGTTAAGTGCCTGCTCAAACTCACCGGCATTTCCCACTTCTCCCGGTTTTCACTCCGTGCTGGAAGCGCTTCACTCTGCAGCGTCCCAGCCCCATCTGCTGGTGCTCCTCCATAATCACTGAAATGTGGGGAAAGGCAGAGCGGGGCAGTGAAAAACACTTCTTCATTTGGGGCTTTTGGATTTGTAGCCAGCTCCAAATGCTTTCTATGGGAATAAGGATTTACTGCAAAATGAGTCCATCTTTACCTACAGAAGAATTTCACAAGCACAATAATACAGCAGATTCTGGACAGATTATTAAGATTATATCTATATGAAAATAAAAGAGGCAAATAACGTGTCAAAATAAATAAAAATAAAGCACCAAAAGGTCATGGGCTGAAGAGTAAAAACATATGATAATTATGAGGAGCAAGAGCGATTTAACATGAAATACAATTTTCAGATAACAAACATAATTATGCATATAAAAATAAATATTTATATATCATACAAAAGAATAAATTTAAGGTTTAATTAATTATAAAATGTTAGTAAAAGGCAGAAACATTGTGGACAAAAATGGCCATAAATATTTTCTTTAAAAAAGCCAAACCAGCCCACATAAAACATCACAAGGGATGGTGCAGGAGGAGAGAAGTTACTGTTGACAGGAATCAAGAAAAAAGTGTTCAATACTGTAAAAGCATATTATGTAATTGTTATGGAATTTGCTTTGAGCGAATGAGACCAAAATATGACAACTCTAAAATGCTGTAATGTGGAGCTAAATTATGCCAATATTTTGCAGTTGTTTTATTTAAGCCAGTATCACAAGAAAACTCACTGTTATTAAACCAAAGGACGACACCACAACACTGGAGAAATTTGCAACTCGTGGGACAGACAAACAGTTTTATTTCCTACAATCAGGTCCTCTTTTAACAAGGTGCAAGGGCAGGTATCTCACTTTAAGCACCCATTTGGGTAATACTCAGTAACAGCCCACACTACACCAATGCCTACCATGATATGTATTGGAATCATCATTTTCTGAGGAATTAAATCTCCCCCAGAGCCTGGCAGATTCATAAAGATTGTGTGTCTCACCCAGAAACATACATATAATATTACATATATCTGCATAAACATGATAAACATGTACATAAATGAAATGTATGTAAATAAAAATAATAACTCTATTTTCCTATCTGCCCTGTTATCTCCCCACATGATTTAGCAATCATTAATGGAAATGTCAACAAAACCCAAGTGTTATCAAAACATCCCTATATTTATAAACTTTCCTCCATTCACACAGAGATACTACAGTGTTTCCATGGATCATGGAATGGCCTGGCTTGGAAGGGACCTTGAGGTGCAGTTCCACTGTCACAGGCTGGTGGCTGCCCCACAGCTCAGGGACAGCGTGTCCTGGGATGCGGCCACGGCTCCCGCTCGGGCTGCGCTCCCTTCCACGCTCGGGGCACGGGCAGGAGTTGTCCACTTCCTTCTGTGGCAATCCTCCCTGGGGGCCCCCTGTGTGGGAGACCCCTAATAAGAGTTTTGTGCCAGGATTGAGAGACAAACTGGATCCTTTTCAGTCTTCAGGTTGCTGTTTATTTTTTATCTTATCAAAAACTCTGCGTGCCGTCTGCACCAGACTTAGCACACAAGAAGAAGACAGCACAAAGGTCACAAGATGTGCAGTTTCAAGGTCTTTTAAAGCTGTTGTGTCCAATTAACTCTAAAAACATAATTTATTTCTACTTTTCTACCAATAACTAATGACTTGTCTAACACGCAACATCTGCACTGCGACTTTCCCCAGCCAATCACCCAATGCCACCAACACTGCAGAAAATGGAGTAGATGAAGAAGAAGGAGACCAGACAACACCCAAAATCCTCAATTTTTTCCTCCATCTACCTCCATACTAAAAACCCAAAAGTCTAAATTTATCACTGTGTGACAAACCACACCACCATCCACTTCACATGCTCACAGATTCCACTTCATCACAAAGTCTTGGAAGTCCTCCCCATGGACAAAGGTTAAAAGCAGTGTTTTCCTGAGGATCAGGGCTTGTCAGGACAGGCAGGGAAATATTCCCTGTGCCCTGGGTTCCAACACCTTCTTACGTCCGTCTGGAGCAGCACGATCCCAGTCTGCGCTCACGGACCCATCCAGCAGTGGGATGGGAGCACCAGGGACAGAGGAGCAGAGGCAGAAACCGGGAGTGGGAGCAGGGAGGACACAGGAAGAATAGGAAGAACAGTGTACAGGATGGAGATGGAATAAAAACAACTGGGATGGGCAGCACAACAGAGAGGGATTAAAAAAGAATAGGGACAGGGAACGGGACAGAAGGATCCAGTGAGAAACAATGGCACAGGGAGCAGGAGAGAGCAACAGGGAATAAAAAGGAACATGAGTGAGGCATGGAGAAGGACAAATAAAAGGGCAGAGGGTAAACACACAGAGGGATACAGAGACAAAGAGGGAAACAAGGACAGAGAGAGAAAATGACCACGGCAGGAAGGTGTGGGAGGAAGACGGGCAAGGCGCAGCAGAGGGATGCAGACAGAGAGGGATGGGCAGCAGGACAGAGGGTTATAAAGAGTTCAGTGAGGGAGAAGGACTGAGAAGCAGATGCAGACAGGTACAGACAAAAGGACAGTGAGATGGACAAAGAAATAAATACTGTCACAGTGCAGGAAAAAGGAGAGAAGGGAAGAAGGAAAGATAAAGATGCTGGCATCTCCCTGCTCCAGCAGGAACACACCCTGGTGATTCCTGTATATTATGGCCATCCTGTGAGCTGCAGCCTAGTGTCTAAGTCTGGGCTAATCCAGCTTCACAGGACAGCATTTCATTTTTTTTTAGAGGGATTCAGAAAGAAAATTTACTCTGCACCATTCAAGTCAATCCATGTGATCTTGAGGCAAAAGCTGGATCTTTTCTCCTGTAGAAACTGACACATTCCCACAGCTCTGATAACACGGATACATTCTAAACATGCCCTGCAAGGAAATGCAGTTTTGCATGCTTTCTGTTTGTTTTTTGTTTGTTTAAAAAGAAGAATTACCTGGAATTGAAGACTAAAATGCAGTAAGATTCAAGAAGGTGGAAAAAATTACAGTGAAAAAGAGTTATTTATTGACTGAGCTGGTACCTATGGTTCATATGCTGAACAAATTAAGCATGCTAAATCCCAATGGTAGAAGTTTACATTTCATAGAAACAAGCTGTTAAAAGCTAGGACTGAAAAGGCTCCAATGACTGAAGTTCCAAAGAGCACTCCTGTCTAATAAAGTATTTCTTGATACCATGCAGCCTGAAACACTGAAGCTTTGCAATAGGATTTTAAAAATCAGACTGAACCTGACTGAATAGAACTAAACCAGTTTTGTTACCTGGTTTGAAGAACTTGTAGAAGAAAAACCAGGCTAGGTAAGGCAGAACACACTACTTTTAATTTTTAATTTAGCTTCCACACAGAAGACCTGTTTTGAAAGGCATGTGCTTTCAGATGAGTGGGATTGCTGGAAAGAAAGGCTGAAGGTTTTTACAAGTGCCTGTAACTCATAGACTAAGTATCAAAATTATTTACATAGTATCAGAAAGCTGTGTTTACTCAACATCAAAATACATGAGTTTTCACTTTTCCATCCATTTGGGGAATGTGGAAAGAGCCTCCAGGGCCCAAAAACTGGCAAGGCTGTGAGACTGCAACACACAAATGCCATGACCACACCCTGTTTCCCTAGAAGAAAGGTGACTGGAGCTACAGGTGTGTTCCATGCTGGTCGTAGGGAAGGTGCTCCATTTCAGGACTGCAAGGCTCAGAGGGAGAAGAGAGAAAAACTGGCATTCTGAGAAGACATCAAATGCTTGAATTTGTGCCAAGCACATCCTGGAAGTGATGGGGTCTGATCTGAGGCTCTCTTTTGAAAGAGACAACAGCAGGAGAAGCATTGGACACACTCGGTGACAGCTCTTCCCTGCTCCCCTGCATCTTCCTGCGTCCATACATTGGGCCTGGACCAAGTTCATTTGCAGAGAAGAAGATGATGGAATTTCATACAAGATCTTGCAGAAAGAATCTTCTGTCATTTCGTCACCCAGCAGAAATACAAGGTGCTGGATATTCCTATAGAAAGTCCAGTGTTTTGCCAAAAAGAACAGACTCCAGCTTGTCGAACCCGACACCTGACTACAGCAGAACAGAATGTGGATCCCAGGGAGATGGACTGGCTTTGCGTGCTGGAATGGCTCAATTGCTCCTCCTCTTCCTAATTGCAGACAACTGAACACCAAGGAGTAAATCCTTTTTTCTCAATTCCAACATCCTCCTTCTTTCAGTCCACAAACTGCTGCATCTGAACAGTCGGCCCAAAGCACATGAAAGATGCAGGCCTGTTTTTAGAAGATGAAGTAATAACAACTGTTTTATTATTCTCCTATTTATAACTCTCTTAGGGCAGTTGAAGGCACTTCCCTACTCTGGAAGAGCAGTACAAAATACAGGGGACAAAAAACCCAAAACAAACATGAGGACATCCATATTGCAGAACTCTGATGGCTGCTTAAGCATCAAAACTGTCAGGGAACATTTCTCCCACCTTTCCTCTCCACTACCTGCTTTATGTCCCCCAGCATGGAGCTCATCACTATTTCTCTGTCATTTGCAAAGTGCCACATCCCAAGGGCCCCAAACCCAATACTTCCCTCCCTCAACTGGACTTGATGATCCATACGGGTCCCTTCCAGCTGGGAATATTCTGTTCTGTGATTCCAGCACAGGTCCAGTGGACAAGAAGAGGCTGTGTTGAAACAGGAATTCCTACACTCCTGGGAATGATGAGATAAGCCTCCAATGGGAAGGAAATACAGGATAAACCAGATGGCTGGTATTCTACACGCTTCCTTTGAGAAGACAGACATGAGCTGGGAGAGGTCAGCCATGTGCTCTTCATTTCATTTCCATTACCATGGTAACATCACACCCCAGAGCCACTCTAGGTAATGCAGCAAACGCAATTATATCCATTAGTTTACAAACGGAGGGCCTGAAACCACTTTGGAGACAGATACGTACGTCTCTGCCTATCTAATGAGAATATTTAATTTTCTGTGAATATATTTAGGAAGCCTGTAATGAGAGCTGTCCTGAACTTGCTGAATGGATTTTCCTTTCTAAAGGCAAAGACAGTATCTTGTTCAGTGGGTTAGATCCAAACAGTGAATAATAACCTGAACTCCTCAGCTGAGGGGAAAGGTTTCACTTCTTGTGAGAAATTCCTTTGAAATGACCCTAATTTGTGTCAAAAATATACACCCTTTTGGGCATTACATGGTTTTACGGAGCAGGTTTGGGCAAGAGACTTAGGGGGAGCCTGGTCCTCTGAGAGACTGGTTCGACTGCTCCTGCCTGCTCTCCAAAACTGGCTGAATTTGGAAGGATCGTGGAATCATAGAAAGGTTTGGGTTGGAAGGGACTTTAAAGATCCCAGTGGCCCCTCCTGGGGCAAAGCCATGCACAGAGATGAGAGAGGAGACACTCCATTGCCTTGCAGCCTCTCCTTATTTGTTTGGATCATGACAACATTATTTACTTAAACTATAAATAGCCCTCTGGCACAGGGAATAATGGACTGGGTGATATTTTCCAGATGGTCTCATGTTCCTGGGTGAGGTGATTTGTAGGGATTTTGAGCTATCTGGGAAGTAGGCCTTGGACTCAGGCCTGTGTAAGAGTCGGCTAGGCCCTGTGGCATAGCCAGAAATTCTTATTAAGGTGTGTTTTAACTGTAGATAGAGCAATTGTATGATTAGTACGGTAGCTACCTTAGCAGTGGAATTGTTTGCATTCCTTTCACCTGGTATACCAATCAGAAGACACCTGTTACTGTAAACGATCTTGGCTTCTATATAACGTGCCATCTCGTGATAATAAATGGACTTCACATGTACTAACCATACTGGTTGGACCGTGTGTTTAGTCTAGCTCCAGCCCCCTCTCTGAGGCCCTATAAAAATTCAACCGCAAGGTGATCCCCTGGCATCATTAGCAGAGGGAAGAAAACAGGATCTGCAAGCACACACATCATTGTGCAAGTGACCTTAAAATAATTCCATGTCTCTCCCTGCTCTCAGGACAAAGCAGCAAGAGCCAATTCCCTGCATTTTGTTGTGATTCCCAGGTTGAGACCCAGCACGCCTCAAAATCCACATCCTGCAAAAAAACCTCTCAGGCACACAGGAATCAGTGGCTTTTATTTTCTGCCTTTTGGCCCTTCAGCCTTTCCCTCATTTTTCTTCACAAAAAATGCTTTTTCTTTTAAGTGAGGGAGAGATTTGAGGATTAAGAAACTGAAAACTTTGCTGCTGTTCCTTATAATGTTTGGGTTCTGTTCGGTTTTTTTTTTAATTTCTCACACTTGTTTCACCCTGAAGAGCAGTGCAGGGCAGGCACTGTTCCAAACATCCTGTGTTTTTCCAAGGTCTTTGGAAGGGGCAGCCTGACCAGGCAGTCAGTGAATCATGCCATGATTAGCTGCCATTAAGTTGTGCAGGTGAAGTGATTTGCCTCCTGTAGCAGGACAGGCAGGATCACCTGGGGCATGCCATGGAGCTCCTTGGCTGCGTTGCCCAGCAGCCCTGTGACATTCATGCAGGGTGGGACAGAGGGGACAGCTGGAGCTGCAGAGATGGGAGCTGTATAAAAGGCTGAGGGGCAGTGTCCTGTGCAGGACCAAGATGTGTGCAAGGAGATGTCCTGTCCCTGCACCTGTCCCTGCCCCTCTGGATGCACAGGGATGCTGAGGAGATGGTCTTGCAGTGGGGTATGGAGCAACCAGGCCAACTCCCTGAGCAGACGCCTATGGCTGGTGTTACCCCACAGAATCCTGCTGGAGCAGTGAGGAGAGCTGGGTTCTGGAGTGGAAAGGAACAAGCAGAATTAGCCAGGTGCACCGTGCAGGTGTGCAGCAGCTTTGTGCTGACCACAGGAACTCAGGGCACATGGGCCAAATCCTGGCCAGATTATCTAAATATGGTGTGCAAATCCAAGCATATATTCTTTCGCACTGTAATAATCCTATTGATTGGTTGATTTACTGGGGGAAAAAACAGAAGGTGAGCCTATAGGGGGAAACAAGTAAATGTCTCTGTGTGGCTGGGATCACACCTCTAGACCTTTGTGTCCCAGCTGGGACACAAAACTGCATCCAGCACCCAGCCATCAGAACCTGAGAGAAATCCTTAATGTCCAAAATTTGGAAGCTAACAGCTGGGAACCAAAGATGCTCCTGTGCCTGAAATGTCTCAGGTGTCCTCAAGGCCTCAGGAGGGCAGGAGGGGTCTCCACTGTTATTTTTACAGATTAGTGGAGCATGTAAGGGCAGCACCTCTAGGCTCAGTGACCGTGACAGCTGAGAGCACTGGCTCCTGCTCCTGACATGCTGGCAGCCGCTCCAGGGAGAGCGGGAAGCCCCTCTAGAGCTGTCATGGTTCACAGCTTGGCATGTTGAGAGGCTGCCCCAGGTCAGCTCCTGTTTGCTTTAATTCCCTGCTCTTTTGGGAGCTGCTTCCCCGGGGTCTGCAGCTCCCTGCAGGGTGAACAGAAGGGGCTGGCAGTGGGTGACCTGTGTGTGTGAGGGCAGTTGCTGGAGGCAGCTCCCAGACACTGTGCCCTGCTCTCAGCAAAGCCTCGCTTCCCTGCAGGTCTCTGTGCCATTTTTTGTCCCAGTGCTCTCGTGGTTACCTGTGCGGCAGCAGCACTGTGGGTTTTGAACGGTTCTCCTCCCCAGGGGAGCTGGCAGGGCCATTTCCAGCTACGGGAGCAGTGGGGTGGCCATGCCCTGGGCAGCAGCACCGGCCCTGGGCAGAAAGCAGTGCCTGGCCACAGCGCTGGCTCTTGAGCTGACCAGAGCAGAAGGGCTGTAAAACACAGGAGAGACTTTGCTCAGTGCCTGTGGTGTTTCTGGTTGGAGAAGAGCAGCCTTGGAAGTGTTTAGGGAGCAGGGAGGACAGGGGGAGGATGCACTGAGAGATGCACCTAGCCGTGCTGCAGCTGCCTGCTATCCACACTGGGAGTATTCCCAGCTCAGCCACTCTGGAAGGAGTTGGAGCTGCCTTTTTTGGTGCCTTTACTCACAGAGTACAAGGGCTGGAAAGAGGCTGGCACAGGGATGGTGCCAGAGGGGAGATCTGGACTGTCAGTGCTGATGCATTGCAGGGAGGTCCCCACGGTGGCTGCTCCCAGGGCCTGGTGTTGCATCAGACACAAAATCGGAGCTGCAGCCCCTGCTCATCCTGGCATTTGCCACCTCAGACACATGTGATGGAAACCTGGGGAGGGCGTGAGTTTCTGTGCTTCCCTTGGAAATGGAAACCACAGCTTGGGAAAGATCCTCTGGATTTCACTTGCACACGACACTCAGGAGAGTGGCCTCTCCCACTGACCTCCCCCAAAACACCACTACCACTGTGCACAGCTTGGCTGCCTTTAGCTTCACTTAATTTCAGCTTCACTTTATTTTGGTTAACCTGCTCCAGACTGGCTGCTATTTTCTCTCTGGAGCCAGGGAAAGCCAAACTGTGCAGCGCTGATGGAGGCTCCCGACTGTCGCAGCTCCCAGAGGAACCGCCTGCGATGGGCGAGCCTTGAGCAGCTTCAGGGAAAACGTGGTGGCTGCACTGTCACAGGGCAGGGCACGGCCACCGGTCCCCTCAGCAGGAGTCTCCTTCACCAGCCCGAAGGCTGCACCTGCTCCAGGCTCTTCAGCCGGGAAAACGGAGTGCCTGTCTTCCCTGTCTGCACTTCCCGCTCACGGCAGTGTGATTAATTCCTAATCCTACCCTGCTGCTGTAGGCAAGCGTGTTTTCCCTCCTGCTCTGGATTTCAGGCGGCCCTGCCTGCTGGCAGGGGAACACACTGGTCAGCACTAAGAGCCCTGCCGTGTTTACCGACTCCATGGCTACTACGGAAAACCGCTCCAGTGTTCCTGCCCGCTCCTCCTTCCTTATCAGTCCTGGGGTGGCTAAGGATGAATGATTAGAGGTAACGATAAATATTACACCAGTGCCACCAATTCTGCTTTTCAAATGGAAATCAAACAAAATTAAACCTGACACAATGCCCAGGAAGGACGTTGGGGCTATTGAAAGACCATTAAACTTTAAGGAGAGGATGAGTTGCAGAAAATGTTCCGTAATTAACTCAGCCACCCACAGGCTGCTGGAAACCGGGAAAACCTCAGTAAACATCGGCAGTTCTGAGTGTGAACAAAAGGACTCTATTTCACCGGCTAAATACTCACTCTAAACTTGGTAAGTGCTGTGCGCTGGCATTGGTTGTCTCAGGGGGAGTGGAAATCTTCCGTGAACCTGTTTTCCCCTGGTGTTTTTGGTGGGTTTGTTGATCTGCTCTCATGCCCCATCCCAGAGCGGAATAAATTTCCCTGGGGATGAGTAGTTTCTGCTTTGCATAAGTGTTGTGGGATTTTTGGCTCATAGGGCACCTCTAGCACCTGGCAAGGTCAGTGCTTAAGCATCTGCTAATCTTTGAGATTTGGGCTCTGGCCTCTGACTCAGGAGTCTGGAGCTCTGCCTAGCCAGACCAGCGCAGACCCAAGTCGGACTAAGGAGGGATGCCACCAACAGGAAAACCAGACAGGTCTGTTGGAATTCACCCAGACAAACACGAAACCCCTTGCAACACACAAAGTAAAAATAAACCTCTGTTTTGATTGTTGTGATCCGGCTGACAAGCACGCAATGTACCCATGCCTATTCCTCTACTTGAGGATTTTTCCTTGTTTCACAAGATAGTTTTGGTGGCTCAGAAATCTCAGACAGCCACACACTGCTTTCAGACTGGTACAGGTTTCATATCAAAATGGTTCGCCTCCTTCAAGAGGAAACATTTAAATGAAAATGTCCAACTCCCCAAAGCTCTGGCACTCAGACTAGACATCTTCTTTCTTGCATTAGCACCTTAGAAGAGCAGCCCTGCATCAATAATGAGCCAGGCATGTTTCCTGAAAATGGACTTTCGCATCTGTTTATAGTCCTAAATGTATTTTACTTCCAAATAGCCTTCGAATAAAGAGTGATTCACATCTGAAGAGCCATGAAGTGCTGTAACGCAGCAAATATCCTTAAGGACCAAGGGAGGAACAGAAAAGGCTTACAGTGACCTTTATTTATGTAGGAATACAGTGGTCAGCTGGGTCTAGGGTGTCCACGCTGCCTTACTTACCGCCACACTCTGCGGTAGGTTAAGTGTGAAGCACAGAGCATTTTGTGTCATGCTGCACCAGAGCTGGGAAATGCTGCAGATGCTTCCCTTCCTTCAGGAAAAATCCACTTTATGGCCGTGAGTGGTAACAGCAGTCTGACAAGAAACAAATGTTTACAAATAAATGTAAACAGAGGGGCGGGAGCAGTCAAACACTGGGCGTTGTAACTTGATCTCGTACCCGAATCAGAACCACCTGATTTATGGGAACTGGCAGCTCTTACTGACCACAGCGTTACAGGTCTGTGTTCTTATTAGTAGCTATGAAATTTGTCCCTTGTTGTAATTGGTGGAGTTACTTTGGGATTTTCCAGTGATTCAGGGCGTTCTGGTATTTCTTTCAAACTGGGGTTCTGGCAGGAAGAAGTGACTTTTAATGAATATTGAAACTAAGAGGAAATATGGTGAGGTGAATTAAAAATACGCAAAAAATTTTATGGATTTGACATTTTCTATGCAAACATTTTCCCTCCAACTCAAAATAAATACTCCTTTTGAAATGGCACTTGAATTTTGAATATGGTTAAATCTATTTAAATATGATAGAAATTAAAATTATTTGATACAATCAGGATGACACTTTTCAATATGATCCAACCCAATTTGGTGGTGATGATTAATTCAGTACTCTCTAACTTTGGGCTTGGGCCAGGGAAAGCTTTTGCAATCTCAGGCTGCTACAGAAAGGGACAAACAAATCCTTCATTTGCATGCACTCAAATGTTTCCAGGTCTCCCTGCTGCCAGCTGTAGTTATAGGGGAGATGCCTTTAGGGATTTTTAGAATGGGGAGAAGGCTGAAGCTGAGACGACCTGCTGGCCATTATTGTGCAGGGCAAGGGGCTGCTGGCCTTTTGTCTGTGATAGGAAGACAAACTCACTTTGTGTTTAAATTATGTAACAGCCATCCTGCCTTCTCTCCGAAGGTACCACGCTGTTCCAACTTCCCTCAGTGTTCCAATTTCTCTCACATCACATCTCCATTATTAATCCACTTGCTGGACCTGATGTTTATTATCATGCTTGACTCAACTGGCAAAATGTATTAGAGTGCATAAACCAGGATTGGTGCATGCTGATCAATAAATATTATAATGTCCTAATGCCTCTAAAAGGATTTATCTGTTTCTGCCAACTTCATTTTTTTTTTTTTAAAGCTCTTGGTAGAGGCTCAGGAACTTCATTCCAAGGTGTGAGTGTCTGGGAGCAAACCCACTCACTGGTTTTATTCTTCTTTCCTCTCACAGAAACTTGATAAAAAAAAACTGGGAATGGGAACACACTCCAGTGTCAATCCCATCGAGGCTGACTGGGAATACCATGACTCAAAAAATGCAGGTATTTTAAGGGTCCCAATCTGCAATCTGGCTCCTAGCAGGAGAATGCCAGACAAGGGCTGCTGGCAGCATCACAAGAGGGTTTGATCTGCTTTTCCAAAGGGAGGGGAAACTTCTGTTTGGCTAAAACCAAAGTCAGAAGAGACAGCAAGACAACAGCTGAGGCTGAAAAGCATGAGGGACGAGAGCAGATGTGAGTGTCCTTCAGCCCAGCTGGAGTCACCACCTGCAGCACCCCAGGATGAGCCGTTCCATGACACAACCCCATAAGGAGCTGCTGGATGGAAAGGCAGGAGCAGTGCTGCACCAGACCCCCTGTGCCTGCAGGAGACTGCCGTCAGGCAGGAACAAGCAGCCCCAAGGGCAAGATCATGCCCTTGGTTAGACCCATTTACCACACTGGTAAATGTGTAGCTCCGTGAACATCTGGGCTGAACCTGTCCGCCAAGGAAAAGGTGCGTAAAACATCTGGGCTCAGCACGTGTGTATCTGGGAGACCCTGCTGCCTGCCTGCTTTCCTTCCATCCCCCTGACCTGTGTGCAGGCAGCCCTTAGCACGTCCCCCCTGCCCTGCCGTGTGCCCAGCCCTCTCTCCTGTCGCAGGACGGTGCAATCTAATCGCTAGGTGCCAGTCACGCCGCGCCCTTCTCCCTTCCCACCTTCCCCGAGCCCTTCACTTGTGCCGGCCTGGGAGAGCAGTGCCATGACCGCTCTGCTTTCACAGGAATAAATTCTGTGGGACTTCTTTCCAGCCGGAGGGCTCAGCCCTGGCCAGCAGCTCGCTGGCTTATTTGAAGCAGGGACAAGGACGAGCCACCTGTATTGTCACAGCAACCCCTCTCCAGCGGCTTTCCCCTCCCAGGTCACACGGGGGTCGCCTCACCGCCCGACAGATGACATAGGAAACTGCTCATCAAACCAAAACCGGACCAAAAGCTTGAAAACTATTTTATTCAGGCGATTTGCAGCTGTCAAACTAGCTCAGAGGTGATGATGCTACTGCTCTTCCGGGTGCTTTGGAGAGTGATTTACACCTTGTTACGCCCTCCACGGGGACTTGGGGTAGGTTATTTGCTTCCCACACTCCGACGTGGCTCCCTGAGACTCCAGCTCAGACCTGTGAGTGGTGCTGGATGCATCCTTGGAGTACTGCCCCCATTCCAGCTTCAGGAACTGATGGTTAAATAGTCCAGAGGCACAGGTGTGATCTGAATTCTGCTGGTTGGATACATCTCCACGTCAAGAAACTAGTATTTTACCATCCCTGCTGTAGTAGCCCCAGGGGACATAAATGCTGGCTCTGGAACTCTTAAGGGAGCTCTCCGGGCTCCAGACCCTCCTTCGCCACTTTGTCACCTTCCCACGAGGTGTCTGCGTGTGGCAGTGCTGGAGGTACTGCGCTTGCCCTACGAGCCCCCACGATCCAGCTGCCGGTTCCCGAACGCTCCCAGGGGCTTCACAAACCCCATCCTGCCTCTCCCTGCATCCGAGGGCTGCTCCCACCCAGGTACCAGGAGAAGAATGGCATCCTAGCAGGATGCTCCGAGGAGGATGAGCACTGACCCCTTCAGTAGCAGCAACTCTCTCATTAATTTAAATTCCACTCAGCTGCGCAGACAAAAATACCTTGAAATCTCTTTTAACTTAAAATTTGATTAAGACCTGTCCTGATAAGAGAAATAACGCATTATTGGTGGGGAGAAGCAATTTCAGATTACTTGATTGCGGGGAAAGCGTTTTTGTTTGCAGCAACGTCAGTGTTTCTGTGGTGGAAAGATTTGTCACAGGTACAACACTTGTAACACCTTAGAAACACTTATCGTGGGAATCAAAACACGGGGCTGGAAGGCATGTTTAAAGAACTCCTGTTGAACTCTTGCTCCAGGTAGGAATATCTCTGTCTAAACCATTCTTGATTATATCACCTAACCTGCTTCGCAAAATCTCTGGTGATCTTCCAATGCAATTTACTCCACCCTACAGCAGCTTAGCAGTCAACGGTGCTTTTCTAAATGAAAGCCCAAATTTCCCTTCTTCGTTCATGCTCATTAAGCACTTGTTAACCAATCATTGCCAGAATTTAACAGAAAAGTTCCTCCTGCTTGAGGGTACGTTTGAAACTTGCTTTGCAACACGTCAGCAGTTCAGGTACGGGCTGCCTTGGTTTTTTTTAATTTTATTTTTTTTTAAACTAAAGTTTTCAGTTTCTCATCTTTAGTGCCTCGCGCCCTCTTTGTATATGATCTCCCTTGGCATCAACAGGTGTGGGAAGCTTCCGCCCTCCCCTGCTCCTCCTCCTGTCGGTAATTAGTGGCCCCTGAGGTCGGGATGTCTCTGGCCAGGGTGGGTCACGCTCTTACGCATCGCCACTCGAGCGAGACAACACAGGTACAACTGTGCTGGGACGGCTCGGTTACCCGGCCGCGGGGTAGAGCACAATCTCTGGGAGTGGGAAGGAGAGAGCGACGTGGGGGGATAAAATTCCTTAGGACAATTTTAAGTAGTACAGTGGGAATTAAAGACCCCAGAGCGCTCGGCCGCAAGCGGCAGTGCCGGGGGTGGGGCCGTTCCGCGGGGCGCCGCCGCCGCTCCGGGGCTCGGGGAGGGGACGGGTCCCTCCCGAGAGGTCTCCCCGAATAGACCCGACCCGACCCGACCTGACCTGAGGGGCATCTTGGTCCCGTCCGGCGGGGGGAGCGGCAGGGGCGGCGCTGGCGCGGGGCTGCGGGACGGAGCCGCGCTCTGGGCCGAGGTGAGCCGAGGGATGTGGGGCTCGGCTGGACCAGGGCTGGGCGGCTTGGCCCTCGTGTCCCGCTCGGGAAGAGGGGTGGTTTTGCACAAGGAGGTGTGGGTCGGAGCGGCCGTGCTGCCGGAGCGGCAGCGGCACCCCGGCGGCGCCCGGCTGGCTCCGTGCGGCCGCCGGCGCTCTGCGGGGCGGCTCTCAGCGCTCCCTCCTGGAGGGGCGGCGGCCTTTCGGCCCTGGGGTGTGGAGGGCGGCCCCTCTGGGTCTCCCGCACCTCTGTGAGGTTTGTGTGGCGCGGGCCGCGCTGTCGGGGGCAGTGGCGAAGGGGCAGTGAGGGCGGCAGCTCGCCCGCCGTGCCCGCCTGTGCCGCAGGCTGCGAGGGCTCCATCCTGCCCGAGGAGGGCTGGTGGGACGCTGGACGGTCTGGGGGATGGCAGCAAGGGGAGGACGAAGAGGAAGGGTCAGCTGGGAGGGAGAAAAGCGGAATTCCGCTCTGCCAGCGGTGACTAAGAGGGCTGGCTTGGCTGAGAGGGTGGAAAGACATCAGACCTGGTGAGCCGGGAGGGTGCAGTTGGCTGCCGTGCTCCCGGGCAGACGTGCTCTGGAAAACGTCGGAGTCTGGACAGGGATAAGGTCTGAGGAAGAAAGATGGAAATTCTCGATAGAACGGTAGGAGAGGGAGAAGAGAGCACCTACTAAAGAGGCATAAAAAATACAGAACTCTTGTAACTGTAGTAACCTAAAACTATTAATGCTGCTGAAAGAAGACGAGTTTAGAAGCTTTGGCTAAAAATGAAACATCCTGGTTAAGTGAACATCTTGCTTTCTAACGTGTGAGAGGTTTCTCAGAATAGACCGCATGTTTATTAACTCTGAAGAAACCGGTGGTTTTGCACTATTATCTATGGAGTTTGTTGGAATGGAAGCCAGAGGAGCAAATCTCAAGAAACTCAAATACCCCTGCGTTTGGGTTTTGTAGCAATCCCAGCAGCATCTCGAGTCAGTGGCTCTGTAGGAGGAAGCATTGACTGGTGAGGCACATGTGAACGCCCTTCTCTTGTTCATGTGCCCTGTTTGGCAAAACACAAATGGCCATTACCCTTGAGGGCAGGAGTGTATGGAGTTGAGTGAGCAGCAGTCTGCCTGCCAGGTTTAGCTTTAGGTGTGCAGTTCAGGGAGTAGCTCTCCCTGTACCTCAAGGTTTCCTTCTCATAGGATTTCCACTGACTCTTGAGGCATTTGCTCTCTCCATCCAAGCTCTATGGCTCTAATGAAGTTTTTGGTTTTTTTTTTTTAAATGTGTCTCTAATGAAGTTTTTCCTGTTCAGGGGCATCATTGTGCCAAGTTACCATGCACTGAAGTTCAGTGACACCAGAAAGATGCAGCCCCCTGGATGCCTGCTGTAGAATCTTTTTGTGCCAATATTTGTCTGTTTCACCAGTGTCTGTCAAGGAAGAACAGTTAAATCTTCAGCAGAAGCAGCCTTTTGCTGCTTTAGCTGTAGCAAGGCTGGTCACCAAGGAAGAGCCTGAGGAGAGAGGGAGTGGGGCCACTTCCTTTTGCAGCAATCAACCCTCACCTTGGCTTTGTCACCAGCAGATATTTTGGCACAAGGTGCTTATGAGTAGTTCTTCCATCTTAATTTCATTTCATTTGGTCTCTAATGTAGAGAGAAGCCTCTGTGCCAGTCGCAGTCACCATAAGAAACCATGCAGATGCGCCTGTTCCCTGTGTAGAGGTGAGACCAGAGGAGCAGGATACCCATGTGCTGGATGTGCCTTGCTGTCAGTGCCCTGGTGGCTTGGATGAAGTTACAGTATGTGATGGCAGGAGAGACTGGGGACACCTCTCTTATCTCTACTGGCAGCCCTCAGTAAATCAGCATAGCTGTGCTGTTATTCAGCTCCCTAAGATTTGTGCTTCCCAGGTTTGTCAAAAACTTGGACTGTGTCTTCTGGCTTTGTAGTTCCTTTCTCTGCTCTCATCAAGGGAGTGTGTTTTACTCCTGATCAAATTAACACTAAAAATCCTCAAGTTGCTGGGTTGTTCAGGTTCCAGAACAGATTCACAGATCTTCTTTTGGGTGGTGCTTTCACTGGGAAACAGGTGATAAACTACCAACTCCTTGTCATAATTTCTTCTCTGTCCTTACTGACTGTTAAATTATCTTAAACCGGGGCTGGGAACTCCACCCAACAGTTTAAATGAGGTCTGGTGGAACTTCAGATTATGGCATTGTGAACCAACCACTCCCTTGTCAGCGAAGGATTAAGTACAGCCTCGTTTACTTAGATTTTTCTCTTAGAAAGGAAAATGTTCACACTCCCTTTTTGTACAATTGCGTAACACCTCCTGTCTACGCAAGGTTAACATCTCCCAATATTTAATAAGTTCAGCCTTGCAGTTTCACTGTCAGATAGGGCAGTACTTCCTCAATACTCATAGGAGGAAAGTTGTGAGACAGAAAAACAACCCCTGAGATCCTTGAAGAAATTTAGACATTGACTTCACAATAATTTCAAATCAGAGGTGACACTTCCTGCTTCGGTTTTATGTGAACTGCTCCTTGGTCTGTAAGAAACCCGTTCCAGAGCAGAAAAATAAACAGAGGTCCCCTAAATCCATGTGTAGTCTGCTGTTAGACCAACTTTCCTTGTAGTTAGCAGTGATACTGTGAATTAACAGAATTTTTTCACTTCCTGATCAGGTGGCGCTCTGGCTTCTGTGTTCTCATAGCCTCCTCGGATGTGCCACCAAAGGGCAGCTTCTTTTCTAGCCATGTGCCAGTATTCTCTTGAGCTGTGAGGGTTAAAACAATGTTTAGTCTTAATTTTATACCCCAGCACGCAAGAGCCTGCATGGCTTCCTACAGAAATGCAGTAACAGGAAACTACTGTTTGGGAGCTCTTGGTGGCATGGAGCTGTATCAGTTTCCCAGCTTGCCCACTGCTAGCATCTGTCCTTTTGTCTCTTTGCCCTTTCCAGCAGCTTTACACAGCCAAATTCTGCCATCCCTTTCATTTTAAGTATTAATGAGGGGTTTATGTCGTTGCTTCCTGAAAGCTAAACAGTGTGAGGTACAAAGCTGCTCGTTCAGTTAAAGACCCAAAAGATTGTCTACAAAAAACAAGGTTGGGAAATTTATCTCGACAGGGTACTGAGAATGATTCTCCTGTGTTCTTTTGGAAAGCGAGATACCAGAACTTTCTCCCCTGTTGTGCAATTCCATCTTCTGTCCTGCCTCACAGGTCAGGGTTTGTGGATTGGTGGTCACCTCTGATTCCTGAAGCCATCCTTCTATAGCTGCTGCTCCCAGTGTCTCCTGTGCTGGTCTTGAGGGCTGTGGCAGAGTGGGGAGGAAGGTGTTGAGCAGAACAGTGTTGGGGAATTATGCAACTGCCATGAGGGCATGCGGGGGCCACAACCCATCTTGAACGGGGTGGATGAAGGTTCAGAAAAAAGAAAATGAGAGGTGGGCTTCAGGTTGCTGCAGGCCTTTTTGAGCTGGTCAGCAGGTTACAGCTCCCACATCACTGGCATGCTGTGTTCTGCAGCAGGGAGGGCTGGCCAGCAGTGCAATACCTGCTGCTGGGGCTTTGCTGCACTGCTGTCGCGTCTGACTGGTGCAAGTAAATCTTACCTCTCCATTCATGAAATAGGCACAGAAATCTGAGGATGGCAACAAGCTGTAGTGTTTTGTTGTGTCCATGAACCTTTGCTTAAGAAACAATCAAGATTGTATGAGATCCTTACAAGGACATGCAGACTCTTGCATTTCAACAAGTAGTCTTAAGACCAGCACAGCATTTCTTAAAGTTAAGAAAGTTAATCTTCCTGGGGCTTTTTTGGTAATCCCAGCTATCCCTGAATAGTAAGGAGCAGGTGTCACCAGAGGGTCCTCCTGCCCCACACCTTGGTGGCCTGGCCCCAGGCAGGGCAGCTCATACCTGCGCAGCTCCCTGGAGGGCTTTGGGAAAGCTGCAGGGCAGAAATGACACTTCCCTGCCAGCCTTCTGTTTGAGTAGAACCACAGACTCAGCTGAGTTGGAAGGAAGCCATAAGGATCATTGAGTCCAACCCCTGGCCCTGCACAGGACACCCCAACAATTCCACTCTGGGCTGATAGCATTGTCCAAATGCTCCTTGAAATCTCTTAGGCTTGTGCTGTGACCAAATCCCTGGGGAAACTGTTCAGTGCCCCAGCACCCTCTAGGAGAAGAACCTTTTCCCACAATCCACCCTAACCCTGCCCTGGTACAGCTCCAGCTGTTCCTTCCAGTAGTTTAGCCCCGTGTTCATTTGAACAGGTAGTCACCATTTCAGTGTTAAAAATCTCTGCTCTTGATCAGGCAGGTGAATTCTCTGTGTGAGTGCCATGCGGAGCATGAACAGTATGGAATTTTAAAAGGATGCATTCAGGGAGGTCACCAGTGATCCTGACGTGCCCTGTTTGAGCAAGTGCAAATGGGATAGTCTTATGGAGTGTGCAGAAGTGAACAGAACCAAGTGCATTAGCTCTTGGTGTTCCAGGCTATTGGTGTTCCATGTTCCATATGTTTTGGTATTCCTCAATGAACCGGAAACTATAATTTAAGTGTAGGCTGTGTAAAAAGGCATTTGAAATGTGGTAAGGACAAGGTGCAGCCTTGGCAAAGGCCCTGTGATTCCCCTTAGGCTCTGATTGTGGGAATAGTTTCACACAGACTGACCTGCAGCTGCTCCCATGCAGTCTGTAGCACTGGAACAGGACCAGAGAAGCAGAGATCCAAACACGAGTCCTGAGACCGTCTCTCTGCTGCAGACTGCCTCATTCTGAGTATTCCTAGAGACCAGTCTTGACCACAGCTCTCCACAGCACGTGGTAGCAATTCACCTATTTCTGCTTTTGGCAAACGTGCTGGACTGGAAAGAGCAAAGGGGTAAAAGCAGAAGGTGCAGTGCAGGGCAGTTTTGTCTGTGGTCTTTGGAAGGAAAGAACCCACATGCTTTGCTTTGACAATTTGTGCAGTCCATAGTTCTAGGAGGGTTTTTTCTAATTTGTTCTTGAGGAAAGCTTTGCAGTCTTGAATTTTCCGTTGTGCTCAAAAGGAAGAAAATGCCTGTCTGTAGCTGCTCTGAAACACAATAACTGAGAACTGATTTATGTAAACTTTCAGCAGCTTTTTTTTTTTCACTTAAGGGTGCCTTAACACCAAATGTATTTGCTGGGGATTACAGCCACTGGTTATTTCTAAATTGCTTTAGCTCTAGATCTAAGATTAGTATGTTTAATTTTGGTGTACCAAATGTTATTTAAAAGTCTGCCTTGACAATTGTGCTTTGATTCTGGTTTAAGATTTTAAGATTGTGTATTTTCTTGTGATTTAATGTTTCCATTGGCTTTTAAAGGAAAAGCTTAAAAAAAAATCTTGGCCTTCTGGGAAAAACAAAAGCAAGGGCGAAACCTTTTGGCAGGTAGGAATGGAATAATGGATTTGACCTTCTCCATGAAGTAGCAGCAAAAACACTCTGGAACTTTTCTAATGTTCATCTGGGAAAATATCGTGGACTCAGTATCAAGGACCATATTTAACAAAGCATTTAAACCCAGTGTTTCATCTGACCTGTGTAGAAATGCCCTAAACTTGTCTTATGTCACCTGGAGTGGGTTGCAGCCCTGTCTGCCTCTGGAAACTCTGGGATGGATGTTCTGTTTCTTGCTGAGCCAACAGCACATTGCTGCAGCTGTGGGTAACCAACCATTGGGGCTCTGGCAGGGTAAGAGCTGCTTTGTGCCTGTTGGGATTGCTGCTGGGATGTGGCACACGGTCTTGCACGGCAAGTGCCACACAGAAGAGACTTTAAAAACACAAACTAGTTTATTCCTTGCTCTGTGTGCTGCAGGAAAAGCACTGAACAGGTTAGTCCCCAGCCCCGTGGGAAGCACAGCCTGGGTTCAGTGAGGGAGGACCTGGCTCTTGTCTCTGGCTGCTATGATGCCTCTTTGCTCCCAAGTCATTTCTGTGTTGTCCCAGCAAAGTCCTAAAGCGCCTCTTTCTGACAGGGCCAGGAAATTTATTAATGTTTGCTTTGCTTTTTAGGCAGTCACAAAGCACCACTAAGGTAAAAACAGGAGCGAATTTCAAGCAAACACAGCTGCATGTTTGCATTGGCGTGGCAGTCATTCCTGTGCTTGTGCTCTTTCCTCTTGCTTTGTTTCCTCCATTGAAACTGCTGGGTGGAACCTCAGGGGTGCATCACCATCAGCTGTTGTGTAGCTTCTGATGAGACTACATCAGACATGATGGGAAGAAATTGAGCTTTTTCTCTGGCTTCAGGAGTGTTTGCAGTGCCCCAGAAGACCCTGTGGTTTCCCTGCTGCTTTCAGTGCTGTTGCTGAAACAGCTGTTGGAACCTGCTGTGCCTCTTTCCTGCCTGAGATACTTCTGTATTTCTGTCCTGTTAAGCTGTGGAATGTCTTTAAAATAAAACAAAACTAGATAATCGCTATTTCCTCGCTATTTGTGAGGGAGAAGTGCTGATGGAACACTAGTGCACTTAACTACTCTCCCTCACAGCTGTGCTTCAGTTGAGCTGTTCTGTGGAAACGAAATGCTCCGGAAAGCTTCATATTTATTTTGTAGGCACAGTTTTCTGCCTCGGATTACTGAGATAATCTCTCCTTTGTTGGCAGCTTCTCCTTAGGCTGGTTTAGTTGTGACACAAAGCCTTGCTTTCTGGGAAGTCTTCACAGGTGTGTGGCAGTGCTGGGATGTCCCTATCTTCCTGTTCAACTGGTAGAGAGCCCTTTGGTACATGGTAAGGAGCTCCTTGGGATAAGCTCTTGACAGGTTTAAGCAAATAATAAAATATGGGATGAGAAGCCATCAATAAATTGTTGGCAAGTCCTTTGCACACAAGTCAGTAAATGATGATATGGCACTTAGGATCATTCATCTTCTGTCTTTAAAGAATTTCTAAAGAATTGGACGGGTAACTTTTTGAAATTGATGTTACCACAAAGGGAAGGGAAATAAATATATGAGTAATTCAGGAAGTCAGTAACCCTCACCACCTAATTTCTTTTATAACCAGTTTTGTTTGCACTAGGTAGTGAAGAGCAGCTCACCAGTTGATAATCCAACATTCAGATCCAAGTTTCATCCTTACAGGAAGAAAAAAAAACCCTAGGGACTTCTCTGTATTTGAACATTGCAGAGTACTCTGAATGAGGCAGAACTGGCAGGGTTTGGGGAGCCAGGGGCTGCAGGGCTCACCTGTGTGGAAAGAGGCTGTGATTCCAGCTGGTTCCAACCAGCTCCAAACTAGACAAACCCAGCTCATTGCACACCAAAACCGCAGCTGGTCAGAGCAGCACACTCTGCCTCTGCTTGAATGTTTTTTAGAAAGGGTGGAAGCTGAGGACGCTGGGGTCTTGCTGTTTCTTGCAGCTGTATGGACAGAAAGTGTGTGTTACCCTTTCAGAGTCCCAAGGAAAGCAGAGGGTCCAGAGGAAGGGCAGTTAACCAGGAGGTGGCTGCTCCCAGGGCTGCTGGCCAGGTGATGTGTCAGGTAATGTAGAAACATTCCAAAGTGTCAAGTCTGAGAGACTGAAGGTGTCTTGAAAAAGTCATAGAACAATAAGGCTTTTGTTCCGTAGAGGAGGAAAGAAAATGAGAGAGAAAAAATACTCTCAGCAGAGTTCTATTCTTGTTTTCTACTGAAGAGTGATTAATCTGAAATGGAAAATTCTGTTATCAAGCTGACACATAGCTCTCTTTAAGAGGCATTATATGGTTCTCTGTTACATTATGCACATTTTTGGTTTTTCTGACAGAACTTCTGTTTTTACCGTTGGATTGTACTGATTTGATTTCTTTTAAATTACACAAACTTTTACCAAAAGACAAACAGGGATTAAAGCAGAGGAGACACTGCAATATTCAAAGAATATATTCCTTGTGAAATAGTCCTGAAATATTTATTAAGGGCCAGGCACTTCTGAGAAAAGCATTGCCACACTGATGACAGTGCCCTTCAATTAAACTCTGCATTTCATGCTGTGTTTCCTGTCCTTGGGCTCATGAAGGTTAGCTGGTACACGGGTGCTGTACCTCAAGGGGGAAGCTGGGGTGGGGCTGGAGGTGCACAACTGGCCAGTGCAGCAGAAGAGGAGCATGGAAGGAAATCCTGGGTCTGGTCTCCTGGGAAGTGATTGAAGGATGATTATTTCCTCTGTGCCGCCTCAGAGCTCTCCTGTGCCAGGAGCTCTCATGTTGGGGGCATCCAGGACACACAGGAAGGAGTAATGCTCTGTAGGGCACTTTTTCCCCTTGTTATCCTCCTCCTTGTTTTATCTCCTTCCACCCAAAATGGGTAGTCTGGGAAGGCCATAGTGCAAAGCAGACACTTGAGGGAAGGTGCAGTTACCTATCTTAATCTGATATATGCTGGCGACTGAGCTCTGCCTAGGGCTGACGTGTCCTCAGCAGGAGAGAAGAGGGGAAACAAAGCTCTCCCCATGCTCTGTTTGGATATGCCATTTATTAACATCATCCCTTTGTTCCTTCATAGGTATTTCAGGTTTATCTCTCTCAAGTGATTGTGACCATTCCCTTGTTCACTTGGCTTGTGTTCTCTGGTTTTTGCCTTATAAACATTCCTGGAAATCAGATGAACAGGCAGAGTCCAGAAGAGAGAACTACAGGAGGAGGTCATTCAGCTGCACCCTGCCATTACAGTCCAAGCTGAGATCTTGACATTTCAATTTGTGTGTAATGATGAAGCCAAACAGTATTCTGTAATATGCTGGCAGAGGTATGAGATGTATAAAGCACTCTTCAAAATTACACCTATCACCAGGGGGAAAATGAAGTAGGCACATGAGGTCTGGCAAGTTAAATATGGCAACACCATGAGACTATAGAAAACACTGTTTGAAAACAATTTCCAGAAGATAGTAAAGCTACCAATATCATTAATCCTTTTTTTTTTTCCAGTTGCAGAAGGAGCATGAAGCCTGCTAGAGAGGCAGAAGGTTGGTAGGGAATGAGATTGGGAGTTGAGAGATCACTTTGAAACAACCCAGAATTAATTTCTGCATCTGACTACAGGTAAGAGGAACTTGGGGGTGCTGGGCCCTCCTGTTTGTGAACAGAGAAGGGCTGGTGGGAGATGAGGTAGTTGGAGTCTGTCTTGGGCATAGTGGTCTTGAAATGAGAGTTTTCAATTCTTGAAGAAGTATGGGATGGAGTCACAAAACTTCTACCTTGGACTTTGGCCTGTTCAAGGCAGTCCCTTGGAAAGCAGTCCTGAGGGACACTGGACATTCTCAGAGAACAATATCTGAAAGGCACAGGAGCAGGCCAGCCCAATGTGCCCTTAGACAAGCCATCAGGGAAGAAAACTGGCCAGGATGAACAGGGAGCTTTTGATTGAACTCAAGGGGAAAAAAAAATATTTACCAGCTTGGTAAATATTGCCGTTGGAAGAAGGGGCAAGTGGCTCAGGGGGATTACAAGGGTGTCATTAGGTTATGCAGGGAGAAAGTCAGAAAGGCCAAAGGCCCAGCTAGAATTTGATCTGGCAAGTGCCACAAGAGATAACAGATTTTTTTTTTTCCAAATACATTAATAACAGAGAGCCAAGGAGACTCTCTATCCTTCATTGCATGTGAGGGGAAACATTGCCACCAAGGATCAGGAAAAGGCTGAAGTACTTGATGCCTTCTTTGGTTCATTCTTTAACTGAAAGACCAGTTATTATCAGGGTGCCAAGCCCCCTGAGCTGGAAGATAGGGACAGGATAACACTCCTGTAATCCAGGAGGAAACAGTGACCTGCTGCTCCACTTAAAATTGCACAATCTATGGGGCCAGGTAGGATCCACTCAGGGGGACTGAGGGAGCTGGTGGATGAGCTCACAGAGCTGCTCTCTATCATTTACTGGCAGCCCTGGTGAACTGGGGAAGTCCCAGAAGTCTGAGGATTAGCCAATGTGACACCCATGTACAAGAAGGCTAAAAGGAGGATCTGGAGAGCCACAAGCCCATGAGCCTGACCTTGATACCAAGGAAGGCTGTGGAGCAGATCATACTGAGCGTGCCTAACCAGGAGGCCAGGCCCAGCCAGCACACATTCATGAGAGGCAGATCCTGCTTTACAAACCTAATCCTACAAATTTCTGACTGTCTGAGTGTAACAGCTGTGCTGACCATTTTCCCTTCATCTTTGGCTACTGCTTATTGTATTCAGGAAGGTAATGATGTTGCCATGTCAGGCTGTCTGATTTTCTGTTTGTGGCCGTTGCTTAGGTATGTCATTGTTATTCTCCGTTGCAAATAACAGAGCTTGTAGATATTTTTTTCTGGACAGCTTCAGTGAAATGCCATCATATCTGGGTTGCTTTGTGTCCAGTGATCTGGGAATCAGCAGCTATCAAAACTGCCATATCATTTCTTCCCACAATCTGTTTATATTTTTTTTTGTAGAGACTTGCTAATCTCATTCTCTGACTCTTTTCTGTGGCTTGCTTTTAATGTATCTTATCCCATAGAGTGTCTATCCAGCATTTCATTACAGCTATACAAGAGGGTGTTTATACTTCTTGCTTTTATTTCAGGAGAAAACTTAGTTCTAAACCCACTCTAAGTGAATTGGATATTGCAGGGTTCATTCTGGAAAGGTGAAGTCAGGATGAATACAGAAGATGCAGTTAAGAGACCGGTGCCTTAAATGTCCTCTGCCTTCAGCTGCAGTATCTTATTGGTCTAATATACTACATTTACAACATTTTCTCTCCTCTTACCTCAAACATTCACACGTGCTTGATCTGCTATCCTCTCTGGGTTCAGGAGGAGGAGCTCTAAAGCTGTTGGTAAAATGCTAAAAATTAATTCCCCTAAATAGTAGGGGAATTTGCTGGTGGATGCATCCCTGTTGGGCACCACTCTGTGTTTCTATGCCTAGCAGACTGATTAGTCACCTACTGAATGCTGTTATTGTCAAATCTCACCTCTTCTATTCTCATTAGTAATGTAAATCTGGAGAAAATGGAGCTCTTCAGCTGTTTTCTGGTGAGTCCTCAAAGTGCTTCTGTCAGGCTACTTGTGATGGGTGATATTTATTGTTCGAGAATGTTGTGGTTTCAGTTTGAAACCAGGCAGAAGCACCATTTCATGTAGTGGTTTTGGTTCGCCAACTCAGAATTTTCACTAATTTTGAGACCTCCCAGCCAATGGACTTACTTCTTGCTTTGAGACAGGATTAGGAAAAAGGCAAAGCAGGCTCAAACTTCAAAAGGGTATAAAGAAAATTTATTAATAGTAACTAAAAAGGAAAAGAAAAAGTAATAAGAATCAAAACAAACCCTTCAGACCCCTTCTCTTCCCCCACCACCTTTCTCCTGAACACTGACAATGTAAAGAACTAAACTCAAACTCTCAGTCAGTTTACTACTTCTGACATAGTGTTTCTACAATTCACTCAGGGAGAAAAGTCCCTCTTGTTAAGGTTCTGGAGACTTCTCCACAAGAGGAAAAAAAACCAGTTCTCCCGTGGTTTTCTCACAACTAGNGCACGCTGGGATGGGGTCTCCCGCCCCCCCAGCACCCCCCACCACCCCGTACAATGCAGCTTGCACAGAGCAAAGTCCCGGGGCTGACCCGGGGCTTGCTTCTGGGTGGAGGGGGGTGGGGGCCGGCGGGGCTCGGCTGGGTCCCGTGCCGGGCCGCAGCAAGCAGCAGATGTTAACAAACTGGCTCCATCCGGCCTGTGGCACCCCCTCCCTGCTCCCTGGCAACCGATGGGGAGAAAGGGGGGCGGGGGAGAAGTGCCCAGGCTGCGGCAGGGCCGCCCGGCCCGGCCCTGGAGACAGGCCAGGCCTGACTGTTACCTTTCTGCCAGCCAGAAATGAAAGAGAAAGTTCCCTGGGTTTTTTCGTCATTAATATGTGTTTTTTGACAGAGATGTGTCCAACTTTTCAGTGGCTCACCCCGCTGCCATTTAGACACAGACCTCTTGTCTCACTTCCCAAACTCCTCCCTTGTCAAACTACCACACAGACCCTTAGCAGCTACCTAGGTATGCAGCAGTACTTTGCTGGACCTTTCCCCTCCTCTCTGTTTTTGCTACTGAATTTGTAGCAAATGTACAAACACCCCGTCAAGTGTTTTGCAGTTCCTATGTCCACACGTGTGCTTGAAAGGACATCACTAATCTAAAGGGTGTTTGGTTCATTCCCCTGAAGACAACAGGGGCTAACCAGAGCTGGGTTGCTGTGTTTGTGCTGCATTCAAACATAGCTCTTATAGTTTAATGCCATAAAGTAGTTAAAGTCTTGATAAAACACACAACAATGACAAGCAGTAATAAAACAAAGAAAGAAGTAAGGCTACACCACAGTGTACTTTGATTTAGCCCATGAAGACTGGATGTTCATGGCAAATTCTGGCTGATCTCTACCAGATCCTCCAGCCAGCCCCAGGCTTGACTCCTCCAGTGCAGGGTCCCTTGCTGCAAGAGCTGCCACTCTCTGCTTTGCTACTCCAGCAGTACTTTCCTTAAACCCAGAAGGATATTTTTAGTTCCCAGAACTGCAGGAATGACAGTAGACTTGGCCACAAGAGGGCACAGCTATTGCTTGAAAATGTTGGGATCAACCAAAGCATCTTGCCCAGCTTAAGATGAGAGACCATCTCTAACAAGTTTCTCTGCATGTTCTGAGGTGCAACAAAGAATTATGTTGCAAATCCATTATAGTTAACAGTATGTTATGTATCTATAGATACACATGTATTTGTTAAGAGTTAGATCATCCCATTGCATCCTCTTTCCTGTAATTTTCTGCTAATTTGCAGGCTATCCAGTTTCATAGGCTAAATCTCCTAATTATCTAGGTATAAGCTGTGTCAATTAAATCCTAGAAGAGAAACAATAGCAAAGTTTTTATTGACATCCTCCATTTATAGTCTGTTTATGAAACAACACTTCTGGGATATGGACAACCGTAGTTTTCCTGTAAGCACTGTTAGTCGTGTCGGGCAGGAACTCACTTTGCTCAGGGCAGGGTGCAGTAAAAGTAGCTTAAGCATGTGCAGATCCAGCAGCAGTAGACTGGTGGCAGTCTTTGCATGGTGGAGTTCAAGATCATCTGTAGTGGCAGCCCTGTGTCTGTTTCCTTTGTTTTATCTCTTTTGTGTTTGGAACAAGGAATCCTTGATTATATTTCAATATCAGGGTATACATTGTGCACTGAGGTGTCTCTGTGCATTTTGCAGGTTTTGTTTGGTCACACTTGTTTCATATTTCAAACCCGTATCGGTTAACGTGTTTTTTAAATTTAATAAGCAAGGCCACGAAAATTATAGGCAGAATTTTGATGGAAAGCACCTGGGCAGAAAAGGGCCTGGTGGTCCCCTGGACCGCAAGCTGACCAAGAGCCAGCAGATGTCTGTACAGCCTGTGGAGCATGGCCTGCAAGGTCATGGGGTTGATCCTTGTCCACCACTTGGCACTGGGGAGACACACCTGGAGGGCTGGTGCTGGAATCCCAGGATGAGGGAGGCATGTCCGTACTGCAGCAAGTCCAGCAAAGGGCTTCTCTCAAGGTGAGAAGGGGACTGGAGCACACGGTGCATGAGGAGAGGCTGGGAGAGCTCTGCTGACTTTTCTTGGACTAGAGCAGGCTGGGCTGTCTGGTCAGGGTGTGCAAACACCTGACTGAAGGTGGGTGGGTAAAGGACACAAGCCAGACTCACCTCTGTTTGATGGAGAGATGGCAGGAGACACAATGGGCACACAGTGGACTGTGGCAAGTGAGAATGAAAGGAACGGTGGTGAAACACTGGATCGGGTAGCCCAGAGTGGTTGTGGTGTCCCTGTGCTGGGACAAGAGTTTTCATGGGTCCATCCATGGTGCTGCTGTGCATGGAAGGATTTGGGGAGAGGAGAGGGGTCTGGGACACTACAGAGCAATATTTGTTTCCGGCAGCTGAGGTAGAACTGCAGTAGACCCTGAACTTAGTGGCTGTACTGATAAAGGAGGGATTTTATGGATTCTATGGATTCGCCATCGTGTCTTATGCAAGGGAAGGTCAGCCATTCTTGATCATGAGGGCAAGAGGGAACTGTCATAGCATGAGGGACACCTGAATGTGGCAAAGTCCTTCAATGAGGTCCCTGGCATCTGAGGGAGTATTTCCTAATGAATGAGTAAAGTATTTGGTTAAAAGAGTGTGTTTCCCAGGGGGAATTCTGTCCTTAGTGCTTGGGGTGGGAGCAGGGAGCTCTATGGAAGGCTCAGCTCAGTTATGGTGGCAGCGCCAGAAGCAGCGTGGGCGCTGGGAATTCTTAGCAAAGCCGGAGGAAACAAATCGAGCCCTTTACCCACTAGTCTAAAGCTCAAAGAGTAGTGACAGTGGGGTTTCAATTTCCTCCTTTTCTTTTTGTTTACTTTTTAAGTAACTGGTTTTTTTACAGTGTATCTGTGTGACCTTTGTATCAGCTACTCACTGCAGATTAATGATCTCACATCCTCCCCTTTTCCCCCTCATGTGCTCACCTTTCCTTTTCAGAAGAAGGAGGTGCCAGACCATAGATTTGTAGTCATCCTCAGAGACTTTAATTCCTTAAACATCTTTTGAGCAGAACAGGGAATTCTGTGGTGTCTTGAAAGCAGGGACAGGTGAGTTGTGTGCCTTCTCTACAGCACTGGCTCTGTCCCAACAAGTCTGTGCCTCTTTGTCTTCTACAGTTTAAAAAATGATTTACAGGGTTAACCCAGCTGTGGTGTGGAGGGTGGGGAATGTAAAAGGTCTGTAAAAGGCAGGGTGGGCTGGGTTTTGCTGCCATTAGCACTGGCAGCACATGCTGGCAATTCTGTGTGGGAGGAGAAAACCTTCTGGCTGAGCTGATCATTTGTGTATTGGCTGCCTCTGCTCTGTCCCCCAAGTCCCAGTGCCTTGCATTTGGATACCTCCCAGTACCTATAAGAATCCATTTTCTGGGAACATGAGAAGTTCCATATGTGACCCTGGCAGATTGATCATGGGAGAAATGACAAATGGGATTGTGCCAGCTGACTTCTCTGTCGTGTTCCAAGCTTCTTTGGTTTCCTCCTCCCAGAGTTTTTTGCATATGTGTCTGATGTTCAGATTGACTGGAAGTTTTAGAGGGTGACAGATGAGTTCTCTAATGTTGCCACCAGAATTTGTCGTGCACTGCTATGAAGGTGGGACACACCTGTGAAGGAAGGCTCATACTCTGCTGCCAAGTCTGTCAGATTTTTTCTTTCCTTCCCTTCAGGCTGTCTCAGGAGAGCAAGCTTTGGCTGGAGAGAGAATGTTCAGGATGCCCAGCTGCCTCCTAAAGCTCACCAGGGTGGCGCTGAGTCACAAGGCCTGGGCTCTGCTTATCCTCGTCATTTTGTTTCTATCCTTTGCCTACATCAAGTTGTATTTGGGCATCTGGGAGGACCCAAAGAGGAGAGGCCTCACCTACAGCTTGTCTGCTGACATCACCTGTGCTCACTATGTGCCTTCTCCCCTTGACATTGCTAGGGAGCCCTCTCCTTCCACAGGGAATGTGTTTTTTGTGGAGACCTCGGAGCAAACTACCCCAAGTTACCTGTTCTCGTGCTCTGTGGAGTCAGCGGCCAGGACACACCCCACGTCAAGAGTCGTGGTGCTCATGAAAGGCTTGGCCAAAGGGAACGCCTCCTTACCCAAGCACTGGGCTTTCTCCTTGATGAGCTGCTTTCCCAATGTGGAAATCCAGCCCCTGGATTTGACAGAGCTCTTTTCTGGAACGCCTCTGAAAAGATGGTACTTATGGCCTCTGCGGCACTGGGAGCCTCATTTTTTACCAGTAC
>VWZV01006890.1:283603-314964 GCA_013397155.1 Irena cyanogastra | reverse complement strand
TGAGGCCCTGCGGAGGCGCTGGAGGGTCCCGACCGAGTCCCCCGGGCAGCGCCCGGTGCCCCACCCCCGGCCGTACTGCTCGTCTCTGGGGGTGCCGCCTGGCTGGGTAGGGGCGAAGAGCCAGACTGTGCGGTAAGTCGGGCGGGAGGCTTTCTAAAGCGGCCGGAGACTGATAATCCCTGTGGCGCTTCCCGGCAGCTTTCCCGTGCTCGGGAGAGAGGCATGATTGCCCGGTGTGGTTTGGAACAGCGTTTACTCCACAGGTGCTGCTTATTTGGGGGATACCTCCTGGACGTGTTGTCCCACGGCTACGCTGGAAACCGAACTCCGCTGAGAACTCAACTCTCGTAACTTCGTTCTTGTTTCTCTTTGGTAGCGATTTCTCTGCGTCAAAATTTCACCAGGGTGAAAGTGCATCAGTTGTGATTGGTAAGTTTCTGTTAATCTGAATTATGTCTAATAAAGAGCTGTTTTCATATTCCTGAAACAAGGATGTAGTGATGTGGAGGTCCACCTCTTCTAACGTGCCTGCAGTGAAAGGACAAGAGGAAATGGCCTTAAGCTGAGACGAGGGAGATGCAGATTAGATATTAGAAAAAGAAAATTCACTGTAGGGATGGCAATGCACTGGAATAGGTTGGCCAGGAAGGTGATGGAGTCACCAACTTTGGACATGTTTAGGAGGTGTCTGGATCAGGCACTGGTGGATGTGGTTTAGGGGTTACAGGGGCAGTACGGGGTTGGCTGTTGGACTTGATGGTCTTAAAGGTCTCTTCCAACCTCAGTGATTCTGGGATTCTTACTAAACCTGTACCTGTGTGCCAACTGTTCTAGAGGTTTGCTAGGGCAGAGAGAACATGCATTTGGATGTCGGAGAGCAGAGTGTTCATAGCTTGAATACGGGGCTTCTCCTCACTATACTTAGTGGTTGCAAATACACTCACTCTGCATCGTAGCAATTAAATGACACTGGTGTTGAGATGGGAAAGAGGATGGCAGAGGCAGTGTGAGATGGCAGAGCCAGTGTGGTGCCGTATCTGATGTAATCAGCCATGCTTCTCTCATCTTGATTGAACTGACATAAGAGCTGTGAGAGTACAGCTGTCTCACTTCTGGGCATAGCTGGGACTAATGTGTGGATCCTGTATTGCTGTCCACTGCTTTAAAATCTTCCTTTCTGTACAGAAAAGACCAGACTTCTTTAGTAAACAACTCAGGAATAAAGATAAGAGCCCAAGTATAGCTTTTCAAACACTGCTGTGATACTCTTCTACCTTCCAGAAGACTCAGAGAGGAGCTCTTCACCTGTGCAAGTTAAAGGCTACTTGGGAAATAGTGGCAGTAGTGAGGGACAGGATCTGTGTGTACCAGTTATGCTGTCTCCATTGACACTGCAGCCTTCCCTCTATCTGTTTCCTGCTGGGACTGGGGAGCAAAATTACAGAATCACAGAATATGCTGAGTTGGAAAGGACTCACAAGGGTCATGAAGTCCAGCTCCTGGCCGTGCTCAAGACCATTCCCAAATTTGTGACCTTCCTCTTAAGGTCAAAATTCTGGCTCCCAGTACCTGGGGGAATAGGGAATAATAGTCTGCCTTGCTTTTTTCAGTGAGAACTGACTTTATTAATTTTTCTAAACAGACAGCTGCAGTGCAACTCCTTACCTTTTTTTTAAGCACATTGTAATTGTGGGAAAAGTAAGGAGCATAGAGAACAAAATTTGGTCACAGTGAAGACAAGTAATATATTAATAGTAGTTGGAAATGTTAAAAACACTGATAGTCTCAGGTTCCTGATCTGTTCCTGCGGTTTTTTAAATTATGTATCATTTAGTGAAAGAGGTTGGTGCAGTTCTCCTCAGCATCCAATTTTATGTTGGTTGTGCAACAATGAAAGACACTGCCAGAATATGCAGGCTCTCGAAGAGAGAAGAAGCAGCTAAAAAAAAGTTAGACTTCAGAACAGGAAGAATTAACTAAAAAACTAAGGATGTAAGTTTTTTTTTTTCACTCCATAGTTTAGAAATAACCCAGATGATGGTGTCTGATCTACTGTCAGTTCATTGTCATAAACTGTGTGAGAGAATAGAAGTTACCAGATGGTCTGAGTCACAGTGCAGAAACATAGTTTTGTTTTTAGGTAAGTTTGAAAGCAGAAGAGGAATTTTGCATGGTGTAAGACTCATGATGAGTTTGCTGTAAAACGACAAGGATGATATCTACAGAGAGCTGCACCATGATAGTGACGGGTTGTGGGTCCGGGAGGTGATGGAGCAAGTCTGTCACTGCCCACTGCATTTCCCAGAAACTACAGCAGGACAGAATGGTGATTGGAAGTTTGAGTTTATAACTTATATTAGTGTTATCATTCTTTGCCTGTGCTTGGTGGTGGGTTGGGGAGTTGTTTCTTTCAGAGGAAAAAATATGGATTGACTGTTCTTCCTTGTCTCTGGTTATCAATTGCTGATAATTGTGCTTCAGTTACTGATAATGATGCCTCTGACATATTAGGAAGCTGCCCTTGGTAAGGTCAATAATATATATTGGGCTTTTCCTAAGTTGGAAAAACCTGTCTCTTTGCAGCATATTATTGAATTCCTGTTTTGGCTGTGGTGTTTCCTAAGTAACTGGGTGTCAAGAAACAGATTTTCTGTGGAATTGTAGAGGACCACATTCGGCCCATGAAGCACAGTGATGTATTTTAGCATCCCGTAAAAAAACTGCAAGTAGATCCTCCATGTCCGATGCTTTCTGGTTTTGAGTATTTTCCTACAGAACTACAGAGGAATAGAGAGGAAATGCAGTATCAGTGTGCCTTATTTCCCACTATTTCAGCATTGTCTAGGATTTACTGTGGTAGCATAACCAGTGATGAATTAATAGTTTGTAATTTAAAACTAGCATAATACTTTATGCCATTCACATATATTTTCCAGTATTCTTCCTGTGCAGTACTTTGCAGAGGAATGCAAGCTTCAAAGACTGAAAATAGAAGAAAAGCAGAACCATTCTACTGGCTGTCAGTGGCAAAGCCTAAGACCAGTTCTGAGATTGTAAATGAAGCCAGAGATGTTCTACGAACAGTAAAAACTCAAAGACCATTCACACCTACAGATGAACAAAGGAAACTTTTTCGGTATCAATCCTCACTATGTGCTCAAAATAGACGCCCTGTACATTTTAGGTACTGTGGCTTTAAGATTTTTTAAAATATCCTTTAGCAGCAAGAGATTTGATTCTCTAATTATGCTTCCGGTGATTATTTTCCCTGTGTTTATTTGTATTCCTAATCACATCCTTTGCCTTCTTCTAATGATCTTTACTGTTGGTGTAAATCTACATGTCCAGGAAGTTTCTCTGGATTAGAGCTACCAGAGGCAGTCACTACACTAGTTTTTTATATGGTGAATAGTATAAGAAAATAGTCTGTTACTTAGCTTTTCTTGAGACAATTGAATGCTTTTAATTGAGATAGTCTTCAGCTTTTTTTCCTAGAACATGTGGAAGCTTGCTTGTTTCCTATAACCTACATGCTAGATCTTTTTTCAGAGCCTTCTGAGATCTTTTAAATGTGAAATTTTAGGTCCTGCAGTTTGAAATGCTCATTTTCAAACACAGTTTTTACTACCTCAAAATTATTTCTAGGTGGAGTTTTGTTACCTTGATGTGCTTTTGTCACTTTTCCTTTCTTCCCTTTCCCCATATTCACTGGCAAAGGGAAGAAGCATGCAGTTAAAAAAAACCAGCTGATCACACAGCTCTGGGTCAGTTTTATTCTAACTATGTTTCATTTCTTTATTAGTCTTGATACATCCAGTTCTGATTCGTCTGAATCAAGACCGAATTCTGGTGTTCATCTAAGTCCACTGACTCATGTAAGTACTCTGGAAACAGCTCATGCAGTACTGATATAAAAATATGTGTCTTGGTAGTGTTAGGAAACTAAGTGGTTTAAAGACATTTGGGAAAAATGGCGACTTGTGTAACTAGTCTGAGACTTATAAAGTCAATTTTGTCGTTTTTCCCCCAAAAAAAACCTGAAAATAATTTAAACTACTTAAATATTGCTGTTTTGCTTTATGATTCAAAGTGACATTAACAAGAATCAGAAGACTGATACTTTAGTCAGCTTTCTTGTGTAAGTTTACTAAAATAGGTGAAGTTCATGAGCATGAACGTGTGCCAACACTGTGTAAGAAAGTGACTGATGGTATCTGGGGCTGCATTAGGAGAAGTGTTGCCAGCAGGTTGAGGGAAGTGATCCTTCCCCTCTAATCAACACTGGTAAGGCCACACCTGGAGTGCTGTATGCAGTTCTGGGCTCCACAGTATGAGAGACACGGAGCTACTGGAGAGAATCTGATGAATCAGACCCAAAGGTGATGAAGGGACAGAGAGAAATGAGAACGTTCAGCCTGGAGAAGACCAAGGATGTTATCCATGGATGTAAATACCTGAAAGGCAGGTGCAAAGAGGACAGGACCAGAGGCAGAGGGCACAAACTGGGACACAGGAGGTTTCCTCTGAACCTCAGAAAACAGTTTTCCCACCGTGAGGGTGATGAGGCCTTGGCACAGGTTGCCCAGAGATCTTCAAAAGCTTCTTGGGCATGGTCCTGGGCAACTGAGTTTGGGTGGCGGTAGTTGACTATGGGGCTTGGACCTCCAGAGATCCTTTCCAACCTCACGTATTCTGTGGTTCAGTGAACAGTAGCTTGAAGGTAACTAGCTTGCTTTCTATTTGGCTTACATTTCTATAAAATGTCATGATTGTAGTTTATTTCAAAACAGATAGAGGTCCTTTAAGAACCTCTTTTCTCCCTCTGCAAAAGCTGTGAATTGTTTTCAATTTATAAGTGTATCTGCCCTTTCACAGTTTTTTTATATTTGGTCTTTAAGTATAAGATTAAGTCATGACTGTTTGTTTAGTACCCGAGATAACAGAGCATGCTATAGCAATTAAATGTGCTTGCTGTATGCATTGCTTTTTCCAGACAGGAACCTTTAGGAAATTCATTAGGAAAGTATTCTTTTGAAAATTAGGAGAAATATCCAAGAAATGTTATACTTTAGTAATTTGGATAAGGGAATGTATTTATATGAATCAAGTTTAAAAATTCTGAGCATGCTTCTATTTAGATTAACTATATCTATATTTGGATTTAAGAACTGATGTTAAGTTTTCATGGGTTTTTTTGCGTGAGAGTGGAAAAAAATTAGAGAAAACTACTGACCAATGCAAAACCTGGGCTTTTTTTCTTTATTAATGGATGTAAGTTATTACACTGTAAATTAAGAGCTTGTATTAATCATGGTGGTTGTGGGCAGCCAGTCTCACCTGTTGGCTCCTTAATACTGTGGAGAGCTCTGAAGGATCGGCTGGAGACTTTCTAGTGGATTCTTTATTTTAATGAAATTGGTATTGATTTTAGAGGTCAGTGCTTTTATGTAGGTCAAGGGCACAAGTGCTTGGTATTAGAGATTCAGGGACTTGTTCACCTCCTCCAAGATGCAAGATACTGACATAAAACTAAGACTTTCACATTTCTGGATTTGCATGATTTGTCTCAGTGTGATAGAAAGTAGTACATATGATGTGAACATATTTAGAATGCTTTGGAAATACTGTTTTAATGCTCAAAAGCAAATCAAAGAATAGATGTATCTCTAGAATTGTTAGCAATAGTCATTGGCACAATATTTTCTTTGATAAACAAGATTGCTGCAGATGTAATTAAATGAGTATTTATGAGGAATAAATAATTTTGAGTTGTTCTACTCAAGCTAGGTTTTGTTTTCTGCACCCCTGAATGTTGGTTTTCTGTGGTGATAATGGTATAGACATCTGGTTTGTTTGATGGAATGGTATCATTAGATTCAGGATATGAAAATTTCTTCATGACCAAGCCAGTGTAACTTCTGTTCTATTTTGAATGTAGCCCTTTGTTAGAAATTGTATGCATTTCTTTTTTTTTTATTTTTTACTTAAATGAAAATTAAATTATTTGTGCTTCTGTTTAAAAGTCTTTTTTATTTTTGTCACAGAAACCAATACTATTAATTTCTGAAAAAAAAGATGAAGCTTCTTCTGTTTTCCGTCCAACACCTCCTGCTGATGCTGCAGAGGTTAGAAAAGTCAGCAGTGCTTGTAAATGCTTATTTAGAACAACTTCTCCAAAAGATTCATTTGCTGCTAAGGTGATTCCTCTGGATCAGAGTAAGAATGTTTTAATATGTATTATTTGCTAGAAAAATAACTGCATGATGGGTTTTAATATTGGTAATTACATGAGTTATTAATAAATTAAAGGACTTGCATGTCCTTTCAGTGTGAATTCTGGAAGCATTTAAATGGGTTTAAGTTGGTTTTGAAACTGTGGTTTCCCAAAATGTTGCTGACTTGCACTACTGAAAATGAGTTGAAAACTACTCAGGTGCCTCTTCTTCCTATAGGTTTCCAAGCAATGAAATTTTACTGAAAGTTGTCATCAGTGAGTAAAATTAACATTAAATGCTGACATGCTTAGAGAGATAATGAAATGCCATCATCTAAGGAGATTCCCTGATGGATTATTGAGCATAAAAGGAGGAATAAAAAGGAATGATATGTCTTGACAGGCCTCCAACTACATTGTATTTGTTGTTAAGAGTTTCATTAGTGGAGACTTAATAAAGGTCACCAAATGCAGGATTTAAAAGTAATTTTCTTGAAGATGAGAAATGGCATCTTGGCTTCTTGCATGTTGACTCATAATGAAGTGTGCTGGGACTCTGTTTCAGAAGGCTCATTTATAATGACAGTTCTTATATTGTCCGGGATTGTTACTTTACATGATAAACTGAATATCTCACTTTTTACCTTATTGCAAAATAAGTCTTACATAAAAAGTACTACTAAGCTGTACTTCATTTTTATGTATTTATTCTATAAATATATCTTTATATAATGTACCACTTCATGTAGCCTTAATAAGCCGATGTTATTAATTGAAGCAGCTGAGAAGCTAGTGTAGTTGTAACCTGCCCTGGTCTCTTCTCCCCTTTTAGGATCATGCAGTGATCCCAAATGTGAGGGGTTTTATTTGTGGAGGTTCTTTTTGTGTACATAGAAGCTACAGGATTAACAGCTACCTTTTTCCTGAGTTCCTTCATAATATTCAGGTCCTGAAATACAATCACTTTTTTCTCAAGGTACAATCCACCTATTTGTAAAAGGGAAATAAAGATGATGAAATATTAAAACTTCAAATACAACCCTAAAAGACTTTAAGAAATACTGTTCATAAGAAGGCATTGACTACCTACTCTCAATAGTCTTAGGCTTTCTTGCCTTTTAAATTGATACAAGCAAACTTTGATAAAGTAACAGGACAAGCAGAAATTAATAACACTTGAACAAAATGTGTTCTTTTTGACTATTTCAGATGAAGTGAAGCTTGATTTTGAAGAGCCAGCTATGATGATGAATAATCTTGACAGAAGTAATAATAACAGCTTACCAGAACAAAAGTTGTACACATCATTCAATGATGAGAGTAGACAATTAATTTGTAATGAACGTACCAGCAGATCAGGAAGCGAAGACTCCATGGAAGGGACACCAGGAAAATTTTCACTTCAGCTGCAAGGAGAAAGGTCAGCATTGGTCAAGTATGGTAATGTGCATCTTCCATACAATCTCTTCCTAGATACTCAATTGTACAAGTATCAAAATGCTTAAAATTAATGGAATTTGAAGATAACATTACATATGCTTTAAAATGAAACTATGTTTAGATTATTAGAAAAATTTACATTTCTTCTTTTAGGAAGTTTCTACATTCAAGAGACTAATTTGTAAAATATTTTTGGTAGAAATTTGTTCGATATGATTTGTTTGATCATTAACATTTCAAAACCGAATCATCTAATGACTGCATGTAAAATCCTCAAGTTTAAATTTGATGTTCTTGCTTTTGTAGTTTAGTCCTTTTGTTTTAAGGTGCTATACCATCTTCACTTAGCTTGACAGATGAGTAGAGCTATGCTTTCAGTTCAGGTATGTGATCATACACCAAAACCAGGCTTAAACTCTTTAGCAATAGAAGCAGAATTTTTGTGACTTTGAGTTTTTTGGTTTTTTTTGCATGACCAAATAGGTGTAAGAGATTAATGAGACTCACATGTCTACAGTCTGTTTTTACTGAACCTGGAATATCATATCCATTCTTTAATTCATAATCAAGTAATTTGTTTTTCTTTTGATTCAGATGTGAATTCTTGCACAGGGAGGAATAGTCCCATGGCACTATGTATACTTGGTGTATCCGTTGCTGCATTAGCAGTCAGATGAAAAACTGTTTTGTGCTAATAACATTGACAGATCTGGCAATCTCAACAACAAAGAATTAAAACCACTTTATTTTGAAAACACATCCTTGTAAAACTTGTTCACTCTAAAAAATATATATTTGCCAGTAGGTATCTTCTTTGTAGCATGTTTGTATGCTTAGGGAAAAGCTGTTTCCCTGGATATTCTTAAGCACCTTTGATATTAAAGATTATGTTCTTAATTTTTTAAAATGAAAGGCCTTTCATTTACTAATTTGATGATAGCACTTAATAGTTTAAGAGAACGTTGTCCATTGAGGCTGTTACAGTAAATGATACATAACGGAGCTATCATAGCACTCTTTTATGTTAAACTGTAAGCAGGATTTTAAAAAAAGACAGATTCTAAAAGAATGAAGACTTGTTGTAGCAAAGAAAAAACTCCATGAGTGAGGAGGAAGAATGAGAAAATAAGAGCAGAGATGAAAAATGTAGGTGAAAAAAAAGTTAAGCACCAGGGAGAATACTTCACTGCAATATAATTTTCTCCCTTTAAAATCTGTGATCTAATAACTTCTTAGATAAAGACTGTTTGGATTATCATACTACATAAATTACTGTAGTTTGAATTTTTTTTAATGAAGGTGCGGTGTGAAGTACTTCAGTGTTGCAGTGGAAATAGGTTGTTCCTTTTGTGGAATATGCATCCTGCTGTTTTCAGTTCTGCTTTCTGTTAGGGTTGCTGTTTTAGATGATGGTGTCCAAGTGCCTCTAATAGGAAAGAGTCAGTTGATACTTTTGCTAATTGAAAAGAATGACCTTCCTTCTCAGTCATAATTTTAAAACTTGCATGTATAATTGAACAGCTAACCCATTAGGTATGCTTTCTGTCTGTTCAAAATTGTACATTTCTCCTTATAAGAAGATCTGTGCAAGTTTTTGATTTTGCATTTTTGTTACTGGTGCTTTTTGCAATCATGAATCTCATACATCAGTTAAATTAGATCTCAAATTACTGGCCTTAACATAATACAAAAAAAATTGCTTTCCAATATTGTTCTGACTAGTTTTCTCCAAAATAGAAGAGGAATATAACATTTCTCCATCTTTCTGTGTTGAATGCAAGATCTGTATTTTTGAATGGCCCATTTTTACCTCTCCTGTGAGTTGTGGATGCTTTCTGTGTACTTGAGTCAGAGCTGGTTTTTGCCAATGCTTAGGAAGTGAAGCTTCCTGACACCATTTAAGTGCTCCTGTGGCTTAGAGCACCACAAGTATCTGCAGTGCTGCAAGATGCACAAGAATAGTACAAAATGCTTTCCCTTTAGCCACAGACAGGGTCTCTTATCTACATCAGCCCAAGCAGTTCATGACATCATGTGATGGAATGGGTATGGATAATCTCAGCTGCTCTCATACATTCTAGCTCCTTGCTAAGACCAGTGAGCACATTGGTCCAGTGTTTGTGTATGATACTACACAAGTCAGGCAGACCTTGTTCTGTGTACTGGTGTGAGTTCAGAGATGTCATTCTTCATCTGACAAGGCAGTTGAAAGGTATCACAGACCTAGCCTTCCATACAGTTTGTTAAGTTTGGTCTTCATGACAGTTGCATGTAAATGGCTCCAGAACCATAGAGGGGATATTGCAGTGAGAGATTCGGCATTCTTTCTCAGCAGAACATGTTTACTAGATGATTGTAGAATTAGATTGCATCTGGTTCTGTATCATAAATACTTGAGGCATCTTGTATAGGGTTACAAGGTATTTTTTATTTAAAGTACATTGCATTCAGGAATAATAGGATGAAAGCTTAAAGGAATGTAAAATCTTTTATTATCTAGTGTCCTGTCATTCCCTATATGAAGCAGGTGTCAACCTTAATTCTGTATCGCAGTGACTTAAAATCCTTGCAGGAATTAAGCAAGAGGATTGTAGAAATAGTACACTTCATATAGGAGAGGGCATATGGGACTTGCTGCTCCTCTTTCCCTACAGTTCCTATATATGTACTGAAATAACTTCCCTAATGAAACCGTTTTTCTGTTAATGAGGAAAGAGTAGAGCATGACAAAATAGCATGGCAGATTGCTGCCATTAGTGCTATTATATTTATTTTAAAGAGAACAGAAGGGAGGTATTCTATTCCAGCAAGAAACTTGATCACTTTCTATCTCACATTCTTTTGTTGTCCCAAAGACTGGAGAAAAGAATGAACAGTGCTAATGAAATCACAACTGCCTTATAAAGGTACTGGGGGGGAAAAAAGAAAAGGACCTTTTGAGGGGAAAAGTTATTTGCCATTTTGTTTGCAATTCTGTTTTACAAATAACAATTTCGATGTAATAGAATAGGTATATTAATTGAAGCAGATTGAATTTATTGAAATGTTGCCTCAGGAAAGCTAGGAACAATTTCTGGCAATCATGAGGAAGCTCAGTTTTGTTTACATCTTCCTCTAACTACTGTGCCTTGCCAACTATTGTGATAGCTATAGAAGTGAAACTTCTAAAATGTTTTCTGCATTCATATATTTCAAGAGACGTGTCAACAGTGATGGCAGATTTGCTGATGGAGAGCAACAGTTTCCCTGGTGTGAAAGAATGATGATTTTTTTTTCCTATTCCAGTTTCTCAGTATTCTGAAAGATTAGATGTCATTCTGGGACTTCTTAAAAGCAGAGGTGCCTTGAGTGAGGAAGAGTTTGGAGGCAAACAGTTCATTCCCAAGTGGCTTGTTCTTTGTTTAATAAGTGAGTTTTATGAAGAGCTACAAAAGGATTAGCAGTTACTGTAAAGAAGTTATACTGTGCCATGTTTTCTCTCACCATTGCTCTCTTTATTAAATGCATGTTCTACAGTATCCTTGAAATATATTCTTCTTCCATGAGAAGAATATATGAAATATATTCTACTTCTTTCTTTCTTGTGCTTTTTTAGAATTTTTGAATATTTCAATAGAAAATGATAAAAGCAAAGGATTAAATGATAAAGTGAATCATATATTCATAGAATAGGGTGGGTTGGAGGGGACCAGTGGAAATCACTTCTCTCTGGTTGCTTAAACTACCTTCACATCTGTGCTCAAAATATTCATTCATTTTCTCTTCAAAGAAAAGGATTCCCACAGAGGAGATTTTTTTTCCTGAGGGGAACACCCATTCTGTTTTGCTCTGGATGATTTTTTTGAAATCAGTGACATGGTGTGGTTGTTGGTTTGAAGTATGGTGTAGCTGACTCTCCGGATTTTTTTCAGTATTTGTATATTTTTCTTTTTTTTTTTTTTGATTATGTATATTGACAACTTTTGGAATTCTCATAAAGACAGAGAAACAGGAAATTAACCTGTTCCAAACTAATCTTTATCTATTTCTGCCTCAGTTCCACTGGCTATTTGGACCACTGATTTCAGAAAGAAATAGTTGAGTGATGGGAAATCCTTCACAGGTGGATCTTTCTATAGTATTTTCCAGATTGTGACACCTACCCTTTCAAGAAAGTGCCTGGTTTGGTATAGGGTTAAGGGATACTGAGAGAGCACTGGGAAAGAAGAATTCTTTTTTCCGGAACTTGTTACACACTTTTGAAGAAAAGGGTAAGAGGTGGCTGTTATCTCTGGTTTCTTAGCTCACAAAAGAGACGGTGGAGTTTAGGCTCATTTTCACCATGTACTCTAAAGAGCCTTTCCACTCTGGCACTTAGTTTCAGGCCTGTGTCATTGGTCTCCAAATCTGGGAGATCTAGGTCTTGAGAGTCTTTAATGCCAATTAATCGCAATCCTGGAATGGGCATGTGTGCCGTGCAAAGGGTAATGCCAGGTCAGTCTAGGTAGACCTGTAGTAACAATGGATTTAAATTTATTTTCTGTTTAGAAATGTAGTGTTTATTCAAGATTCAAGTTAGGAAGATGATGAGGGTGTTATTTTCAGACTCAAATATATTTAGGCTAGATATTTCTTATGGTTAGAATTAGACTGTCAGTTGTTTGGTTGCCTAAAGACACTCTGTCACAAATAGATACTGTTAATATTTTCAATATTAGACAGAATATGTAAAGACTGTGTAGAGCAAAAAGGGTAAGGATAGAGGTTTTTCATCAGTCTTGGTTATTCTTTTAAGTCATACTGTTTAACATGTGCATGAGATTCTCCATCAACAGCCTGTATAAATAAGAAATGCTGTATTTTTTATCACTGAAGTTGTCATAAGAAATGAGTGAGCTATTCCCGGGATTGTGTTTATAGAATTGTTATTTACTCATCTTTAGGATGACTCAGAGTGTAGTTGGTCTATTCGTCAATATATTTTTGTAAATTATATTCTCTTTCTACTGGTTATATTTTCTCATATCAGTGGTATCAGTTATACACTTGATTATAGTTTTCACTCACTTTGTTTTTTTCTTCTCTTATGATATTCCTTGTAGTCCTCTGTAGTTCCTGAAATAATTTCAAGACCTCTATATTACCAGTTTTTGAATTACTTTTGTGCTTTTGAGAAGTTTTGTGGATGAGAAACAAAACTGACTCAAGTTGTGTGTAATTGGCTTAATACTGTATTTTATATCTCTTTTAGCTGTCTGCCAGTAATTTTGTCTGCATTGTTTTTTTGAAAAGGAAAATAGTCTTTAAAAATTGAGCTATTATACGGGGTTTTTTTTTTCTTTGAGGCTTATTTCCAGATTGTGTTTATCTATCTTGTTTGTCCCTCAGATGACATCACAGAATGGAAGATTCTGTGGTAGCTGAGCAAAATAGGGACAGATTCTCTTAAGTGGCTCAGTGAAGGTCAATTTTTTGTCTAAAAGGATAGGGTGCATTTCAAGTGCTAAGTTATGGATCAGGGAGAAATCAGTTGGTTTATAATAAAAAATGTATTCCCTACTATTCAGCTAATGAAAGATAATACTAGAAACTAATTCTGATGTCCTTCTGGCAACATAAAAGATCTGGATAGTATAATGAAATTGGAATAAAGAGATTAATGAGAAATGCAAATGTTAATTGGTATGTGGAAAAATTAATTTCTGTGAGAGTAAATGACAAAACAAAGTACTAATTTTTCTCATTTTGCCAAAAGCTAAAAACACTTCCTATACTAGTTGCTTTGGCAAAAATACTGAGATGTTGTTTATACTTCCTTTCGAAGTCTACGGAGCAATGTCTTGTTGTAAACATCCGTAATTTTGCTTAAGACTTAGAACCCTTGTTTCTTAATCACTAAACACAGTGGAAGAATCATGGTAGCAGGGGATTGCATGGTCGCAGTGGCTCCTAAAAGCATTGTGTAAATGAACCTGCTCTGAGAAGATCCATTGCAGTTTCTCTCACTTGCTACAGCTCCGCATCTGATTCCACTTCTTTGTCTTGGGGCCCTTGCACTACTTTGTCCCTTGCTGCTGACTCAGGGTTTGCTCCACTGTCCCTAGTTCGCTAATTCCCAGGATCACCATTAGCTCTTTAACTTTCCCTGTAGCCGCTATTGTTCTTTCCGAGACAAAGCTGCTGAGTTCTTGGTCTAGAGCCCTACGTATCTTTGTGCAGTGCTCCACAGTGCTCCTGCCAGGAGATCTGACGGGCTGTTCGTGAGACCACTGTTCTGAATAATTTAGAAAAAGTACTAACTGGCAGTCGGTAGATGGACAGCCCTTTGGCTGATATGCCAGAGGGTTGTCCAGAGGAGCCTCAGCAGGCTGGAGAAATGGTTTGACAGGAATGTGATGCAGTTTAACGAAGACAAATGCAAAGTCCTGCATCTGGGCAGGAAGAACCCCTGGCACCGTTATATACTGGGAGCGATTCAGCTGGGAGGCAGCTTTGCAGAAAAAGACCTGGAAGTCCTGGTGTATGCCAACTTCATAGAACAGCTCAGGATGGAAGAGACCTCGGAAGATCATCTGGCCCAATCTTCTGTGGAAAAGAGAGTAGATGAGATTATCTAGCACCCTGTTCCTTTGTGTCTTGAAAACCTCCACTACACCTGGGCTGCTGGGACCAGCTCCAGGCTCCCCAATGCAATAGAGATATGAAATGGCTGGAGGGAATCCAGCTACTAAAATGTGAAGGAGTCCTTTGTATTAGAAAAGGCTGAGAGTGCTGGAACTGTGTAGCAGGGAGCAGAGAAGGCTTGGCAGGAGTTCTTATCAACGTCTTTCAGTACCTGGAGGGAGGGTGCGTTGTGACACCATCACGGATTGTGTGACAAGAGCTCTTTCTTCTCCCCCATGGCAAGCACTCAAAACAGGAAAAACTGCTTACCTGTGATGGTTCTTTTTAAGGATTTATTGGTTGTATATACTTCCACAACACCTCCTTGCAACTTTTCCCTTTGTACTCCATGTAGAATTGTGAATCTTGGGTTGAAAGTAAAGCGCTCAGCTGCTTAAATAGCCAGATGATCCTTATCAGTATAAGGCATGCCAACCTGGACAGTACTAGCAATAAAAATAAACGCAGATTACAGTGTAGATATGTAGTCACACTCTGAACATACAGGTGAGTAAAATCTCAAATAACATTCTTTCTAAATGGCCTGTCTGTTTAAGGATTATCCACAGTCAAGGGAAGCAAACTCTGAGCCAGTCTGGAAGAACACCTTTGTGCCTAGTAGTTATTTTGATACATCGGGCTTGCCTGAACAGGCCCCCAGGATCTGCTTAGCATTTCTTGAAATCTGTTCTTCCTAACACTTAGTGAAATGTCTTGATTTTTGGGTGTAGATACACCCTGTCTGGCTTTCCAACGCACAGAACGTATGTTGGTAAAATCAGATGTTCAGTGCTTGTATTTATGTATAAACAGTCTGCATCTACTGCAGTGCCTACACTGTTTCTAGAGCTTTGTAAAAAGTTAGAAATTGCTCTTCTAGACTTTTACAGACCTGAAAACATTGATATATCAAGGATCCAAAATAAAATCTGTAAAAATTTCAGTCACATTTTTGGGTTTTAAATAAACTAGAAAAAGGAATTTTGTTGGAGCTGAAGGGAATGTAGTGAAGGAAGATACACTGGGGAGAATAGGAGTGACTATGAGGGGAAAATGGATGAAAAAAGGTTTGTTTACCTTATCAAAATAAAGACCAAGTATAAAAGGGCTCTAAGGTTAAACAAACCGTCTGGAGCTTAGATTTACTTCTGAGGAAGTAACTTAAAGATAAGAATGGTTGTTCTATAGATATAGAAAGGGCTCTGGAGTTACAGATGTGTAGAAATCGTGTGCTCATAATTAGAGTTCTTTGTCTTAATAAAAAGGACATGTTTAAAAATGGAAAAGAAATCTATTTCCAGACATCAGATCGTGTCTGCAGTCTAGGGCTTACTTACAGCATGTACTCAGGGCATGCTCTGCACAGTCTGTGTGTTAGTAGCTCTCTGCCTTTTTAAGAATCTGTTCAGGTTCTGGTTTACATGAAATAGTCCCAATTCCTGTCTCTACTTTAGGAGAGAGTCCATAGATCCAGTTTACATGGGTACAAAAGGAGAGGCTCATAACATCTGGATGAGCAAAGTTGTGTGAGGCCTTGACACTTGTGGAAGGAGGTACTATGGGGCTTATGACGTTTTCCGTCCCCACTGCCCTCATCTTTTTCTCATTCCCCTTTATTCCTGCTCTTCTCTTTGAAAAGTAACCTGTATATTCTTCATTCTTTATTACACTGTCTCAGTTAGTGTGCTTCTCTGTTCTTCTCCCACTTCGTTACCTAGTTTGGCCTCCCAAAGCTGTAAGGATATGTAAGATGTTACAGGATTCTTACCATAAGGAGAGGGTAGTGTCAAGAGGGAATGCCTTGAAGCTGGGCAATTCAGAAAAGATGGTCATGCTCTCTTTTTGTTCTAGTTGAGCTTTGCTACCTCGCTGACCACAGGTGCTTGATAGATACAATTCTGTAGAGAAGCATTTACTTGTTAGTATTAGGCCATATGTCCCTCTTATCTGGTAACTAAAAAATCAAGGGTACCAGTGATACATCTCTACTAATAATTAATAAAAATTAAATAAAGGAGTAAGTCTCTGGCTTGGTGGTTGTTGGCAGTGTCATAGGTTATATCAATACAAATAAACTATTTTTAATTATCTCCCTATTTTTAATACACACAAGGTAGTGTCTGAGAATGTCCCTACCTCTGCTTATCTGTGCCCTGTGCTCAGGCAAGGAAAATAATGCCTTTTTTGGGCCAAAACTGTAGCAGAGGTGATGCTAAGGGTTTAAATCTGTGGGACAGTGTGAGACAAAATTTGGGCCCATTGCCAGACTCTGTTTGGCTGGTAGGGAGGTAGTCAGATTCTCAGATATTTAAGGTGCAATACGAGGAAGGAGCCCAAGCACTTTTCCTTCATTGGGATCTTACTTTCACATCTGTGATTCAAACCTTGCTGTTGTGTGCAGCTTCTTTGGAGAGTGCTAGTTCAATTCTTTCCCTCTGGGATATAGTTCATAGAAATGTAGTTTTCCCTGGAATACCTTGGAAGGGTGAGAGTTTGCAGATTTACTATTAACAAGAGACTTGTAGCAAGAACAAGCAAGTAAATGTCTAAACATGCAGAATTTCTTAATAAATGCAGCTTTCACTTAATTATCCATTCTTTCACCAGGGGAAAATACTGAACATGTATTGGGTCTGGCTGAGACAGAGTTGATTTTCCCTGGAGCAGCCCTCACAGTGCTGTGCTTTGCATTGAAGGGTGTTGTTAATAACACACCAGCAGCTGGCTACTGCTGAGCAGCACTTCACAGCATCAGTGCTGTCTCTCCAACTTAAGCCTGTCACCAGTAGGCTCGGGGTGGGCAAGGTGTTTTGAGGGGACATAACCAGGACAGCTAGACAAGACTGACCAAAGGGATTCCATAATGTATGATGTCTGCTCAGAAATGAAAGTTAAGACCAAGGAAGTGAGAGGGCATTTATTGTTATGAGGTTTGTCCTCCAGAGCAATCACTGCAATACTCAAGCCCTACTTTGTTGGAAATGGCAGGATGTTGCCTAGTGGTGGGAAGTTGAGCATAAGTCTTATGTTTTTCTTTGCTTCTGCAAGTGGCCTTTGCTTTTGCTTTATTAAACTGTTTTTGTCTTGACCCATGGGTTTTTCTCTATCTTGTTTCTACCCTCGGTCCTGCTGAGGAGGGGAGGAGAAGAGTGGTGTGATTGGGCACCCGACATCTGTCCAAGGTACACCCACCACACAACACTACTCCAGTACTGGCTCACTTTCCTTTTGGAAGTCCTCATACGCTGTGTATGTTCAAGAAAGCAGTGTTCTTCATTGAGGCTACTATGATTTCTTTTATATGAGAAGGACAAAAATGATCCAGTTACCAAGTTCTTTTTCTTCTGTAAATCATCAGAACCTCTGTCAGTTGATTTCTTGATGAGCCCCTTATCAGATGATCAGATTTCTGCCAATTGACTTTGTTTCCAAGGCAACCACTCTCTTGACAAGCCAGTTCCCTTAAATAGTAGGTGACTTATTTTTTATAATAGGTTGATTATATTTTAACTGCATTGTTGTTAATAAGGTACTTCTATTTAAATTTTGATCCAAAATGAAAATATAAAGATAACAAATCAAAAGTCTGTGTAACTAAAATGAAGTTGGCAGTGTGGTAAAGATACATAAAGGGATTTTATAATCTCTCACAGAATTCCTAAATTGTACATATTCCCTAAAGTAAAGCCACCAACCATTCGCATTTATATGGGTATTCGGTGTATTCATTTTCTGAAAATATTGGAAGTTCAGGTGACTTAAGAGGATGTTTCCTGAAAGCACAGATGGTTGTACTGCTGGTATTCACAGAACAATTTGCTTTCCTACTGATTTAAGTCTCTAAACTGGTAGATACTGGTGTTTAAAAAAACAACAGATTCCAACCCAACTTCTTTTCATGCATAATTGACATGTCTTACTCTGCATCTCACGCATGTAGTTGTTTCTCCCTGGTAAGTTAACTCATCCTTTGCTTTGATGGCTTTTTATATTAATGTGCTTTTGCTTCCAACAAAACTCACAGGATTGTCTTTGTTGAGTTTCTTGGATTCATCCTGGACTTACATTTTCAGGGAAGAGGCACAGACAGGATATAGTTACAAAACTCTTTCTCTGAGGAAAGTGAATTCAAGCATCCATAATCATATAGTCATGTAGTATCATCACGACTACACACAATTCTGAAGGTACTGATTTCTGAATATAGCTATGTTTAGTATGAGGTGAGTGAAGTTGTTCTCTTGCTTATCCAGTGTCCTTTCAATCTCTTGATTTCAGAGATAGCTGAAACTTGTAAAAACATTTCTGAAACTTTTAAAGTTTGTAGGACAAGGCATTCACAGAAATGGAATAAAATTTTTGTTTCTACCAATACACTTAACTCTCTGTAATGTGTGCTCTAAATCCCTTCTTTCTTAGGGATGTCAGACAATTTTAGAGAGGCAAGCACTTGTCTTTTTTACTTTATAAAGTATTGCTTACCCAGAGGAGTAGAAATTGCTATATGTGAGCTGAAATAATTTCAAGGTAGTTTGTGTAAGCATTTGGATTTTGGAGCATTTAAATTCTCATGCTGTAAAAATAAAGCATTATTCACTGTTAGCCATAATGCAGTAACTGTTCCCTTGTAATGTGACTGCTTGGGAAATTTCTCACTGATCACAGTGAGCTATCCAGTCCCTTTTGCAGAGAACTGATCCTGCAAGAGCTTTGTCTTTTATTCTGTCTCCATCTGTTGATAGGATGACTTACATCTTCTGTCTGGACTGACAGACAGGATTTAGGCACCAATCCAGCAAACTACTTAAACAACAGTTTAGCTTTAAGTCTTAGAGTAACTAAACTACCTGGTTAAAAAAAAATTGAAATAACATTGCTAACACACTACTATCACCTTTAGAACGGAGTTCAGGAGATTAGGTTGTATTGGTACATGAACTTCAAATGGAATACGAAGTGTTAAGTTAAACATATACTGAGAATATAAAACATAGATTAAGACTTCCCTCCTTAGTACAGGAGGAGACATTCCAGTCTGATAGCAGACAATCTACATCTTGTATATATCTTTTAGATCAGTGCTGCTTGAGTGTGTAGCTAGGCAAACAGAATAAATAAAAATAAATTTATTACAGATTTGTGTAGTAGTTTCCTCTGTCCAAAGAAAGACTGACCATAAAATCAGCAGGAATTATGGCATTACTTTGTAAAACAATAGAAATGGCAACATACCTGTTTCTTGTACTAACAGAACTAGTAACCACTATGCAGTTAGCAATAGTTCACTGGCAGACACAGAAATTCTAAATTCTCTGTTCATCCTTGTGAATGGATGAACTTACAGTTTTAACCTAGTTGAGTTTTATATTAATTTAATGAAGCTGATGATAAAATAGAAATTGTCTCTTTCTGAATTTAGTTTGGCTCATCTTTCATTTTATTGAGCAAGCAGAAATGCGTAGTTTTTGTGTTCCATAATGGTGACCTCTTGTGGTGTGAATATGTCAGTATTTCTGAAGAAGCTTACTGTAATACATATGAGAGAAGGTTGTATTTACATGTAACTTTTAATGAGCAGCTGACTTACTAACTTAGTAAAATAACATCATCTTTTCCAATTAGTTATTAATATGCACAACTCAGTGCATGTGAAAGAACAAGCACTTTGAGCACAGTTTTCTGATAATGCTTTTGTGTGTTCATACTGTATCATTTAGTGTCCAGATGGAAGAGCCTGGCAAAAAGTCATCACAGCCTAGGACTTCAGGCCAGGAGAGAAGAGTAACAGGTACAATGAATTTCAATCTCCATTCAAAAAATGTGAAATGCAGTCAAATAGAAATAATCTAATTTTTGTGATTTTTTAGTATTGTTCTTTATTATTCACTGAACAATATTTTTTTGTTTTCTGGATATATTGGGGTTTCTTACTGTTCTTAGTGACGACAAACAATATTCAAGAGATCTTCACTCTAAATATCTGTTGATATTTTCTATCTTGCTTTTCCCATATCTGGGCTTAAGAATTTGCCAATCCATTAATACCTTATTTGCCCATCACTTTTTGTAATCTGTCACAGTTGCACAGCAACTAATAAAAATTATGCCAGCCTATATTATCTGAAGGAACAGATTTTGTATTGCTGTGTAGGGATGCATTTTGCTAATTTTGCAGAACAGATTTTAATAATATTTCCTCATATCTGGCACATTTCATACATCACAAGTGCATATTTGAGAGTCTGGTATGGAAACCTGAAGTTTCTACTGTGCTATTGTTATGCTTTATTACTATTTTCGTAGAACTGAGGGATTCTGTTGTTCCAGATCGTTCTGGCAAAGGCTGTACTGTACTCTGCTCTCATTTCCTTGTGAGGAGCAGAGAGTATTTACCATGTCATGCGAGTTAGTACACTTACAAGCCTTCTAATTTGTTTGTGCTATTTTATTGGTGTTACTGAAAATATAAAGTGTGTTTTTAGGACTGTTTCTTTCTATGTCTACTTTTCTTAACATTAGGTAGCGTCCTTAGTTTGTGCATGCTTTGTCTTTTATCCCACAGTAAAGAGTGGGATAGCACTAGGAATTCTCCATCATTTCTTCTCTACAATGGGGTTCTGGGTGGAGTGTTCATTTACAAATTATTTCTATTTTCTGATATGAATTGTGTTTGTGCTTTGACATTTTAGAGAGGAGGTAGACTGTTTTAATATTGATCTATTCATGGCCACTCAGTATTCAGTGAAAAGGCTAAACATTTTAAGTCAGGCAGTATTCAGCTTTTGAAAGCTCAGTGTTGCTAAGGCTCTTGTATTTACATGCTAAAAACAGCAACCAATAAATGTAGACTGATTAGTAATTTTTTTTTTTGACCAGAATGCAAAGCAGTGGTTAAGACCTATGAAAAACTGAGACAACCAACTTGAACTTGCTGCATTCTTTTGCTTGAGTATTTTTTCTGTTGAATTGTAGTTTGCTCTATTAGAAAGTTCTGGACAGCTTCTGCAATATTTTAAATATAGCTAGAGTATGCACCAAATCAACAGTACCCTAACTTTTAATCAGCAGCTTAAAAAATGTCCCAGGACTGAGACACATACAATTTAGTAGTGTTGCTTTACTTTATAGTAATATATTGTCTGGTCATTCTTACTGCTAGGATTAATACTGTTTAGTAAAAGCTGGTTATCTTCTTTTTTTTATTTAGGTATAAGAGATACTTAAAAAAAATTATGCCATTATGGCTTTTAGTTTGCTGTATTCTTCTGATGAATATGAGACAAATGTACAAAAAAGCATCTGTTTTTTTCATTCTGAACTGAAAATTTAATGGATTTGGTAATTTTTTTTCAAGTGAGAAGTTTGGCTCTATCTGCAAATGCATGCCTGAAGTTTTCTATTTCTTGACTAATGAAGTTAAATATATGTGTAGTTAAAAAGTCAGTCCTATCTTTCAGTTTAAGAGAGGTAGCTACAGATAGAAAATAAAAGAAATAATGGGTCAATATGTGGGTTTTGTGGCAGGAAGGAAAAGGGCACACTATTGTAGTGTTCTCATTTCAACTGTACTTTTACATTATCCAGAGCAGAATTTTCACTTCATTGCAAACACTGCTTAGTGTTTTATTAATTAGGCTACTCATCAATTTAAATAAGATTGTCAACTCATTTGATCTAGAAAATAAAAATGCCATGCAAAATAATAATAATAATTGTTAATAACATGTACGTATATATAATATATATAACAAATATAGTGTATTACTTATAAAATAGCAGCATTTTTAAATAATCTTTTTAAATAGGTATATTTGATAAGTTAACTGCGTGTAAGATGTAGGTAGACAGTTCATATAGACTAAAAAACTAGTCTGGACTATTTTCTAAAGAGCAAGCTTTTAAAATAGGAAGTTTTAAATTGTTTTACTGTTCCAAGTAATGCCAGTAGACAGTCACTGTTTTAAGGTCTGAGATACTGTTCTTGTGGTGCAAACCTCTTGTTATTGGTCTTCTCAGGTAGTATAGTAGTTTCTGTGTTCCTTCTGTTAGTGTTCCTTGTGTTAGGAATTTACATTGTCCTTTAAATGCAAGAGCTAGTAATGAACAACAGGAGACATTTTCAGACAAATCCATCACTTAAAGAAATGCGTATAATCCAGTCTTTATGGCTTTCTTAATGTTATTCAGTAGAGTTGTGTGACTTTTATTTCCCTATTAAAAAAAAAAACAACTCAAAGCAAAAACAGCTCAACAGACCAGACCCTGTCTTTATAACAACTTTGCTTGCCTGCAAGATAAAGAGCTTAACTCAATCTTGAACTCCAAACACATGCCTACATGCACCTTGTAAGCAACTGTTAGATTCTTTACATCTTGAGTTTCACAGAAGCTCTGGCTCTCCATCTGTAGTGGCCCAATGGTCAAGGCCAGAATTTTGTCACTTCACAAAATCTTTGGTGGAGGTGTAAAGGATGTTCAGCAAGTCACAATATTTCCCAGTGATACTGCATCCATATGAAGGTGAATCCTGGATTCCATTTTTTAATAAACTGTGTTTTCACCAACTTCCTTGTCCAATCTGGAAACAGATCCATGCTCCCAGTCTTGTTTCCAGAAAAATTCTAGTCCAGTAGTTTTTAGGTCCACCAGTTTTTGACTTTATGTCTGCCATACATTTTTTTTTATTTTCTTTTTGGAGCCAAGTATAAAAAAAGGTTAAATATTTTTTAAAACCCTCTTTGTGAAGTGGACAAGGTTTCTGATTGTGAAGAGTAGCTTCTTCTGAGTCGCAGGGGTATTTGGCTGAGGGAGGCCAAGAGCAGTGGGAGTTGTTTGCCTTCAAGATTTCTGACATGTTTTTTGGAGGCAAAATATCTTTCACATATCTATAGTTTACTACTCATTTCAGGGGTTGCTGTGTGACAAACTGCTGAATGCAATGAAGAATAGGAAAAACCACACATTTTATAAAAGTTTAGTCATGAAGTTTGCAAAACTAATTACATGAAGTAGTTAGAATTGCTAAGAGGATGTAATAACTAACAGGACTTTTCCCTAACTCACCTGTCAGTTAATCAAGCTTAGAGTAATATCATGCATGTAGACTAGATAAAATTCTGCAATCCTAGAGGATTGTCTGTAGTATGCATTTTTTTTAACAAATAATAAGCTGTCACGTGAACACAGAGCTGAGAAATAGTAGGACACTTTGATGTTTAACTGGCCATTACCTTCCAATTCAGTGATCAAATGAAACATTAATGTCAGCAAACAAAAGCTTTACAGTACAGCTTTACCGTATCAAACCACTTATCCATCTAGTTTTGTTTGAAATGTTCATTTTTGAGAACGTGTAAATAAAAAGAAAATCTTTAATTCATAGAATAACCCAGAATATAGCAAAACGTGACATTTTTAGATTTTTTTCTGACTAATGAATAAATATTTGTAGCTATTTATTATTGTAGAAAGTGAAATCTTCACTGAAAGTGTGCTTTTGTTTTGAATGTATTTTGAAGGCTTAAAGGATGAACCAAGAATAAATGAATGGGAAGAGGAAGATTTCTTTTGGCATACGAGGATTCTACCAATTCTGCGTGAACTGGAAAAAAGTGAGTAACACTGCTCTGAAAGGGTGTATTTTCTGTATTGTTTCTTGCAGGAAGCATGGGATTCATTTTTGTTTACTACAAAATAATAACAGTAATTGGGGTACGTGGCCTTTTATGCTTTCATATGTTCAGTGACTTCACAGTGTAAAACTGGCCTGGGCAGTCTAGGTGGCCCTGCTTGACCGCAGGGGTTGTACCAGATGACTTTCAGAGGTCATTTCCAACCTTACCCATTCTGTGATCCTGTAAAAAACCTCAAAACTGGTTTAGAGAAGATCTTGTGTGATTAAATGACCTTATTTTAGACAACATAGCTCTGCCAGCTTAGCAGTCAGTGTTGAGCTAATAATTTTAAAAATAAAGTACTGCACAGATTCACTGCTTTAACCATAGACTGTATTGAAGGTCTCAATCCATTTTAAAAAAACCTAAGGAAATCTTAATGAAAATTTCCATTTGTGATTAAAGTGTTAGATGTGCCAGAAAAGTATGTAATGACTCAGAATACTGAAGGAAAATTGAGTAAATTAAGTATAGTTTGAAAGTTTAAAGTCTGGAATCCATTTTTCATTGAAAAAGTTGTTCAGTTGCCTTCTGTAGACACTGTATTTATTTGAAAGTTGGGAATATAGATTTGTTAGTATCTTTAGCAGTGTTTGTGATAGCATGGTACAGATTGGAACTTTTTTTGCATAGTTTTGCAGATGTTCATGAGTATGAAACACCTGTACAGTGCTAAGTGATTCCCAATATATGTAATTGTTTAATAAAAGACAGGATTCTCATTCTCACATCTGTCACTGATATATAGAAAACAGTGATCAGGAAATTTGAAAACAGCTATGTAACTTCACATTTTCCTTGCTTAATGCCAGGATTGTCAAATATCAGTCACTGAGTTATGGTTTTGCATGGTGAGATGTTCTTTATTTCTAAGCAAAATAAAATTTAGAGGTAAAATCTAATCATGTCTTTCCCTTGTCATGAATTTAGCTAAGGAAAATCAGTTTTCATGCCCCTTTTCCTCAGTCTTCACTTGATTTGGTTAGTGTATTGGGGTTTTTTTAGCTTTTATAAAGACCTGATTATGGCTCAGTTTTTCTAATAATAGATGACATTATCTAATGATACTTTCTCACCAGTTGATTTAATGTAGTGCTACAAAAACCTTAAAACGTGAGTTTTGCTACGTCATTGCCTCCTGCAACTGTGTGATATATTGTTTTCTTTAGACTATTTACTGCATAATTCTTATGAATATTAGAATTTCATAATTGAAATGCTTTGAGTGGGTCTGTTGGTAATTTAATATTTTTTAATTTCGTATGCAGTCATTTGCTTCATACCTTTTAGCTAATGCCCTGCACATGAACTTAGTTTATGTTTAGTTTTTCATACATTAATAGAGAAGCCTTTTTCTTCACCTTCCTCATGCAAAAATATTTGCAGAAACCTTTCCATCCAAAAATGAATCTGAAGTTAACCTGGAACTTATTTATTGCCTAAATTCTTCTGAATATGATGTGCTTGAGTTGTTTGTAATATGACAAAAAGACCCCTAAAATCTCTTTTTCTAGAAGAACAAATAATTTATTTTGTTACATTCCAATACACAGGAGGTTAAGCTTTAAAATGCCCCATGGGATAAGTGATGAATAATTTTTGTTGTTAATTTTAATGAAGCGGAGTGTAAGGCCTTTCAGTTTTGGTTCCTTGCCACTCCTGTTTCACAGCTTACTGGAGCAGAGCATTTAGAGTCATGCTAAATTTTGTTAAATTTTCTATCATGATGGGAGTAGAAGTAAAATAGTCATTGCTGTTCCTTGAGTGTGATGATTGCAAATTGAGAGCTTCCAGGCACTTCTCAGCCTGAGAGATTGGTCCTTGAATCTGCCTACAGGTTTGGGGGCTCACACAATTTTTTTTGTTGTAATTTCCTGTCCATGCATATTTCATCACAAATGCTTTGCCTCCTTGAATATGATTCTATTTCAGCTGTGAAGTACCCCCTGAGTAAATGCAGAGTTTATACTGCCAGTTCAGGTGGATTTATGTGGGGCTTTGTAAGTGTCACCTTATAGACAAAAACAAATGTAAGAAAATCTTAAAAAAATCTCACTGTTCAATTTTAAAAATAGACAAAACTTTTCCTTTTCTCTATAAAGTAAACATATGCATGATTCCATTGTGTTGAGATGCAGTTTTTGTAATTCTGTTTCATTTTTGTGCATTTTAAACAGAGTCTCAGGGACTTGGGTGAGGAAGTAGATCACTTTTTTTGTCAACAGGACAGCATTCCACTCAAATATGTCTTGCACCTCTACATTGAAGAGTTCTAGCAACTTTTTATGTTCACTTTTTTTTTAATCCCAGCAAGGTTTGATGTATAAAGTTATGTATATGGGGAGGAAAATGCTCCTTTACTATCCCTTTTTCACATCTAATGTTTGGTGGAGTGCTTTAACGAGTGTTTTCAGAGACACAGTTTCCTGGTAGACATTTGGTCGATCTGATTGGTAAGCATCAAAGGTGAGTTTCATTTTAGCTGTAGGTATTATTTTGGCTCAAGGATTTCTTGGCTTGAGTCTCCTTTTTTTGACAAAGCAGAATAAAATTATTTCTGGGGATTACTTTATCGTGTGAAGATATTTATTTGCTGTCTTATTTTTTATGCAACCTGTTCTTTATTTTGTTGTTCTGTGTCTTCATGTATTGAGGTGCTCTGGATAAAGTGGCACTGATAATTATTTTTTATTTTTCTCTCCTTTCCTACACCCTTCAAGGAGAAGACAATATAGAACACCTTTGTCTAGCTTGTACCAAGCTCCATCAAGCATTGGGTGAAGGAAATATGCTTGGAAAAAAATTTAAAAGAAGAAACATCGTTCTGAAGACATTATATAAACTTGTAGACCTTGATTCAGATCCACTTTCCCTGAAGCTAGCAAAGATTATTCTGGCTGTAAGTGTTTTGAAATGCTCTTTGGTAGAATGTGAAGCTCAAAATCATGAATTACAACTTGTATTTAATTTTTCATTTCATACTTGTAAACTGTGTCTAAACTAACCTTTTCCTAAGTACAGTTTACTACCACAGGGATACTAGTCTGCCATCCATATACCTCAGCTCTTGTAGCTTATTTTCTGCAGAGAAGTTACATCTGGGGGAGGAAGGAGGGGCACAAAATAAAATAGTTGGTGTATGGTGGCAGAAATATTGTATAGCCATGGAAAAGACACAGTGTCCTAAACTGAGATACACATGCAGGGATTTAAAAAAAACAGTGATTATAAAATGTACACATGGAAATGAAGGTTAGTTTTTGAATAATATCTTGACCTTGTTCTGAAAATACCAAAATGGAGGAGTTTTATTTTGAAGGTGAGTGAATGTAAATAATCTTTTGCTTTAATATTTCTGGTTAAAACTCCCAATTAAATTTTGTGCTTTAGAACTTCTTTGTTCGTGTTCTACAAAGCGTGTATGGACAGTCACTGGTGAAAGGATGCCCACTAACATTGTGTTGTAGGCATCTGAGTAATGTGTGTGTGTTGAGGGAGTCGCGGTCTCCTATAAGGTAGTGTAAGTTGTTTTATTGAGAAGATAAAGTTACATACTCAGATACCACAGAGATGTTAAGTGGTGCTTATTAAAAAGAAAGGTTCCTTTACAGACATTTTTCTGTGTAATCTTTCAAAAAGCATGAACCTAGAAGAAATTGCCCTTGAACTGCAGAGGGAATTAAGAGACATGTCATTGTATTTTTACCACCTTTACTTCCCTTTCGCAATCTCTCATCGTAAGATTGAGTTTTCTGGTAGCTGAGAGTATATTTCATTATGACATGCACAATTTTACTGGAGGTCTTTGTGGTAGGGCCATAGATGCCAAATCACTGATTTCCATACAGAATTTCTTTGTAAGGAAATTGGAGAAAAAAATCCTGCGAGTTATTGATATACTACCTGTTTATATTAATACATTAAAAGTTAAAAACTGTTATTTTAAAGCCATAACAGTTTGCTAAATAGAGTTTAAAATACCTGAGTTTCAGGTTATTTCGGTTTCCTTTAATTCTGCATGCATCTTCAGTTGGTTTTAAAATATTGTTAGGATTTCAGCTGTAATTTAATAGTTCTGTGAGAATACAAGTTTGCCATGGTGTCTGAACTTGTAAAATGTTATGGTGTATTTTTGTATGCAAATTTTAGTTGTGATTTTATGTCTTTTAATTTCTTTGCAGATGAAAGTAGATGGAAAAAATCTTCTTAGTGTTTGCAAGCTAGCATTTAAAATTTGTAGGAACGAAAAAAATTATTTCATCATTCAAGATGATACATTATTGGGTACGTATTCTTTTTTGTCTGTAAGTTAGATGTTGAAATTCAACAGTTAAAGTTGTTCATCTTTGAAAAAACATTTTCAGAGTTAACTTAGTCACAGACTAAAAATTGCCTGCCTAGGTCAAACTAATGGTTGATGTAGTCCAGTATTGTGTGTCTAAGTAGCGATGGGGATGGGGAATGCTGTTTAGGGGGAGCACAGGAGCCTGTGTGTTTTCTGTGGTCTGTTTCCCCAGCACTACTCCAGCATCCAGAACTGTTCTATTCTATTAGGGACATTGGATGGTGCATCCCTGCCTAATCCCCTTTTATATGTCTGTTTATACGTCTTTTGTTCATTCATTTGCCTTTCTGGATTTTCTGATTCTGTCTTCCTCTACAATGTCATAGAACAATTTCCAGAAATTCTCTGTGTGCTGTTTTAAATCTATATTTTTTTTTTATCCCCCACTTGTAATTTTGCAGGATTTGTAAGAGTTTGTAGAGTCAGCTTACCTTTCACCTTTAGGATTTTTTAAAAGGCAGTCTTATCACATATCTCTGTCTTCTCCTTTTCAAGACTGAGGCATCTCAGCCTCTTAGCTCTTTGAACAGATACTGTGTTATTCGCTTTTTTTATAAGTCCTTCTGTGTACCTTCTTAAACTCCAGTGGATCCTTCTTGAGATTTATGGAACAAAACTATCTGTAGAATTCAAACTGTGTCTGCACTAAATATTATAGAAATTAAATAATGCTGACTGTGGTGTTGGCCATCATCAGGGAGGATCTTGAGAATAGTCACTGTTTTTTTAGTATTTTTTTTATAGCTGCTACTGCACATTGAGCCAATGGTTTTGCAGAACTGTCAGCAATGACTCTAAGATCTTTTGTGTTTGTAACAGTGTTTGTGTCATGCGCACCCCGCCACCTCTTGCAAATACGAGAAATATGAAGAAAATGAAAGTGTGCAAATGATACTCACTGTTGATTGATAGTGATTCCTTTCATTAAAACTTTAGTATGTTTTATTAATGTAGGCCTTGATCTTGTAAGCAGTTATTGCATGTGCATTGGTTACGGCATACGTGTATATTTGCTTAAATAATTCAGAATATTCATGGTCTTAAAGTTTAGTACACAATTGTTGTCAGAAATGAAGGCACCTTTCAGGTGATAACGAAAGGACTCACAGGAAACAGAACATCTGGGTTGACTTTGGATACTGAAAGTGCAGTTTTGTAGCGATCGGCATCATACACAGCATTTGGACAAGTCGCATTTTGCTCTCATTTCCATCCTCATTCACTTTTTTTTCACTTGCTCTTCTTTCTCTGTATTTTAAAAAGTAGTGGAGGAAAGCATTGGTAGGTGTAATTTTATCTGCTTATTTACTCTTTGTGTTTTGAACCCCCTTTGTCCCAGAAGAAGACGTGATCCTGGCCTCTCGTCACAACTGCCCAGATCCTTGTTGCAGTCACTGGGTTATAGATTCAATTTCTTTTTCCTCTTCTGTCCCTGTGAACTATTTATGTGCAGTGCAGCAGATCCAGTAGAAGAAATAAGTTAATCCTTCATCCCAGAATAGACAACTACTGTTCAAGACCGTGTTTGATACTCTGCAGAGCAGGAACCTGAAACTGAGTTCTCACATTGCCACAACCCAAGTGATTTAATTGGTGAGGGTGAGGGTTTAGACAAGACCCTAGAGTGTGTACTTCATTCATATATATATATATATGGAGCAACTTTCAACTTCAATTGAGACAGAAAAAAAATTTAAAATCTCTTTAGTTTAATGATATAGGAAAATGTTTTTATTCAACTGGAACTGAATGGGACATAGGAAGCGGAAATAAATATTTCTTTGAATCAGTTACTAGAAATTTAAAAGTATAAAGTTGGTTGGGATTACTCATTTGTTTAAGATACCCTCACTAAATTCAGTATGTCTCAATTTGACTGCAGAAGATACCTTGGCCATCTGTTAACTCTAAATTTTAACATTTCAGATGTCTGGCAGTGGTTGCATAAAACAAAACTTTTATGTCAACTTTACCTACATAGAAAGTAAATCTAAAAAGACTATGAAGAGATTTCAAATGTGAGAGTTTAATTAAGCCCCTGTGCCTTTTAGTACTCCATTTGAGATGCTTTAAGACATTTGATTTTTAAGGAAGTAGTGGGAATTAGTACACAAAATTCCAGGCACACACAATCACTTTTGCAAATCTTGACTGAGGGTTTCAATGATTCCTGCTATGTGTTTACAGCTTACACTGGTTCTTGAAGTCTAGGAGAACAGAAGTTGGGCCCATTCTCTTATTCATCAATAATTGTTTCTTGGTTTCTGTCCAAATATCCGATTTTTCTAGCCCACTTATTAGAAATGTAAGAGTTCAATCTGAGGGTGTTTTCCAATTGTTAATCTCTTTAATGACTGGACTGTATCAAATATAAATTTTAATATTAGACTTTCTGAATAATGATTTTCCTTTTAGATTATTTGTTGCAGGTTCTGTGGAATGAAGATCTACAAACAAACAGTGAAGCTCTCATCTATTGCATGGCAGCTATAAAAGTCATGTCTGAAAAGGAAGTACTCCGTTTTAAAATGATCAGCAAAGGAGCTGTTGAAATGTTTCTGGAATTAATGAAGCAGATTAATAACATAAAAGAACACGACACATATTTCTCCAAGTTGGGCCACTTATTAGTCCAGGTTAGCATTTACTTTTATTTCTAAAAGTATGTACTTCAGGGCAAATTAAAAATTTAATTAGAAGAGATAAGTTAATCCTGTGTGCTACTGACAGAGTTGTACCTATATTTCAATAGACTTATTTTTAAGAAGTTAAATGAAGTTGTTCAGGACCTAATGTAATTACCACAAATGTTTGTGTGTAGTCAATTTTAAAAGCTTTAGAAATTCTGAAGTTAATAGAAATATTTTTATACCTAATAAACCAGTTTCTCATTACTACTTTATTGTGCTGACAATATTCTGGATACTGTAGTAAACAGATAAAAATGTGTTCTCTATCTAAATTCTTGGAACTGAAATAATAAATACAAACTGCAATACTCTAAGAGATTACAAAAAGATTTTTTATTGCAAGAATAATGGCTTTT